>OX608079.1:39387456-39645886 GCA_951509765.1 Sphenella marginata | reverse complement strand
CACCAACTCTGGATCAAAATGAGATCAATATTTTTGTCAATTTTGTTCCTCAAAATTTTTTTTACGATGTTTACCTATTAATTGTAAAAAGATATCGTAAATTAATTATTATAGAGAGACTTAAGCTGAGATCACACGATTGGTCAAATGTACCGATTTTTGACAAAATTTTTCTGTACAAATTTGTACAAAATAAATTTTGTGTACCGATACAATTTCCAGTGTTCACACGATTGGCGTATTTGAGCCAGAATTTTTCTGTACTGATTTGTACACTTCAATAATATGACAGATATTTGTGCAACCCTGTCACATGATTGGGTTTGTCATCTTGAATACAGTAGACAGCTGATAAGCTTTGTATACATACATATGTATATTTGAACGTAATTTTATAATTTGTAAATAAAAATGATTTCTTCATCAAGAAAAAGGAAAATAGTGGCAATTATGTGTATTTGTGTACACCTAATTAATAAAAAGAAAGAATAAAAGAAAAACGAACATTGAAGAAGCGAAGTGTTTGGGTGCTGGATTGGCTTCAGAGGAGAAGTACTGACTCTGCGCGAGTTTCGTGAAGTGAACAATCAAAAATATTTGTTTAAAAATTATCTTCGCATGGACGAAGCCACTTTTAATCATATTCTTGAATTAGTCTCTCCAAACATAAAAAAAAGTGACACCAATATGCGCAAAGCAATACCAGCCAATGAACGTTTGGCGGTTACACTTCGCTTCCTTGCCTCTGGAGACAGCTTCAAAAGTTTATCCGTTGACTTTCGCATTGCCACCAATAGATGTAGTGATTTGTTTAATAACGGACAAATGGAATAAAGAGCAGTGGTGCATCAATTGTTTTTGCAGATATCAGTGCTGCCAAGTTTAATAATTATTTATTATTATTAGTTTAATAATCAAACTAAACAGTAAATAATGAAATTCCAGCCAGGTGTAAAGTATTCCTAGGATTCAATGTCGTTTAATAATGATAAATCAAAATAAGTCATTTAATAGAATTAAATTAAATTAAGTATTAATCCTAGGGTATTATTTCGAAACATATTAATCCTAAAAAATACTCATTATCTGTATCAAACAAACTAAATACATAATAATAAAAATAAAAAAAAAACATAATTTTGGCTTTATTGGAATTGATTGGTCACTGTGATTGGTCCTGCAGTGGCAGATAAAATTATCGGTACATTTGTCCATTTTTTGTATTTACTTGATTTGTACAACAGTTCACATGATTGGTACAACAGAGCCGTATTTTATCGGTCTATCTGCACAAAAATTTTGTTAATTTGCCTTATGCCAAATATTTTCTGGCTGTCACACGATCTGTACATATAAATGACAAAAAATTGGTACATTTGACCAATCGTGTGATCTCAGCTTTACACTATGATTCTGTGTGATTGATAAATTCTCAAGAAATAATGGCCGTGTTTTCATTTCCACGCATATGCGTTTGCGTTTAAAATTTGTATGAAGTGAAAGCGCTCATCCCTTATTTTCCATAAAAAATTTTAGTTTGCGTGTGAATAAAACACGACCAATATTTGTACCAAGTGTTTTTGAATTTTGCGTCAAAAGCAAGTTTTATAATATTCAAAATATTTTCACATTATTATTTTTTTTGACACGAGTTTAAAACACCTGATAGAAATATTTTTTTTGATTATTTATTAAGATTGATAATTTAACAAGGGCACCGAATGGGGGGGTTAATATACAGTGGCGAACATAAGTATATTTTTTTTGCGATTTTGGTCAATTTTTCTTTCAAAAATATAATTTTTACAAAGCATATAAAAAAACTTGCTCAAGATCTAATACAAGACTATAAATTTTAGTAAGAATTGTATGTACACTTTCATACGTCCGCCACTGCTTATGTATGTATGCATATGTGAATGTAGATATAAAGAAATATTATAGTATTCGTACATAAATGTGTTTATTATCGCCGTTGATGTTTTCATTAAGTTCTTTTAGTTGGGAATCATCCTTTAAAGGAAAAACTTCACCCAGTGTTGAAACTTCACGCTCTTGGAACAAAAGTTTTTCCATTAAAACAGTATGTTCGGCTAATGACTCCATTACCACGCTGTTTTGAAGATCTATTGAACCTGAAAAAATAAGAGGGAGATTCAAAGACGTTACAACAGGTATTAAAAGAGGGATGATCAGGAGAGAAGGGGTGTGGAGAGGTAGAGGATATCGATTAGTGTAGGGGTTAAGTGGGATTAACTTTTACTCCTCGATTATGTGTTCTGACGTGATCTGACATTGAACCTTTTAAATCCTATTTCCAAAAACACAACAGCAAAATTTTCAACAAAAACCTGCAACATGTCCTGACAAAGACAAAGTCCTTCATTAACACAACCGGTGTATAGTAAAAATTGACGGTAGTCCGTGGCCTTCCAATGAGCAATGTCTTCAAAACCTCGTGGACGACGAGAAAACTCAATCGGAATATATTTACGAAGGGAAACCAATTTCTTGGAAATTTTTGAAATATCGTCTTTTTGAACTTTATACATCAAGTCAACTTTGTTATTTAACAAGCGCACTAAAAACTTTCTCATCACCCCTAAGTCCAGCAGATGCATAGGGTCAATGGCAACTTGGGTTACCATTTTTGTGCTTATTTTCTCTAAAGGGGAAGGCCTTGACTTAAACACTTTTTTGTGATGGGACTGTAGCCGCCGTCTTTATCCGGAACTAATTGACCAACATGTGTGTCATACGTCAAAACGTCATCAATTTTTTTCGCTAACTGAGAGCACTTCGAACAACCATGAGAGGATGTATGGCCAGGTATACCACATATGCAAGAAGTAGCTGGGGCATCACAAACTATAGCTCGTAACCTAATACGTACATTTCTATTATTTACAGTAATACCCGTTTGTGACATGCGATTAAATTCCTCAATAAAGTCACTTAAATATTCCTCGACATCATGTGGTTTTCGTTTTCCAACATATGTACATACCTACAGGTAGTACCAACATTCTTTCAAAACTAACTATTCTTATAAGGACTGGCCATAGTTGGACTCTTGAACTTTTAAACAGGGGAACCCCATCCACATTTATATCGAAAACCACTTCGTTATATTCAGTGTCACATTGTAAACTCAATATTTGGTTTTCTATGCCGAAATGAGAATAGAATCCAGGAGAAACACTTTTAATAACGCAGTTTCCAATATTTGGCACTAAGGTCCAAATGTCTCTTGGCACGGAAAGATTTTCATCTGCAAGAATACGCAGCAAATCATTGCAGCACTCTCGAGTTGGCCGATGTTTTATACGCTGTATAAATCCAAGCTAATATCACTTGAATTTTCCTCAGCAATTCCATGACTGTGCAATTCAGCTACCGGCTCTAAAATCGGTGCTTCAAGGGGAAGCTCCAAACTAGAAGTTTCTGCCGGTAGCTGCGGCACCTTCAGTTTTGCTAAAAACTCTTGCTTTTTTTTGTTTACCAACCTTTTTATGTTGCGGCGGCTTTGCATCATCTTTTTCATTTCACTTTTTACTTTTTTATCACTCACGGCACAATTTAAACTCACTTTTGCCTTTTTAAATGCACTTTAAAGGCGACAATTAATTAATTTTCTTAAAAATAAGCGGCATCAAAAAATTTAACAAGAATGGCGTCAGCCTGTGTAACTCAGCGGTCCGAGGTGTTATTGTGCTGTAGATGGTGGGTAATTCTGTGCAGCGCTATAAAATTATGTTGATAATTACGGGTGGCGCTGCTATCGTTGATCGAATGACTCTTAGTGATGTACGAAGTGGCAATTCACATCTTCTGCATCACAAAGGGTCGCTCTAGTAGTGGGTCTGTTTTCACCGGTTGAACTCTCCTCTTGGAGGCAATTGTCACCATTTGCCTGAAGGGTTAGGAGTGGGATTTTTTTCGAATAATATTCGAATAAACACTATTCGAATAAAAACATTCGTTGAAAAAAATTCGAATAGTATTTATTCGTTTATTCGAATAGTATTATTCGTCTATTCAGTGCATTTCCAAAAAAAGAATCCTACTAATATGTGAATGGAGCGATGTTTGGATGTTTGGATGTCCAGACGTTTGCTTTTGTTCCCTAAAAACGTGAAAATGGCTGGACGGATTTTGTTGAAATTTGGCACGCCTACAGGTTATAGTCTGGAAGGAGCTATAGGCTATTTTTTTTTAATTTTGGGGGCTCCGACCCTGCGTTATCGGTCAAAATTCGATTGCCCGAAAACCTTAATATTACCCTGCAATATGGGTATCAAACGAAAGGGGATAGCTCCAGGTTTCATTTGGACTTCGATAGGTTTCGATAAGTTTATCGTTAATATAGTTATCGGTGAGAATGTGATTGCCCTAAAACCCTAAAATTTACCTACAATATGGTCACAACAATGCCACAACTGCAAAATATCGTTTTATAGATTGAGCAATACATCATCACCCTGCCACAACTGCAAAATATCGAGCAATACTGCCTTCTTGAACATCATCACAATGCCACAACTGCAAAATATCGAGCAATACTGCCTTCTTGAATATCATCACAATGCCACAACTGCAAAATATCGTTTTACAGATTGAGCAATACATCATCACAATGCCACAAGTGCAAAATCGAGCAATAGTGCCTTCTTGAACATCATCACCCTGCCACAACTGCAAAATATCGAGCAATACTGCCTTCTTGAATATCATCACAATGCCACAACTGCAAAATATCGTTTTATAGATTGAGCAACACTGTCATTGTAAACTTCATCAAAATGCCACAACTGCAAAATATCGAGCAATAGTGCCTTCTTGGACATCATCACCCTGCCACAACTGCAAAATATCGAGCAATACTGCCTTCTTGAATATCATCACAATGCCACAACTGCAAAAAATCGTTTTATAGATTGAGCAACACTGTCATTGTAAACATCATCAAAATGCCACAACTGCAAAATATCGAGCATAGTGCCTTCTTGAACATCATCACCCTGCCACAACTGCAAAATATCGAGCAATACTGCCTTCTTGGATATCATCACAATGCCACAACTGCAAAATATCGTTTTATAGATTGAGCAATACATCATCACAATGCCACAACTGCAAAATATTGAGCAATACTGCCTTCTTGATTATCATCACCCTGCCACAACTGCAAAATATCGAGCAATACTGCCTTCTTGAATATCATCACAATGCCACAACTGCAAAATATCGTTTTATAGATTGAGCAACACTGTCATTGTAAACATCATCAAAATGCAACAACTGCAAAATATCGAGCAATAGTGCCTTCTTGAACATCATCACCCTGCCACAACTGCAAAATATCGTTTTATAGATTGAGCAACACTGTCATTGTAAACATCATCAAATTGCCACAACTGCAAAATATCGAGCAATACTGCCTTCTTGAATATCATCACAATGCCACAACTGCAAAATATCGTTTTATAGATTGAGCAACACTGTCATTGTAAACTTCATCAAAATGCCACAACTGCAAAATATCGAGCAATAGTGCCTTCTTGGACATCATCACCCTGCCACAACTGCAAAATATCGAGCAATACTGCCTTCTTGAATATCATCACAATGCCACAACTGCAAAAAATCGTTTTATAGATTGAGCAACACTGTCATTGTAAACATCATCAAAATGCCACAACTGCAAAATATCGAGCATAGTGCCTTCTTGAACATCATCACCCTGCCACAACTGCAAAATATCGAGCAATACTGCCTTCTTGGATATCATCACAATGCCACAACTGCAAAATATCGTTTTATAGATTGAGCAATACATCATCACAATGCCACAACTGCAAAATATTGAGCAATACTGCCTTCTTGATTATCATCACCCTGCCACAACTGCAAAATATCGAGCAATACTGCCTTCTTGAATATCATCACAATGCCACAACTGCAAAATATCGTTTTATAGATTGAGCAACACTGTCATTGTAAACATCATCAAAATGCAACAACTGCAAAATATCGAGCAATAGTGCCTTCTTGAACATCATCACCCTGCCACAACTGCAAAATATCGTTTTATAGATTGAGCAACACTGTCATTGTAAACATCATCACAATGCCAAAACTGAAAAATATCGTTTTATAGATTGAGCAATACATCATCACAATGCCACAAGTGCAAAATATCGAGCAATACTGCCTTCTTGAACATCATCACCCTGCCACAACTGCAAAATATCGAGCAATACTGCCTTCTTGAATATCATCACAATGCCACAACTGCAAAATATCGTTTTATAGATTGAGCAATACATCATCACAATGCCACAACTGCAAAATATCGAGCAATACTGCCTTCTTGAATATCATCACAATGCCACAAATACAAAATATCGTTATAGATTGAGCAATACATCATCACAATGCCACAACTGCAAAATATCGAGCAATACTGCCTTCTTGAACATCATCACAATGCCACAACTGCAAAATATAGAGCAATACTGCCTTCTTCAACATGATCACAATGCCACAACTGCAAAATATCGAGCAATACGGCCTTCGTGAACATCATCATCGTGCCACAAAACGAAAATAGCAGTAAACACATTTGTACTTACATATGTATGTATGTATGTAGCTGATAGGATTTTTTTATATTTCTAAATAATTGTAGTAGGTATGCTATAATCACACTTAAAAAGCAAAATTAATTATTTAAAAATTGATTAAGTTAAGTTTTTCGTATAGAATTTGTGAATTTGGTATTTTTTTGTAAAATGTGTACATATGTATATTAAAGCATTGTAAAATTAAAAAAACAAAATCAACTTAAAAAATATGTTCAAAAAATTATAAAACTTTATTTTGTTTTCCGATAAATTAACAGAATGTGTAAGTATATATGCGTCAATTAACTGAAGTAAATAGTACCTGGGTGATTGAGACTTGCTCGGTATTTTTCGAATTTGCCGCATAATCTTACTTACCAAGAGTATAAACTTTCAAAATAGATTTCCAAAATATCGAACACTAACCACAAAAAGTCACCTAACATACTTTGGCGACACCTGTTGTGTATTAAATATTCTGGTTGGCATACGGCCAAAAATACCTTTCATTTGATACCCATATTGCCATATATTGCTTAATATTTAAAAAAAAAAATCGGAAAGGTGGCAGCCCTGTAAGCTTCCTTTAGTGGCAACATCCAAGTAGGAAATCTAAGAAGGAAGCATACTATCCATCTACCAAATTTCATCAAACTCTTTTTAGCAGTTCTCGAGATAGTGGTCGATATCTGAAGGAATACATAAAATGCGTTCAGGTGGCAACCCTAGGTGGCAATCCTACTCGAAAATATTTTGGTTGGTATACGCCCTAAAATACCTTTCATTTGATACCCACAATGCCGTATATTACTTAATATTTCAAAAAAAATCGGAAAGGTGGCAGCCCTCTAAGCTTCCTTTAGTGGCAACATCCTAGTAGGAAATCTAAGAAGGAAGCATACTATACATCTACCAAATTTCATCAAACTCTTTTTAGCAGTTCTCGAGATAGTGGTCGATATCTGAAGGAATACATAAAATGCGTTCAGGTGGCAACCCTAGGTGGCAATCCTACTCGAAAATATTTTGGTTGGTATACGTCCTAAAATACCTTTAATTTGATACACATATTGCCATATATTGCTAAATATTTAAAAAAAATTGATATAGGTGGCAACCCTAAGGACCAACCCAAGTGGCAACACCAAAGTAGAAAATCTTAGAACAAAGCATAGTACCTGTGTACCAAATTTCATTAAAATCGGCGAAGTCGTTCGGGAGATAGTAGTGGATATACAAATATACAAATATACAAGAATAAGTCGTTTAAAGTTATAAGATATGCTAATAGAAAGGTGGGGAAAGAGAGAAGAGCACAGGGAGAAGGGGTGCAGAAAGAGATAATAGAATAGAGATTGGCACAGCTTAAGAGTCAAATGGAAGGGAGATGACAAAATGACGAAGTTCGACTATTAAAAACGCTTTTACTTTAGTTGGTTGCCATACAATAACCGGATATAAAGTGCGAAAATAAATATTTTTCTGAACCTTCTCAGCGTGTAAATTGTCTTCGCAATTGAGGGTAGCAGAAATTTATGAACTACTTACATTCCGAGCAACGCCGGGTACCCTGCTAGTCAATTATAAATCCAGGAACTTGAGAAAAGTTTATAGTATCGCTTTTATTTAGTAAGATCTTCCTTGCGTTTATACAATTACTCTCTATTTGTTTCAATTTTTCCATATTCATTTGTAAGCAGAATACGCAGAACTGTTTTTAATAATCACTCTATTAAGATTGAATTGTCAAAGATTTTTAATTTTACGAAAGGTTAAAATCGCTAATAGTACACATTTCGTAAAAGGAGAAACCATAGTTTTGTAAAATATAAAATAACTAGCAGACCCGGCAGACGTTGTTCTGCCTGACCAGTGACTTCCCTAGAAATACATTTTCAACTATTTTTCTATTAATTTTTAACATTCCATTTATTGCAGTGCTTTAGTATATGCAATGTTTCCGGTTTTAACGTATTTGGTATAAACAAATAAATTTGTTGGATGTCCAACTCAAAAAACGAATCTTTTGAACTCAATGGCTATGACACAAACCATTATGCGCTGCTGAGCAGATGTGTAGTTAGTATTTATTTAATTATATCCTATATCTACCACTTAACGCCACTATTATGATTTTATGGAAATCCTATAATACTCTGGATATGTATAAACGGCAATAACAAACAAAAAAATTAAGTGCTTTGATTAAGATTTAAGAACGTTAAAATGTCACTAAAGCAAATACATTCAGGGATATAACGAATTGAAATATTACTTCGCTGTGGTCTTAAAACTGACCACTTTTCCAAAAAATTTACAAATGTATGTATGTCGTACCCCACGAAGATTTTCACGTATTGGAAAAGTTTAAAACAGATCAACCATAAACTTTGGACATTATGGAAGTACAAACAAAGTACTGGATACAAAAAATGTGGGCGTGGCACCGCCCACTTTTCCAAAATTACATAAATCTTGAAAATCCGGAAATATTTCCCAAAATTTTCCCTCACACAAACCTTCTCTTATGCTATGTTTCCACCAAACCAAACACCGTGTTTAAAAGGGTTTGGGTTATGTAGAAATGTCAAGTTTTCCACTGATAGTTTGCCGGAAAATGGGTTTACACCCACTAAACAATTTATTATGATCGTCGTTCCGATTTAGTGGGTGTAAACCCATTTTCCGGTAAACTCTCAGTAGAAAAACTTGACATTTCTACATAACCATATCTACATAACCCAAACCCTTTTAAACACGGTGTTTGGTTTGGTGGAAACACCGCGTTACCAATTACGAAGAACTGAAAAAAAACTTGAGTCAAATCTGTCCAGCCGTTCTCATTTTTTTCCTATCATTTTTGAATTGATTAATATGAAATAAGAAATTAATAATATAATTATGTGATAATACTTACATGTACATATGTATATATTTTAATTAAATATTTTTGAACAATGAAGCAATTGTATAAAATACGAATAACGGGGTTTCACAAAATGCGTTCACTACAAAATATGTACATATGTATATGGATTTGATTTTTACTTATCCCTCAGCAACACGAAAACGTACATATGTACATATGAATGTTAATTTTGTTTTTATTTAAAGCGTCATACATACATACATATGTATGTATGTACGAAGCGAAGTACCGCTACCGAGCGCTCGCTTAACTTAAATCGATTCATTTGGTTGACAGCGAACAAACACACAAACAGCTTTTTTTAGAAAAGGTGCTCCTATTGTTTAGGGCCACTTTCATAAAAGCCGGTTAAGCCTAATCGGCGATTAATTTGACAGCTAACCATACAAAATACGTCAATTAAACTCTGGTTAGCGGTTACCGGCTTTTATGAAAGCGGCCCTTAAACAATTTTGGTTAAATAATATATGAATCAACTATTTTTTTTTTGATGCAGAACGAAAGTAAATATTTCAAAGTTTAACTTCAAGTAAGTTTCATTCTAATCGGTGGATCCGTTTATGATTTGTGGCTGTGTAAAAAAAAAAATTTATGGTTTTTTACCGATTTCCACTCCCCCTTGAGATATAAGGTATCCTATCTTTCAAGTTGGATCAAACTGTAGATGCTGTGCAAATTTCATTAAAATCGGTTGAGTAGTTTAGGAGCTCACCCTGATTGAACATGTGACACGTGATTTTTATATATTAAGATAGAAGGGAATTTTTCCTTTTACGAAAGGTTAAACTCACTAATAGTGCACATTTCGCAAAAGGAAAAATTATAATTTAAAAATGAAGTAAAGTGCTGCTAAAGTCATTTTCGTGGGGATTAATTACTTTTTTTCGTGTTGATTCTGTCATGTAAGAACCCCCACGTTTGGTGGGGCTTAATTCATTTCGTTTGGTGGGGACAAAATCGGACGATCGGATTAGGTTTTATAGTAGACGTTTTGTTCTTAGTTTATTGTTTTGCCGAGGTTAATTAGCTGGCGTATATCCACGAACTGATAACTACTACTTATATATACTAATTAGTGATGGCATTGAGTCATCAATCGGTCTGTTCTATTACTGTTCAGGAGAGTATACCAAGTTACCGCAACTCTCCCCTTCGTATTACACACTAAGTCAAGATTTCAATTAGTCTTATCTCTTAGGTCTACATTTACATTTGCTTTATGCTTACACACTAAGTCAACATTTCAATTAGTCTTATATCTAACTTTCACTCTTGGTATAAATTCAGACATACCATAAGAATATATTTATCTGTAAATTCACGATATCTTAGTAATGTTTATTGTCTAGATTTCTTCGCCAGTCGTTCCGACCGTCGACATAAAGGCTGTGTTTGATCGACTACCTTAGTTTCTATTTCAATATCTTTAATTTCTTCGATTTCATCAAAAACATTTTGACTACAATCTTGAATCTGATTACTATGCCTTTTCCAAATAGTGTCAGAATCAATCTTAACTAAATATGTGACACCTGGTACCACAATCTTTACTACCTCTCCTTTTATCCATTTCATCTTACCACTTCGGTGGTCGTTTACCATAACGGAATCCCCCGTATCAAACCTTAAGCGTCTCCCCCCTTTATGATTTTGTATCTGCCGGGACTGGTTGTTATACATTGTACTCTCTACCTCTCTTGGCCTTAACAACGAAAATCTCGTACGCAATTCACGGCCTAGCATAAGTTTTGCTGGCGATTGGTTGGTGGAGGAGTGTGGTGTACTTCTGTAATCAAACAAAAATTCTTTAAGAGCATCAGCCACCGATAGACCACTTTTAATCATACACTTAACCTTACGTTTGAAAGTGTCTACTAAATTTTCAGCCGCCCCATTGGTTGCCGGGCAATACGCCGGGCTTGTGCTATGTCGAATACCAGATTTTCGCATAAATTTTTGAAATGCTTCACCGACAAACGTGGTGAAATTGTCAGTAAACAGACAGACATCGTAGCATTTTCGCCCATATTAGACATTATAAACGCTTCAGGCCATTTTGAATGGCTATCTATGATTAGCAGCACCATTTTACCTTCAATTGGACCTAAAAAGTCTGCATGAACTCGGTGCCAAGGCATTGTTGGCCATGACCATGGGGTCAATGGAACTTTTTGAGGTTTCTTTTTCGTATCTAAGCAGTTAATGCATGAACGTGTTATTTCTTCTAAATCGTTGTCAATAGACGGCCACCAAACAAAGGACTAAAATGCAATTCGTGCATCACTAGTGATCTTAATTTTTCGGGAATCACTACTCGATGACCCCAAAGTAAACAATTATTTTCGAGGGACAACGCTTCACATTTATTCCAAAACGTTTTTAGCTCTTCCTGGGTTGGTGAGTTTTCTGGCCAACCGTCTAGACAATACCGCATTATTTTGCAAAGAGTTTTGTCGTTACGGGTTTCACGTTGCATCTGTTTCCAATCTAGCGATGCAAAATCGGAATTTCTAATATGGTTGAAATATAAATTTGAGACGTCCTCAACGAACTCTCTTTCTTTAACAATATTTTCTGTATTTTTATTAGGCATTCTACTGAGCCAATCAGCATAGTTATCTGCACCTTTAATATGCTTAATTTCATAACTGAATGCTGACAAAAATACGGCCCACCTTTGTATACGAGCTGCCGCTATTTCAGGAATTGATTTTTCTGGATGGAAAATGCGTGTAAGCGCTGAGTTGTCTGTCTGTAACAGAAATTTGCGACCATACAGATGCTCAAAAAATGTTTTTACGCCGAAAACCACAGCTAAGCCTTTCCTAGTAGTGGATCGGATAGTCTTTGCTGTTAATCTTATGGCATAAAACTGCCGACACGCCATACGGTGACGCATCACATGTAAGCACCAATGGTTTATTTGGATCGTAATGTACTAGAAATTTTTCAGACGTTAAATGACCTTTTATTTCAGTCAACGCTTTATCGCATTCCGCAGTCCAGTGAAAACCTCGCGCTTTCTCTAGGCACTCGTATAAAGGTTTTAATTTTGTTGCTATATTTGGGATGAATCTTGCATAGTAATTCACAGAACCCAAAAAACTGCGCAATTCTGATACATTAGTGGGTGGCATAGCTTTTTTTACCGCCTCAATTTTATGTTTTATGGGATGAATCCCATTTTTATCAATGCGATACCCCAAATATACAACCTCATCTTGCAAAAATTTACACTTTGTAAAATTTAGCTTTAGCCCCGCGTCATCTAATCGACGCAATACTTCTCGTAATCGTTTGAAATGTTCTTCTTTATTCGGTGCGGTGATAATAATATCATCAATATAAACAATTACGCTCGGAATTCCCATCAGTAAAGCTGTTATTTTTCGTTGAAACGAACCCGGCCCAGTGGATACCCCATACGGTAAACGAGTGTATTTAAACAAACCCAAATGGGTACTTATAACCACGAATTTTTGCGACTCTTCGTGCAATGGCAATTGTTGGTACGCTTCCGCTAAATCCAGTTTAGTAAATTGTTTGCCCCCACGTAATTCAGGGGAGGGGAAGTGGTCAATTTTCAAAAATGGATTCAACGTTACCTTAAAATCGCCACATAAACGCACCTGACCGTTTGATTTTATTACTGGGACAATCGGAGTTCCCCACTAACTATATTCCACTGGAACCAAAATGTTATTTTCAATTAAACGATTAATTTCATCTTCTACTTTTTCCCGTAAAGCATAAGGCAATTTGCGTGGCTGCAAAAACTTCGGTTGCGTGTTGGGCTTTACTTTCAGCTCCAAACTCCCGCGATTAAATAAACCGAAACCGCTTTTAAACACTTCTGGAAATTCCGCCCGCAAATTTTCAATACGTAATTCAGACTGTTGATAAATACAATTAACTTTATCGTTTTGACTTTGTCCCGAAAATTTCAATGGCCACATTTTTAAAACGTACATCCACTCTCGCCCTAATATTGGATAGCCACCTTTCTTAATTACATACAGTATCTGTTTTTGTTTAATTTCATTTCTCTGAATATTAACATAAATTTTACCTTCAGCAGGTATTGCTTGATTATTGTATGCACTCAACGTGGCCTCAATAGCTTGCAATGGAATGTTAGAAAAATTTTGTTGGTAGCAATCCCAAGAAATGGCAGAAATTGGTGAACCAGTATCAACTTCCATATTTATCGGTACTTCGTTGATGTAAATAGTCTCAAACAGAGGACTTATTATTTTATCATTAATTTTAACTGATTCACCAAGTTCACGCTTTATTAGAATTTCCTTAACAGAATGATAATAATCATAATTATAGCGCCCCGCTATTGAACTATCACTTACATGCTCATCGTCTTTATTGCTACTATTGTAAAGGGATAAACCATCAAAAATTTCCAGCTCTTCTTCTACTGGTGCCTTTTGCACATTATTTACTTTTTGCTCCGATTGAGAACACTTTTTTTGTTTGCTGCACATTCTAAAAATATGCCCTTTCTCACCACATTCGCTACAAAATTTAAATCTGAGAGAGCATTGAGATTGTTGATGATTGTTTTTACCGCAACACGTACAACTAATTCTTTCATTTGCCTGTGCGCCCACACGTGTTTGATGACTGCGGCTGTTGTTGTTGTTGCCTTGCTGCCTTTGAACATTATTCGCTTTCTTCGTTTGACTTTTGTAAGAGTTTGGTTTAGCATTCCTACAGATTTCTCTTCGAACTTCGATGCATTAACAGCTTTGTTTGTCTCTAACGTTTTACCGTCTGCAATTTCGACTGTTTTTGCTAGCTCTGTTAATTCTTTCAGCGATTTAGTGGACTCTTTTAACAACTCGTACTTCATTAATTTGCTGGACACGCCCGAAATTAACTGATCTTTAAGCTGAGTGTTAATTTCAGCGGATGAAAATTTACAAGGAGCGGATAAGGTTTTTAGAGCCAACAAATACTCCTGCACACTTTCATTTGGCTTTTGTTTTCGTTCACGGAAAATGAAGCGTGCTGCATATTCACCTTTTTCAGGTTCATACAATTCTTCTAACTTATTTTTTAGTTGCTCGTAAGTCATGTTATTAACAGACTGTGGCTCGCATTCAGCTCTCAACTCTTTGTACACCTCTGGTGACAGAAGTGTTAACAGCAACGTAGGCTTCTTGGTGTCTTTTATGTCGTTCAGCGTAACATATGCAGAAAGCTGTTCTAAAAATGACCTTAAATCGCCCTTCCTTTTAAAAGGTTCCACTTGTCCCAACAATGACATTTTTGTACACGTGATTTTTGTGTCCTCTTCGATGATTTTGGTATTTTCACTGATCGCACCACCAGTTTCAATAGTTTCGTTTTCTGCAATAATGTCTTTTATGCACTTTAATAATGATTTTCGCAACTGTTCGACCGATAGGCTTTCATCGGCAACACTATTAAAATGTTCACAAACTTGCAATAGGTTAATTTTGCTTAAAGTGTTTATCCACGAGGTATGTTTTAATGCAATCTCGTTATTAATGTATTCCCAATTTACATCAGTCATTTGAACTTTATTAAATTTTCACTTTACCCTCGTCGCCATTTGCTGTAAACCGCCCAAGTAAAACTCGGACGATCGGATTAGGTTTTATAGTAGACGTTTTGTTCTTAGTTTATTGTTTTGCCGAGGTTAATTAGCTGGCGTATATCCACGAACTGATAACTACTATATATACTAATTAGTGATGGCATTGAGTCATCAATCGGTCTGTTCTATTACTGTTCAGGAGAGTATACCAAGTTACCGCATTGGGTTTAATTCATTTTTTTTTTCGTGGCGATTCTGTCATTTTTGGTGGGGAGAGATTTACTGAGACATTAGTAGTAGTATTATTATCACCCCTATTCTGCATTTCGACTTGGATCGAAAATTTCTCCGCTTGGCAACTTTGGTATTCTGCGTTTCAATTCCGCTACGTTCAACTTCGAAACTTCCAATTCTGCTAATTCTGCACTTCGATCGTAGCTCCGTTTTTCTACGTTGGAATTTTGTTGGCGGATAAATGCTTGTTTTTTATTTTGCAAACAATTTACTATTAATTCCCGCGATTTTTTGTTGAAATTCTTGAAATTTAAGTAAAACTCGTATGTAAAAGTTGTAAAACGCTCGCTATATTTTGTTTTTGTGCTCTAATGATGTTTTTTGATATGTTTGCAGGGTAATTGTTTGCGACCGGTGGCGAGTGCTAATATTTGTCCAAAAATGTAGGGAGGGATATCAAAAGACGCGTTTCGATGCCAGGAATGTGAATCCGCCTACGGAGATCTAATATTTTTGGAGGCGCATTAGCATCGGCACCGGTTGTAAACAATTACAAATTGGAATAGCATTCAAAACACCAAACAATATTACTAACTAAATTAAAACTAAGGTAATGGCTTTGACTTTGCCATTATATCCAAACGTGCACCGGCGGCCACTCCACAGCACCCACTCCTACTCGAAACTACCACCTGCGGTCAGACTTAACACTGACATGTCTAATGTTTGCTCGGCGTATGGTGTGGCCCCACGATGCGACGCCAACCATCTGTGTACCTGGTCGACAAAGCGCACTCTTCTAGCACTAACTCTATGGAAAATACCAGCTACCTACTGACGATGTGGTAACATCCACCAACAGTGTCCTCTTGCTTTTTGTTGATCCTTCGTTGTCTGCTACAATCAGTCAATTGATCTATAAAATTTCACTCAATTTATTCAATAATGCTCAAAAACATACATTTAAGTTTATAAATCATAATAAGCTTTACTTTTATTTCAAAAGTAATAATTTGTGTAATTTAAATTGCTTTGTTATGTTTCAGTTTCACACATTCCAAGGCAAACAGCTGACTTCGAAAAACTTATAGCTCTTCCTCTTTTTCTTTCGATCCAAGCGTAACTCAGAATGCATATTTACGATCCAAGCGGAGCTTAGAGCGGGAACGTAATTGTAATGCAGAATAGGGGTGTATGTGTATGTTGTTTTACGCAAATTAAACTTTTTACATATGTGAACATGAAAAATCAGCACAAACCCGTCCTTTTCTTACGCAAACATACGTACATACAAAACATAACATAAATGCACGCTCATAGGTACAAGCCAAGAAAATAGCGAATATCGTTTTAAAAATCTATTAACAAAAATATTCGAATAGTACTATTCGAATAAACGAATAATACTATTCGAATAAACGAATAAAAATTCGAATAAATACTATTCGAATTTTTAGTACCCGCCGAATAAAAGTTTTATTTATTCGAATAGTTCCATGCCTAGTACGGGCGGGTCAAATTTATTGTTGAAAAGGCACATCCAGCTTCTGAATCTGTGGGTCATACTGAGTAATATTGCGCATGGGACCATAGGTCTGAAATTAATTTCGAGCCTCCCTAATTTTGATAGAAAATTTATGTCAAAATTTTCTCACTTGATTCAGATTGACTTAGAAACAGCATTAAAAAGACAATGTGTACGTCTGTTTTCGAGTACGAGGAATCCGAATTTGATATTTATTTTCATGTATTTTATTTGTCTGAGCCGCTATAGGGCGCTTTCCGAAACGATCTGGACGACCCGATGCCACTTAGAGTTTATCAAAAACCAGTTATAAACTTCAATTGCACTAAACATACCAATATGATTGATTTAAATGATGATGCTATGTTATTCGAACCACCGTTTACGCGAATCATTCCTTATGATCATTTGGAGGAATATTTAGAATACAATGATCCTCCACTTCCTGATGCGAAAATTCCGTTGCACATACAAGGAACAGAAAGACATGTTCAATTGTTGGCTAGCGTTTCTAAGCGAGTTATCGAAGAAAATCGAGACTGTGTCATGATGGCGACATTAGAGTGCCGTCAGAAATATGCCAAACTTGAAAGCAAGAAAGATCTTCAACAATAACGCCATCTCATTTCTTTTTTATTAAAACACTAGCAGGGTACCCGGCGTTGCTCGGGATGTAAGTAGTTCATAAATTCCTGCTACCCTCAATTGCGAAGACAATTTACACGCTGAGAAGGTTCAGAAAAATATTTATTTTCGCACTTTATATCCGGTTATTGTATGGCAACCAACTAAAGTAAAAGCGTTTTTAATAGTCGAACTTCGACATTTTGTCATCTCCCTTCCATTTGACTCTTAAGCTGTGCCAATCTCTATTCTATTATCTCTTTCTGCACCCCTTCTCCCTGTACTCTTCTCTGTTTCCCCATCTTTCTATTAGCATATCTTATAACTTTAAACGACTTATTCTTGTATATTTGTATATTTGTATATCTACTACTATCTCCCGAACGACTTCACCGATTTTAATGAAATTTGGTACACAGGTACTATGCTTTGTTTTAAGATTTTCTACTTTGGTGTTGCCACTTGGGTTGGTCCTTAGGGTTGCCACCTATATCAATTTTTTTTAAATATTTAGCAATATATGGCAATATGTGTATCAAATTAAAGGTATTTTAGGACGTATACCAACCAAAATATTTTCGAGTAGGATTGCCACCTAGGGTTGCCACCTGAACGCATTTTATGTATTCCTTCAGATATCGACCACTATCTCGAGAACTGCTAAAAAGAGTTTGATGAAATTTGGTAGATGTATAGTATGCTTCCTTCTTAGATTTCCTACTAGGATGTTGCCACTAAAGGAAGCTTAGAGGGCTGCCACCTTTCCGATTTTTTTTGAAATATTAAGTAATATACGGCATTGTGGGTATCAAATGAAAGGTATTTTAGGGCGTATACCAACCAAAATATTTTCGAGTAGGATTGCCACCTAGGGTTGCCACCTGAACGCATTTTATGTATTCCTTCAGATATCGACCACTATCTCGAGAACTGCTAAAAAGAGTTTGATGAAATTTGGTAGATGTATAGTATGCTTCCTTCTTAGATTTCCTACTAGGATGTTGCCACTAAAGGAAGCTTAGAGGGCTGCCACCTTTCCGATTTTTTTTGAAATATTAAGTAATATACGGCATTGTGGGTATCAAATGAAAGGTATTTTAGGGCGTATACCAACCAAAGTTTTTCGCGTAGTATTACCACCTAGGGTTCCCACCTGAACGCATTTTATTTATTCCTTCAGATATCGACCACTATCCCGGGAACGGCTAAACCGATTTCGAAGAAATTGGGTAGATGGATAGTATGCTTCCTTCTAATATTTTCTACTTGGCTGTTGGCACTAAAGGAAGCTTACCTACAGGGCTGCCACCTTTCCGATTTTTTTTTAAATATTAAGCAATATATGGCAATATGGGTATCAAATTAAAGGTATTTTTGGCCGTATACCAACCAGAATATTTAATACGCAGCAGGTGTCGCCAAAGTATGTTAGGTGACTTTTTGTGGTTAGTGTTCGATATTTTGGAAACCTATTTTGAAAGTTTATGCTCTTGGTAAGTAAAATTATGCGGCAAATTCGAAAAATACCGAGCAAGTCTCAATCACCCAGGTACTATTTACTTCAGTTAATTGACGCATATATACTTACACATTCTGTTAATTTATCAAAAAATAAAATAAAGTTTTATAATTTTTTGAACATATTTTTTAAGTTGATTTTGTTTTTTTTTCATTTTACAATGCTTTAATATACATATGTACACATTTTACAAAAAAAGACCAAATTCGCAAATTCTATACGAAAAACTTAACTTAATCAATTTTTAAATAATTCATTTTGCTTTTTAAGTGTGATTATAGCATACTACAATTATTTAGAAATATAAAAAAATCCTCTCAGCTACATACATATGTACATATGTAAGTACAAATGTGTTTACTGCTATTTTCGTTTTGTGGCACGGTGATGATGTTCACGAAGGCAGTATTGCTCGATATTTTGCAGTTGTGGCATTGTGATGATGTATTGCTCAATCTATAAAACGATATTTTGCAGTTGTGGCATTGTGATCATGTTGAAGAAGGCAGTATTGCTCGATATTTTGCAGTTGTGGCATTGTGATCATGTTTAAAAAGGCAGTATTGCTCGATATTTTGCAGTTGTGGCATTGTGATGATGTTCAAGAAGGCAGTATTGCTCGATATTTTGCAGTTGTGGCATTGTGATGATGTATTGCTCAATCTATAACGATATTTTGCAGTTGTGGCATTGTGATAATATTCAAGAAGGCAGTATTGCTCGATATTTTGCAGTTGTGGCAGGGTGATGATATTCAAGAAGGCAGTATTGCTCGATATTTTGCAGTTGTGGCATTGTGATCATGTTTAAGAAGGCAGTATTGCTCGATATTTTGCAGTTGTGGCATTGTGATGATGTTCAAGAAGGCAGTATTGCTCGATATTTTGCAGTTGTGGCATTGTGATGATGTATTGCTCAATCTATAACGATATTTTGCAGTTGTGGCATTGTGATAATATTCAAGAAGGCAGTATTGCTCGATATTTTGCAGTTGTGGCAGGGTGATGATGTATTGCTCAATCTATAAAACGATATTTTGCAGTTGTGGCATTGTGATGATGTTTACAATGACAGTGTTGCTCAATCTATAAAACGATATTTTGCAGTTGTGGCATTGTGATGATGTTCAAGAAGGCAGTATTGCTCGATATTTTGCAGTTGTGGCATTGTGATGATGTTCAAGAAGGCAGTATTGCTCGATATTTTGCAGTTGTGGCAGGGTGATGATGTATTGCTCAATCTATAAAACGATATTTTGCAATTGTGGCATTGTTGTGACCATATTGTAGGTAAATTTTAGGGTTTTAGGGCAATCACATTCTCACCGATAACTAAATTAACGATAAACCTATCGAAATATATCGAAGTAAAAATTAAACCCGGGACTATCCCCTTTCGTTTGATACCCATATTGTAGGGTAATATTAAGGTTTTTGGCCAATCGAATTTTGACCGATAACTTAGTTATCGATCAATTTATCGAAATATATCGAAGCCCAAATGAAACCTGGGGCCATCCCCTTTCGTTTGATACCCATATTGTAGGGTAATATTAAGGTTTTTGGGCAATCGAATTTTGACCGATAACTTAGTTATCGATCAATTTATCGAAATATATCGAAGCCAAAATGAAAGCTGGGGCCCTCCCCTTTCGTTTGATACCCATATTATAGGGTAATGTTAAGTTTTTTGGGCAATCACCGAAAACTCAGTTATCGATACATTTATCGAAACCTATCGAAGTCCAAATGAAACCTGGAGGTATCCCCTTTCGTTTGATACCCATCTTGCAGGGTAATATTAAGGTTTTCGGGCAATCGAATTTTGACCGATAACTTAGTTATCGATCAATTTATCGAAATATATCTAAGCTAAAATTAAACCTGGGGCCTTCCCCTTTCGTTTGATACCAATATTGTACGATATTTCTATACCTACATTAGGCTGGGTTGATTTGTATGGACGAAAGTTAACCGATATCGCGCCATCGATTTTTCGATAGGTTTTGGGCTCAGGAAAAAAAAGTTCCACTACGCATACCCCAAAAAATAATTTTCGAGCCTGCGAAATTGAATTTTTTTGAATTTTCTTCGACTTTGATTTTTAAGGTTTTCTTCATGACCTACTAAACAAACTTTCATTTGGTTTGCAAATTTCCATGTAAACCCTTTCCGACCCAAAAATGTCCGCTAAAAACGTTGGCGATAACAGTTTTTTGAAAAAAACAATATTTTTTGGGTTTTGGGGAGTGTTTTGGTCAAAAAATCTACCCTTTCGCTTTTTTTTTTTTTAAGGGTTTTTCAGCATACATGCAAACACTTTTTCGATGAAAACGAATTTGTCTCACATATCCTGTCCCACTCAAAATTATGCGCTAAAAACGTTGGTGATAACAGTTTTTTGAAAAAAAAATTTGTTTCCGGGTTTTGGAACATATTTTGGTTGAAACATCTACTTTTTCATTTTTTTTTTCATTTTCAAGGCTCCAAATCATTTTTTATGTATTTTTTTCGGTGTCAATTAGCGTAGTCCCATGTGAATTCATGCGCTAAAGACGATGGTAAATTCAGTTAAAAAAAAAATTATTTAATGGAGTTTTAGATGAATTTTGGTCGAAAAAAACAATTTTTTAGATTTTTCATTGACAAAACTCTATTTTAGTATTCATTTGGCGATATAATGAAAAAATCACTGAAATTTCTTTGTTTTCTCTTCCTGGTGCGATTTCATATGTATTAGTGATCGATATTAGTGACCGATATTCAGACATCAATGTCGATCGTTGACAAATGCAAAACCAAGTAAGTAGTTGGGAAAATAACTGCGACTAGGTTTTGCATTTATCACGAGAGACGCCTTACTTGGTTTTGTGGTGTCACGGGAGATTTAACAAACTTACGTATATAGTTATGTATTAATACTAGTGCTGTGCGATTAATTGATTAATCAAAATTTTGAGTAGGTCCTACATACTATATGCGAAATATCATAAGTATAGGTTCAATATACTTAGAGTTATATGGAATAAAAAAAATTTCGAAAAGAAACGGTCCCTAGCAGGGTCGGAACAACCAAAATTAAAAAAAAAGATAGCCTATAGCTCCTTCCAGACTATAACCTGTAGGCGTGCCAAATTTCAACAAAATCCGTCCAGCCATTCTCACGTTTTTAGGGAACAAAAGCAAACGTCTGGACATCCAAACATCCAAACATCGCTACATTCACATTTATAATATTAGTAGGATTTAATTTAATTATTCTATTAACCGTTAGTTGAATTTCCTACCAAAAAAAATTAAATATGAATAAATTAGGCTTTGTCTATAAAGCGAGTAAAAAGAAGAAAAATCGATTTTTTTTTATACGCCCAAATCCCCCCTCTTCATTTTCAACGCTGAATATTTTGGGCTATTTAAAAATTGATTTTGCAATATGGAAAAGTGAAATATTCATCGATTTTTGCAACAAATCCGTCGATTTTCCCAAAAAGGAGCGATAAAATGAGAAAAATACTTTGAAAGCGGCCTATAGCGGCTCTGACAAATAAAATACATGAAAATAAATGTCAAAATCGGATTCCTCGTACTCGAAAACCCACATACACATTGTCCTTTTAATGCTGTTTCTAAGTCAATCTGAATCAAGCGAGAAAATTTTGGCATTAATTTTCTATACAAATTAGGGAGGCTCGAAATTCATTTCAGACCTATGGTCCCATGGACAATATTACTTAGTATGACCCATAGATTCTGAAACTGGATGTGCCCCTGACGTTTTTTTTTCCCCGCTCTAACACATATATACATGGGCAAGTGTCGCTGCAGACACGATGAATAAAATCAAAAAGCTAGCCTAACGGATTTGAAATTAGGATTATCGCGTTGCATATGTACGGCAATTGCATACAACAATTTCCCCCAGGAAAAACCAATGCAGTGAATATTGCATTTCTGTGAATTTACAGCACCTTGCTGCATTTTGCAGAATATTCTTATTGTTTTAAAAAAAGCCCAAGAAGTATTATCAAATATTTTGTAAAAAGTTATTGTAACATGTTTAAAATTTAAAATAAGCTTCATATGTAAATTAACAGTGATTTTCTCAAATTGTAATTTTCTAAAATTTCCAATTGTTGTTATTGACATTTTTCAAAAAATAACTTCTTTTGGGTAATCGAATGCAACTACGCTCTAAATAGATGACTCCTACTCCAAAAACACCTCTAACGATCAGATGTTAATTAAAATTTTTTTTTTACATCTATGACTTAGATATCACACAGGTGCACAATGCTTTTCCGGTGACCTTGCGAACTAAATAATAAACGCCTAATGAATAAATACCATTAGAATAAACGAATAAAAATATTCGTTTAAAAAATACGAATAGTATTTATTTGAATTACATACATGTATTAGCCCCCCGATAAAATAACTATCAAGAAAAAAATATTTGAATAAAGTGTTCTGAATACTGCTCCAAAAAATTAATACGTTATGTTCGTTTTGGCGTAAAATTCAATTTGTCAAGAACACAGAATCGGGGGATAAATGCCTATATACAGCTTAATTCATTTACAATAATGGCGGTGGCCTTTTCCTTTCGTTTGACACACATAGTGCGTGTAAATTTCAATGTTTTTTGGAACACCGGTTTTACCAATAACTCATTTATCGATAGATATATCGAATGAAAGCTACGACCTTCCCCTTTCGTTTGATACCCTAATTGTAATAAAATGTTAAGGTTTTTGGGCAAACACATTTTGACCGATAAATTTACCCAAATATATCACAGTTTAAATTAAACCTGGGGACTTCCCCTTTCGTTCGATGGCCATATTGTAGGAAAATTTTTGGGCAATCACATTGTAACCAATAACGGAGTTATCGATAAATTTACCTAAATATATCAAATGTGGAGGTAGTGTTGCCGGCCGAGGTAGTGTGGACACCGAAGTGGACACCGAAGGTCCAGGATCGATCCCTGGTAAAAGTTACAACAAAAAAGTGGTTTAAAAAAGTTTTTTTCAAGACGGGGTCGCTCCTCGGCAGTGGTTTGCCAAGCTCCCCGAGTGTATTTCTGCCACAAAAGGCTTCTTAGAAAAATGCATCTGCTTTGTGGATGCCGTTCGGAATAGGCAAAGACCGTAGGTCCCTCCAATTTCTAGGAAAAAAGTCAAAGCGCCACACCACAAATTGGAAGAGAAGCTCTGCGCAAAAATCTCTTAGGAAGGTAATGATATAACTGTTGTATATCGCGCCATATATCTGTGGTCGTAAGCAATAATCGCCTAGGTCGACTTAAGAACGAAATGAGTTATGTATACTACCATATTCAACTAATCAAACTTTATATTTACGCGAAATCCCTATAATCCTAACTTGTTTTGTTATTTAGATATTAATAAAGTCATTATAGCTTAACTCGCTAGGTAGCCCTATCACATTTACTATACGAGCCAAAGTATACTTAGGAAAGTTTTCAGATACAATATTGTTTTTATTAAAATGACCTATATTAACTTAAGTTTTTTTGCACATTGCATTTTTGTAGTTTGCCACAAATAATAAAGTTGTTATAAGAGCCAACGTAAAGATAAGATTTTATTGCTTATTGCGTTTGTAAATTTAACTGTACTTAATTCAATATATGCTACGTAAAAAGCAAAACATTCCTTTACAATAAAAACCTTAGTCAACATAGTCATTATTATGTGATAATTTACGTTTGTAAAAAGCACTTTTATTTCTTTTTTCTAAATATCTCTTAAACAGAGGCAAGTTTCATTACAATTTTTAACCATAGCATTCTGCCTACAAAGATCTTCGATGTGTGATATAATTTTTTCCAAATCTCCTTTCAAAATTTTTCAAAAACGCTTCTTTATATAAAAAGCTATTTATCTCGGAAGTATTCTTTTCGACTTAGGCGATTATTGCTTATGACCACAGATATATATCGTCGTGCTCATTGCAAAATTTAATATGTGCATTTTTTCGATTTTTCGTTTTTATGCTAGATGACATTGATTTTTACCAACAGATTGATAGCAGAAATCGTCATGTGTAAATTCGAACCGTAATCGATTTTGCAATATCTGATATGTGCCGCTTTTAAGTCTCACAAAACTGACATGTACTCAAATTGCACATATCAAGTTTTTCTATTATTGTTTTTGCACATATCAGGTTTATTGTGTACATGCCAAAATTGAGAACCACAAAAACAATAGCACGCGACTAAAAATATTGAGTTTATCGTTAGCTTAATTCACAAAATCCCTAACTAGAAAACAAACAATTTTTCAGGAGAAGCAAAAACATTTTATTTTTAAAGTGTCGTAACTTCGTTGTTTTTGATACTATCACTTTAAAATTTTTACCGAGGCTCTAATTTAGTACAATGTACCACAATCTGTGAAAAAAACGCAGTTTTGAAAAATATGTCAGTTAGGACCTTTGTGAATTAAGGTGACGTTATGTAGCTGTTACTTTTACGGAGAGAGAAACATATTTATTTAAAGTACATACATATATACTTATAAATATACCAAAAATACACAACTACAGCACTAGCTTGAGACTATCAGCTGCATTTTTACGGAAGTTATTGCGAATTGATCAAAATTATATTTTATATCCAGGTAAGTGAATCTAATTTTGATACATATGTACAATTAACTCCTTTCATGTCGTATCGCGCATTTTGTAATGATGGAACATTTGTGACCATTAATACTAAAGGGAAACAAACTGTTTGGATTGATGCGTTTTTGTTGTTGAAGGTGTTTTTGGCCTAACCTAAAAAAACAAAGTAAACCTGATTTTCTTACTAACAGCTTGCTTAAGGTTGCTATTTTTGCTTTATTTTCAGCCTGAGTACTTTACAGTCATCTTGTCACTAATAATTTGTGCACAGAGGGTGTTTTTATTGGAAAACCAAAGGAAACCAAGGAATTTACTTTGTGCAACGATAGACGAAGAACGGAGGGATAATATTTTTGAATATTTCTGGAGCTTAGATTCTTGGGTCGCTAAAAAGGCGTATTTAAAAAATCTTGTTCGCGTTCGGCCGATTATTAGAAGGCGTAAGACTACATCTCGAAAATTTGCTAAAAATGTGGGATTTGACTACTTTTTACCTAATGACAATAATCAACTTGTTAAAGTATGTAACTGAAATATATATATTTTATTTTTTAAGCGAAAAAAAATTTACCGACATGAATGTATTTGATTTATTTTTGTTGAGTATCAAACTATTCGATAATCAAGCAATTGATGGTTTTGAACAATGTCCTACTGATAGATTAAATGAATAATCTTAAATAACGAAGCCTGATTTTGTGCCTTACGTCCTTTACACTTACTTATAAAACTATTTGATAACTGAGTAATTACATTTGAGGTCAAAAAAATTAACCAAACGAAGGTATTAAAAATATTTACGTTTTAGGAAATGTGATCTATTTTTATTGAGTATCAAACTATTCGATAATCAAGCAATTGAAATGGCTATAGTTATTATTTTTTAAATTGTGATTTTTTTTAAGTGAAAAAAATTTTATTACATAAAGGTATTTATAATACTTACGCTTTAAGAAATATGAATTAACTTTTTTGATTTGTTCTTTAATTATTTTTAAAATAAAAAAGTAATATTTTCTGGAAACGGAAGCATTTGTTTAAATTTTCCAATCCTTTGACCAGTTTCATAGGGATCCGTACGAAAAATCAACATTTTTCAAAGTTTGACCCATTGTCCTGAATTCTGCGTAAGTCATAGAGATTTTAATTATTCAGTTTCTACCAACCATTGCGCTATATTTTAAATGAAAATTATAAAAAATACATAAGTAAATATACGTTACGAATAAAGTCAGTTTCAATTTGTGGCTTAATTCTATGAGCCCGAGTGTATATTATAAATTATTTATGTATATATTTTCATGAGTTTTCTTTCATGCAAATGTAAAAAAAATAAGAAAAAGAAAAATAAACACTCTAATTTAAGCACACAGCCAGAAATTTAGCATTATAAAATCACAAACATAACCTGAAATTTATAACAATTTTTTTATGTAAAATTATAAGAAATACTGTTGGCCATATTTTGGTATTATTTTACTGTTTCAGAAAGATACATCCGTCAAAAAAAACAGATTTAATGCTCTCCTGAAAAGTTGCTCAAACGCACATATTAAATTTTGCAATGAACACGACGATATGTATATATATATATCGAATTCCAAATGAAACCAGAGGACTTCCGCTTTCGTTTGATACTCATATTGTAGGAAATTTTTTGGGAAATCACATTTTGACCGATAACTCAGTTATCCATAAATTTTTCAAAATATCATGAGACTTCCCCTGGAAAAAAAAATATCGAAAAGAAACGGTCCCTAGCAGTACCCAAACACCCAAATTAAAAAAGGCCATAGCAACATTCCTGGAAACTGCGCTGCTCACGAGCCGGCTGGAAAAACCACAAAGCAATCAGAGGAGAACCATACTAGGAGCATCTGCAACAAACGAACCGAGTCTATACTCAATCTCAACCGATCCGCCATTGACCCGTTGATTGGGGTGCTTACGGGGCAATGTCTTATGGGAATACATTCTAAACGCAGGGGGGTTCCTTTAAATGAGTTCTGTAGCAGCTGCAAGGACGAGGAGGTGATACAGAGTGTCAAGCACTTTCTCTGCAGCTGCCCCGAACTAGCCCGGACCTGGCTGGAGTGCCTTAGGCTGAATCACACTAAAGTTTAATCTTTAAAGGTAGACGTGACTCAACCCGTATCAAAATGGGCCAGTCGGCCTAAGTGGGCTTCTTGGCAGCACAGAGAGGCGGCCACCTTAACTTAACCTTACCTATGGACTATTTCAGTAAATGACCAGAATTGTACCCTATTCCTAATCAAGAGGCGGACACCACAGGAAAAAAGGTCACTAACAATTGGTAAGCGAGTTTTGGCGCACCAATGGAATACCATTCTAACCAGGGAAGGAATTTCGAATCAGCTGTATTCCAGAAAATGTGCAAATCGTTAGGCATTTAGAAAACTAATGCCTTGGAAGAACACCTAAGAAATGTGGTAGACAAGTTCCAGAAGGATGGGGATAGTCACATCTCCTTGTTCCTGAAAGCTTTGAAAAATCTAAAGTTTTATTATAATCAAAACAACTTTATTACGGCGGCCTGAAGCTCCAAGCGGGTCATTGCCTTTGGCTTTAGTGGGGCGACCTTACTTTTGGGGGAAATCAGCGACACGTCGAATTCGTGCCCTCGGCGTACTTTTACGTAACAAACGGCAGCGTATGCGTCTTCGCTGACATCGGTAAATGTGTTAATCTCGACGTAAGTCGCGTATTTAAAGTTATGTGAGTAGCACCTAGGAACCTCAACTGCTTTGACCATTGGTAAAATTTGCTCGCCAAACTCGTTGAAGAAGTATTTTTAAACCCGCCGTATAACATGCCAACAGTCCCAAAGGATCGAAAACCGACTTCAGTACTTGAAGCACTTCCCTTTTATTGGGATCTATATCGGCCGTCAATAAATCTCTCGCAGCCGATTGAACCTGAGAATATATTAAAAATGTCAACTAGTGGTTGCCAATACATACCTAGAATTTTTTTGGTATCTCCAACTGGACTAATGTTTGTACTCCTGTATCGACGCCACACAGCTTCTCCATAAATACTTTTGAATTTGATGTCCAATTACGCATCTCGAAACCCCCTGATTCATGGACTTAGCGGAAGTGAAACATTTCCGCGATGTCGCCACACACAGCCACCTGACCAATCCTGAAAGTACTTCGATAAGTGGGCTCAGTAAATCCGGTGGCGTTAATAAAAAATCATTTAATGACCTGCCCTGACACTTGGCGGCAGCGTTCCACACAAGCCTCACTTTTTTGGGTTTATTTGGGTTAATTACAATAAAGATTGGTAGGTACCACGTACAATGCTATCTCGGCATCGGAGAGTTGTCGTGCATACCCCTTCACAAGCAAATTCTGTATTTGTTCGTCGATTTGGTTGTATTGTGCAGGAATCCCTTTAATTTTTTGTTTAAGCAAGTAAGGCGGTTCAACCCGTTTGTATAACTCTTAGCTAGCGCTTCTATCTCGTTGCGCCATAGAAGGGCTATTTCGAATCGGTCATCTGATTTTTGCATGTGCCTTGAACCAATACCTTTGTTACTATTTGATGTAGAAATTTGTATCGACGCTTGCACTGAAGCACTCTCGTTACACGAGGTGTTGCTGGTCCATTGTAAAACATATTGGTGCAGGATTGACCTTTATACGGAGCTCTCCAAACGTCGCCTCATCTATCAGCGTCACTGAGGCTTACCGGCGTGATACGAAAGTACTGGGGACGGGAAAGTCTTCGTTCCGCTTCGGCTAAACGGTACAACCAGTCGCTGAATACTTTAATTGACGGCGAAGCGTTGTGCCTGGGGTACATGGCCCAGTTGAGCTTAGGCTGATTTAGCAATTTTTCGACCAGTTCCTTTACTAACATCGGGTTCTTTAAGTGCGATATTACGTACCGCCAGTGCAAATTCTATAAGGGACTCGAATTTATCTTTATGAGAAGGCAGTTTTCTTACCTTTTCGATCATATTTTCCAGGATGTGTTCTGGTCTGCCGAAGAACATTTTTAGCATACTGCTGACATCCGTGACCATTGTCGGCAAGAGCAGTTTATCCTCATCAACTCGAGCGCTCTTAGGCCACTTAGGCCACTCTTCAGGGTCGCCACTGAACGTTGGCAAGTCTTTGGAAATTGCATGCTTAAGAACTTGATGGACCGTTGTTTATTTGCTCTGCGTTCTCCCAGCATGGCCAACATAAGCCCCTGTTGGTTACCGTGTAACCTTGAAGCTGCAGGTTGCACATCACCCGCGTCTACTTTTAGTGAGAAGTACTTTCACCACTAGATCTTTGAAAAGGTGCTCTAAATTCAATAAATTAAGATTCCTGAAATAAAAAAAATTTAAAAAATATTTAAAGATTACGTTTAAATTGATTTCGCTGAAATACTTTAGCAAATTTGTGCTTAGGCAAAGACTTGATATTTATGAGTGGGATGTGTTCACATATGGTTGATTCCTTGGTAACTGATATATTTGTGTTCTCCGACTTTAATGTCAAAAATTTATAACAAACCGACACTTTTTTAAATAAACTGATATGCAGTCTTATGAATCTCATCGAGTAATATAAATCAAGTGCAAAATTTAATCATTTAATACCATGGACTACTTTAAAACACATTAAAAGGAAAAAAAAGTCACAATTTATAGTGTCCCTTTGCTGAGGTCATGTACTTTTATTGGCTATGCTATACATTGTGATCAAAACAAAATTTGCATGAAGAAGCTTTAAAAGAGGACAAAGAGCGTAACAATATGCCACAATTGTTTTAAAAATTATGTGCTTGACTAGGGTCCTATAGAGGACTAAACTTTGTTCTCCAGTTTTGTAAAAAATCAAAAAATGGTGGTCACAGTCGGCGTGTGCGAATATTAATTAACATATAATATTAATTTCTTTTGACACATGTTCAGTCTAATGTCAACATTTACCTGTGCTAGAGCAGCTCCCATTTTGAAGACGGGTTGGGAAGATTTTGCGTTTAATACATATATGTGTCACACTTTCTCATGTCACAACTTTACCACAGCTTTTCTTCTAAACTAGGTGTAATTTTTCCTTGAAAATTAGAACACATATTGGTGGCATACATTTAATTTCTAACGGAAGTCCAAAAATATTAAGCCATATTAAAATGAGAATAGATTAAACATGAAATGTCACAACCCTAAAATATCACAACTTTTTTATACCCAGCGTACTAGTACTAGTACAAGGGTATTATAACTTTGTTGGGATAACGGTTGGTTGTACAGGTATAAAGGAATCGAGATAGATATAGACTTCCATATATCAAAATGATCAGGATCGAAAAAAAATGTGATTGAGCCATGTCCGTCCGTCCGTCTGTCCGTCTGTCCGTCCGTCTGTCCGTTAACACGATAACTTGAGCAAATAATGAGATATCTTCACCAAATTCGGCATGCGTACTTATTTGGGTTCAGAATAGATTGGTATTGAAAATGGGTAAAATCGGACCATAACCACGCCCCTTTTTCGATATCGAAAATTTCGAAAAACTTATAAAACGGGTTAATTCAATATCAGAAGCAGCTACAATGATAAAATTTGCAGTATGTATTGATTTAGATGTTCTAAGGCTGATTTTATCAAATTTTTTGAAAAGGGGCGTGGCACCGCCCACATATATTTGAAGAAATTTTCAAATTTTGACTCTTAATAACTTCAGAACAGTTTATGCTAGTATAACGAAATTTTGTAGAGGGCATGTTGTTGTTTTAACAACAAAAATCACTCCCCGAAGGTTTTGGGGAGTGTTGTCGAAATAACAGTCCTTGGCCGGATATGAATCCGGTACGCTCCGGAGTCCCTTGCGGTACTGCCCGACTGTCGTGGGAGCGATTTGGTATGACCAGTGCAACCTTCTAGGTCATGTCATCCCTCCTTCCGAAAGGAAAGAGAAGATGGGTAATGAGAGGTGGGAGGCATCATATCCGTAGATCAACCATCGAGTTACACATCATTACCTTTGTGCATATTGGTCGCCTCTTACGACCGGTATGCCCACCGCGGGCATATTCTAAGCCCCAACCCGCAGGGGTAGAGGGCATACTATTGTTGTGTTAAATTCAGATATAGAAAATAAACGAAATCGCTTGGCGACCACACCTACTTTTTCATAAAAGTTATATTGAAAGGAGAAGAAATATTGAAGAGTCCATATCTACTTAACTGATACCGCTGTAATAATATAATTTGGTACATACATCAATTTTCATATTCTTTACATTATTTTTGCAAAATTTTGGAAAGTGGGCGTGGCACCGCCCACTTATGAGTCAAGCAATTTTCACATTCGACTGCTAATAACTTCAGAACGGTGTGAGATAGGTTTACGAAACAAGGTACCAGGCATGTTATGTTTATGTAGAGTACTACCACAGAAAATAAGAAAAATCGGTGAACGACCACGCCCCTTTTTTGGACTAAAGTTCCCTAAACGAGAGTTAGGAAACCGGAATATGCAATATCTGTTTAACTGATAAAGATATAATGCCTAAATTTAGTACACTCATTCACCTGATGATGTTATTAGTGATGTTTAAAGGTTTTTTGGTAATATTTTGGAAAATGGGCGGGGCACCACACACAAGTGAATAAACAAAATATCAACATTTCACTATTAACAAGCCACTGTGAAAGTATCATAAAGATCTGCAACGAAAACTGATCTTCAAATAGGGACAAACAACATAATTAAATCCGTGGGCGTGCCACCACCCACTTTTTTAAAATTATGTAAATATTGATTAATGGACACATATATCCGTACATCAAAAAATTTCACAAAATACGTTAAAAGTTATGGGCATGGCACGCCTTCTTTTCCAAAGTTATATATAGGACATGGTATAACCCTTGAAAAGATCGATTCAGTACTTTTGGCTCATGTAAGGGGTTAAAGCTATTTAAGCAAGGGGCGTGGCCGCGCCCACCAAATTCGCTATTGTTTAGGCTCGGAATAGATTGGTTTTTAAAATGGGCGAAATCGGATGAAAACCACGCCCCCTTTTTCTAAAAACTAACGCTGGGTATTTAATGTTCGGTTCACCCGAACTTAGACTTCCTTACTTGTTTTCTACTGGTTTTGATACAGGAATAACTGTTATTTAGTGTTAATACATGAATAAACTGATTTTTTAGCATATTGTTCACATATATATATAGCGCACCGTTAAAAAAAAACATAAAAAAATACAATAATTCAATTTCCACCAAATATATATGTGTTCTCATAAGGGGTTAATAGTTTAAATATGAAACTGAATAATTCACTTGCGTTCAAAGCAGTTTTTGAAATGGTTGTAGCAAAACTATATATTTTCGATATTTAGAATGCATTTTTTCGATATTTGAATAAGTATGGGTACAGTGGGCGTTAATGGGTTAAGTTGTAGCGCAATGCGAAACAGGGGCTATTTCTTATACCCCATTTACAATGTATACACTTTCAAAAGTCATTTATCGTAACATTGACATTTCGCAAAAAGTCGATGTGAAATATATCAGTTTCCAAGGAATCAGCCATATATGCATTCGGTATTGTTACTCGTATTATTTCAAATGAATTTGTATGCCAATACGTTATTAAACGGTAAAATATAACTTAAAGCAGAAAATATCAAAATATAACTTAAAGCAGAAAATATCAAATATGAAGGCGAAAAAATGAATGTGAATGGTGAATTTAAAATTCATTCACAGAATTCTTTTTTCAGATGCCAAAATTTATAACTGTAGTGTATTAACACGTCTTGTTAATATCAAGCGTAGCAACGGAATGTAACTTCTCTTTATTTAGCAATTCATATTAGCAGAATGTTACATGTGTGTATGTGCTAGGGCTCTTGTTCAGAATCGATTATCTGGCTAATCGACTATTCGAATAGCGAAAGCAAAATTTTGTTTTGGTTGAAAATCGAATAACAAGTAATCGACTTCATCATACAGGGCAATCGGTTAGCTGTCATTAATCGATTACTGATAGTTTTTTTTAATAAAATTTTTTAGTATTTTTTTTAGTATTTTTGTTTGTATTTGAATGAGTGAGAACGATTTGTTATTACCGTTGGAACCTTCGAGGTCTTTTAACCCCCTCTTCGGTCACGAAATAGAAAGTCGGTAATGAGAGGTGAGTTTTTGTGACCAAAAACTGTTGTGTTACACAAATTCCATTGATCGTGAAAAAATAACTAATCAAATATTCGATTCTGTCAAGTAGTCGAATGCAAACAGCTAATCGATTATGGACGAATAATCGATTATGGACGAAAAATCGATTAGTCGGAAAGAAACGATTAGTCGATTAGTGGTAATCGATTATTTTGGTAAACGACTTTTGCTAATCGATTAGCCGACTAATCGATTAGTCGATTTTCAAGAGCTCTAGTATGTGCGCTTATTGCTGAATAACTATGAGGTAACAAGTAATAAGTAATGAGGAATGAGGGATAAAGAATAATTAGCAAGGATGCCAGATGAACGTATATAACACGCTCCCACTTAAGTTTAAATAATATAAGTTCATGATGGTTTCAACTACTTATGTGTGTATCTAAACATTGTACTTTTGTTTTTATGGATTTAAGTATTTTATACAAATTTCAAAAATTCAAATTATGAAGATGCTTAATCTAAGTAAAGTTTCTTAGCTATGTATTTGGCTTAACAACCTTTCCTTTGTGTCGTGGTCTCAGCTGTCTTACGTCATCATCAGTGTATGCCTCTTCCAGGCCCAACCGAGGTTGTTCTGCCCCACTATCGACGATGTTGTCGGAGGTTTTATCTGCCTTCACTGACGTTGTGTGTGTATCATGACAACCTTGGTCAGACTTTGGAGACTCAATACCGCGAATTTGGTCTAGGTGTCTTTTGATTATTTTATTGTTGTGTTTTAAAATGCAATAGTATGAGCGAGGTCCAAGTTGCTGCTTTATCGTGGCTTTAGACCATGAAGGCTTGTTTGGATTTGTGTAGTTGCGAATGAGGACATTTTCACCATCTGAAAAGTTTACATTGCGTTGTCCTCTGTGATTTAAAATACTTTTTTGTTGGCTATCGCTTATTTTATTTTGAACTAACGGTGGTCGTAATGAACTAAAACGCGTTTTTAATGACCTACCGAAAAATATTTTTGCAGGAGTCTCACCAGTGGTACAATGTTTCGTGTTGCGATAATCAACTAAAAATTGCAAAATGATTGTTTCTAAGTTGGAATGTTTGGACGCCTTTAAAACAGCGAATATTGCTTTTTTTAAAGTTTTAACAAAATTTTTGGCTTGGCCATTTGTTGCCGGATGACCAGGTGCCGTTAAAATGTGTCTTATGTTGTTTAATTTTAGAAAACTCTTAAACTCGTCAGAAGTGAATTGCCTACCGTTGTCACTTACAATGGTGTCAGGTAGCCCATAACGCGAAATCAGTTCTCTTTTTTTACTTATTGTAAACGTAGACGTGATGTCTTTGGTTTTAAAAACCTCGGCCCATTTGAGAGCGAGTCAATAACAATGAATAAATAGTGACCATTTATGGGACCTGCAAAATCAATGTGAATTCGACTCCATATGGAGTCACATGATTTCCATGGAATTAGTTTGCTTTTCTCTGGACTCACTTGAAGCTCTTGACAAGGAACACAGTTACGGACAATTTTTTCTATGTCGTCATCGATTTTAGGCCACCAGACGTATGACCTTGCTAAGGCTTTGGTTTTTACAATGCCTAAATGTGACCTATGTAACTCCATTAGTACACTTTGTCTTAATTTGGTTGGAATTACTGTCCTGTATCCCCACAAAATACAGTCGCTTTCGACCGAAAGCTCTAAGTCCTTATCCCTAAAGGCCTGGTATTCGACACCCTTGAGATTTTTAACAATTCCTCTCTGAATTGCCTCAGTCAATTTTGACAGCACAGGGTCACGCTTAGTTTCCCTTGCTATATCTTTGAAGCTTATATGCAAATGATTTTCAGATTCAATGAGATTTATGAAATTGCTTTCAATTTGCTCATCTTTAATATTTTCAACATTGGGAATTCTCGACAAACCATCAGCTTCATTAGATTTGCCTTTTACGTATTGAATGGAGTAACTGAAGGTCGATAATAAAACGGCCCATCTTTGCATACGTGCGGCTGCCATGACCGGCAGTCCTTTATTTTCACCAAGAATTGTCACAAGAGGTTTATGATCAGTTCGTAATGTGAAATGGTTTCCTAACAAATATTGTTTCAATTTAATAAGACAAAACACTATTGCTAAGGCCTCCTTTTCTAACGTACTATAATTTCTTTCTGTTTTCGATAGTGCCCTAGATACAAATGCAATTGGCCTTTTTTCGCCTGTTGGCAATTCGTGAGAAAGAATGCCTGCCACTGCGAAATTACTTGCATCCTTCGATAATATCATGGGCAATTTGGGGTCGTAATGGACCAGGACTTGGTCTGATGTAACTTCCCTCTTGATTAATTCATACGCAGTTTGGCAACTATTCGACCATGCAAATTTAACGTCTTTTTGCAGCAACTCATACAATGGAGCCATTTTATGAGCAAAGTTAGAAATAAATTTTGAATAATAATTTACCATGCCTATGAACGCTCTTAACTCACGGATGTTTGTTGGAGGTGGAGATTTTGAAACACTTTTAATACGATCATTATTTTTTGTTAGCCCTATTTTGTCGATAGTGAAACCCAAATACGATATTTTGGTCTTAAAGAACTCACATTTCTTTAAATTTAACGTAAGACCTGAAGATTTTAATTTGTTTAAAACAGACTTTAGAGTCGCCAAATGTTCTTGAAAATTTTTACCTGCTATGGTAATGTCGTCCTGATATACAACGACGTGTGGAATATTGCAAAACAAACTTTCCATTGTCTTTTGAAAGATTGGCGCTGCGACCTCTATACCAAATGGTAAACGTTTTACCTTCAGCGTACCTATGTGCGTACTCCAACTACATAGAAGCTGAGATGTTTCATCCAATACTAATTGGTTATACGCGCTTGACATATCAAGTTTGGTAAATATTTCGCAGCCTTGTAGAGATTGCTCAATTATAACAGCATAATTTTGTTCATTTACTACTAGGTTGACTTGCGTTAGCTCAAAATTATATGCCCTCAAAAAGGACCTGCCCAATAAAGGTGGATTGTCACCATTCGCAACAACAACTGCTAATTTTCGTTTGATACCTTGATACGACACTATTGCATTGTACTCACCCAACAACTTAATCTTATCGCCGTTGTAACTTACATACGGAACTGAACACGAGTTTAAACGTTTATTGCCTTTAAGTTTGTTGTAAAGACTGATAGGTATCATTATACACGGGGCGCCAGTATCGCAAGTCATTCTCACATCTACTCCATCGATTTTGATAGTAAGCGAATATACCTTAGTTGGGCCTGTAGGAGAAACATTGAAAATGTAATTGTTAAAATGATCGAATTCATTAGACTCGTCTGAGTCAGATACATAATTAATAGTTTTATTGTTTTTACTACGACAAACTGAAGCCAAGTGCCCAACCTTTCCACAGGAATGACAACGAGATTGTGCGTATTTACATGCATTTGACGTATGGTTACGCCAACCACAGTGCGAACAAATTCTGCTGTTGACTTTGTTTTTGTTATTGTTGTGTTTTCCATTACCATCGTTTTTGCCGTCTTGCTTGTTATTTTGCTTGCTGTTGTTGTTGTTGCGCTGCGTACGGGATTTGTCTTTGACCCAATTTACCTCAAGCTCTGCTTTGTTTGCTTTTGCTGCCTGCTTTGTTTCTAAAATAAGTGCTCGTTTTAATGCATTCGCCAATGTGAGTGTCTCATCTTCCTCGCATAACCGTTCAAAAATTTTGTCAGGCAGTCCAACAACAAATTGATTTAGAACAAAGGCCTCTAAATGTGCGCCAAACTTGCAATCTAATGCCAATTGTTTTACGCGTGCATACCATTGGGAAACGGTTTCTTCGTTGCTTTTTACTGCCATGTGGAATTTTTTTCTTTCGTAAAATATAATTGTAGGTGGTGTATAATGAGTTTGCAAAATTTCGCACAACTCTTTAAACGTTTTGGAAACTGGTGATGCTGGACTGCATAAACTATGCAGCAATTTATATGGTTCGGAGCCAATTGATTTTAATAAAATCGCCTTTTTTATGTTTTCTTGTGTACAATTAATTTCACACAAATGTATGTCCAGTTTTTCTTTCCAAACATGCCATGATTCCGTTGCCGGTGTGAATTCTGGTGCACTTGCTGATTGAATAATTATACCGCTGCCGCTACCATTATTGCTCCCAGTTGCTTGGTCATTATTCATTTTTCACGCGGATTCTTTGTTTAAATTTAATTTGATCAAAAACTTGTAGCGAAAAAAAATCTATTGATATCAATATTTACTGATATTTTATTTTTATTTAAACCGAGTCGTCGCCAATGTAGTGTATTAACACGTCTTGTTAATATCAAGCGTAGCAACGGAATGTACATTCTCTTTATTTAGCAATTCATATTAGCAGAATGTTACATGTGTGTATGTGCGCTTATTGCTGAATAACTATGAGGTAACAAGTAATAAGTAATGAGGAATGAGGGATAAAGAATAATTAGCAAGGATGCCAGATGAACGTATATAACAATAACTTTAAAAATTTACCTTTTCGTTGGACACAGTAAAATGGAAAATATTTTTACATCATAGAAAATGTTCCCTCTGAGCAAAATGTTACCGATTAGCACACGACCTTCGTGGTATCTGTTGCATCGCACACGAGCACTTGCAGTCTACTCAGCCGTCAGTTTTTTCAACGTATAGCCGAACAATATCTGCTAAGCCATTCTCGTAAATCGATAGCAGGATTCCTTGCGTTACTACATATATGCTAAGCTTAATGTGCTTAGGTCAAGGGGAATTTTGTTAAAAATCGATAGCCAGATTCCCAATTTAAAATTAATTTTCGAAATGGGTGCGACACCTACCGAAATTTGTTTCATGAAATATTGCATTGTCCCCGGGTTCTGAATTCAATCCCCACTGTTTTTCAGCGATTTCAGTTTACTTGCTAAACGTGCCATCTAGAAGAATTTTGTGTGCAAGACGTTTTATGGTTCTAACTTACTGGAAAGTTAAATAAAAAACGATCTCCAATACCAAGTTGTAAATTAATTTTGCGCATATGTATGTATATCGAACCGTCAGGTAATTTATTTATCCCTTGCATTGTCACTAGGCTCGGAACAAGTTTTAAGTGTCTAGTTCCAAGGGAAACACCCAAAAAAACTGTGCAAGATTCCGAAAATTCGTATGGAAATGACCAGACAAACAGCAAGCTGACTCAATATAGACAAAAAAAACAGGATACTGTTAGCTTAATGGTTAGCAGTGCGTGTCAAAATTTTCCTGATAACGAAGTCTAGCAGGTTCCAAAATGGATCTATGAGAAAATCTATAGCGATTATCTCTAAAATTTTCCTGTTCTATTCAAATCAAAACTTCTCATTTCATTCATTACACAGTGCTACAGTGATTTTTTACTTTCAAGCGACCTAGTAGAGATTGTTCATCTGGTCGAATAATACACGAAACCACGTTAAAAAACACAATAACACCCCTAAAATCTTTCTTTTCAGTCGAAACCCTTTTTTCAGTTTCCTCGTGTTGAAAAATTCTTTAAAAAACATTCTCAATCTATTTCCAAATTTTCAACAGTTTTGGATTCAACATTTTTTTCTTCATTTGAAAAAATGTCGTGTTTTTTAGTGAGAAGTATTTTGTATATCATCGACGAGCATTCACTACCTAAGAACACCAGCTTTTTTAAAAAGGACTTCAAGTTTTAACGTTACGCAGTATAACCGAAAATCTAACATTCCAAATTCCAGGGGCACCCCGCGTAATAAAAAAAATGGGCTAACTGTAAGGACATCAATTATAATTTTAGACAACAAACATAATATTTTAATTCCACGAAATTTTACAATAATTGTTTTTTACACGAGATACATTTTTGGCTAGTTTAGAGCCAAAATTTATTGGATGCTGCATAACTTGAAGTCCTTTCCAAAAAATAAAAATTATTATTTTTAGGTAGTGATAGCTTTCGATGATAAACATATGTATGTATATCAAAAAAAATCATTCACTTACATGTGCGAAGAAAATGACTTAAAACTCGAAAAAGGGACTAATTGAGGCGATTTGCAACTCCTCGATTAAAAAAAATGTTATAGCCTTTTCGAATGAACCAACCATTGTATCTGGAAAGTGTGAACATTCACCTATCCAAAACCGTTAGAAATTTTGAAATCGATGGAGAATGTGGTTTTAAATGAATTTTTTTACACTACAAAACTGAAAAAAGCGTGTTTTAGCCATAAATAAGATTTTAGGGGTGTTAGGAAATTTTTGAACGTGGTTTCGTATATTTTTCGATCAGATGAATAATCTCTTATAGGTCGATTTCAAAGTATATTCACAGTAGCACTGTGTTATTACTGCCGTCCTACTGAAGAATGTGGGTATCTACATATTTTTCCGAAAATTAGTTAATTATATAGGTGTACTCGTATTGAAAATCCAAATTTATTCATGCAAAAAAATTGTTTGGAAGTTTCAAAGGAATATGAAGTTATTGCTAATTTAAATTCCTTCTTTTGCAGTATCTATGTACATACATACATTTTTCAGAAATCCTAGTAAAAAATGTGGGTACAGAACTTCTGCCGTATCTACACTTTTACTGGTCGATTCTAGAGTGGTAACAACATTCAATTAACGGCAAACAAATAACTTGGAAACTTTTACACCCTTTTGGTATTCTGCCGGCTTAAGTTGCAGTTCAATTTCGTAACCACCGAAACGAGTACACCTACATAATTAACTAATTTTCGAAAAAATATGTAGATTAGAGTGGGTTGATTTAAAAAGTGAAAAATCGCCATAGCGGAAGCTATTCTAGGGGTCATTTTAGCAACTTTGCTAGAGAAAGTTTAGGTCTAAAGTTGGATTGAAACCCCCGGAAATCGCGTTGAAGTTTCATAGTTAGGGTAATGAAAATTTTTGTAGGCGACCTATCACACTGTGTGACAGCGAGCATTAACTTTTTACGGGACATACCTTAAGTTGTAGTTCAAGTCAAGCGCACGGAAACTACACAGCGAGAATTATAAATACTTGGTCAACATCTGGAAATAGGGGGCAAAAACCCCTTTTTAGTTGTTTCGAGGATATATCTGAATCTTTAACAGGTCGATGTCTGTACATTGCAGATATTCCAAAAAAATTGAGACGGTCAATCATTATTAAGCCAATAGAATCCAAATCAACCATTTTTAGAATTTTTGTGGTGGCATCACTAAAACACTGCTGAATGGAATTAAATGAATCATTAGTCAGTCATTTATTAGTAGACGCTCAACTTAAAATTTAAGGTATCCCTTATTTCAATAACTCTACCGGTTTCCGAGTTATCGACCAATAAGTGGACCAGAGGTGACCAAAAATGTGTAAGTACAATGTGGGTATGAAAGGTGCTTACTAGTGATTTTATAATCAATGTGATAAATTTCAATATCTCAGCTTTTTTCGGAGATATCCCTAAAAATGTGAAACGGAAAAACGGAAGGGTGTAAGGCTCGCGTGGGTCTACTTTGGCACTTCATTTCATATAAATAAAATAAATTACTAGAATGCCTTTTGCATTTCAATGAACTACCTTTTATACACCTTTTCGAATTCCTCGATAATTTAAAAACTACATTTTTTTGGAATATCTGCAATGTACAGACATCGACCTGTTAAAGTTGGCCCCTGCGGGTTGGGGCTTAGAATATGCCCGCGGTAGGCATACCGGTCGTAAGAGGCGACCAATATGCACAAAGGTAATGATGTGCAACTCGATGGTTGATCTACGGATATGATGCCTACCACCTCTCATTACCCATCTTCTCTTTCCTTTCGGAAGGAGGGATGACATGACCTAGAAGGTTGCACTGGTCATAAAAAATCGCTCCCACGACAGTCGGGGAGTACCGGAGCGTACCGGATTCATATCCGGCCAAGGACTGTTATTTCGACAACACTCCCCAAAACCTTGGGGGAGTGATTTTGTTGTTAAAACAACAACAACAAAAACCTGTTAAAGTTTCAGATATATCCTCGAAACAATTAAAAAGGGGTTTTTGCCCCCTATTTCCAGAGGTTGACCATGTATTTGAAATTCTCGTTCTGTAGTTTTTGTGTGCTTGACTTGAGGTATGTCCCGTAAAAAGATAATGCTCGCTGTCACACAGTGTGATAGGTCGCATACAAAAATTTTCATTACCCTAACTATGAAACTTCAGCGCGATTTCCGGGGGTTTAAAGCCAACTTTAGACCTAAAGTTTCTTCAGCAAAGTTGCTTAAAATGACCCCTAGAATAGTTTCCGCTATGACGATTTTTCACTTTTTTCCCTCCCCTACAAATCAACTCACTCTAATGTAGATACCCACATTCTTCAGTAGGACGGCAGAATAGCCGCAATCCAAATTAACGAATTATTTTTACATTCCCGGTCTATTGGTTCTCTTGTATTCTAGAATAGAAGTTACGTATCAGCATTTAATCTTTACCTCATATTCGCTAACACTATTGCGCATGCATTGTTATACGAAGTTTAACACGCTTGTGTTTTTTTAAGCATGGAAATATGGTCAGCGGTGGCATGGGCAGTGACAAACCTAGTACGGCACGACCTTCTACAGCTGTACGTGGTGTGGGTTATACTACTAATTCTATTGGATCAACGGGCCAACGTTTTACCCAGTTATTTGTTGAGAGAGGAAAGCAACAAAAGTTGACGTATTCTAATGTAGCAGTGGATTTGAAAACAGAAAGCAGGTATTTAGTTTGATATTTAATCACAGAAATTCGAGTGTCGATATATGTGTATACTTAACTCTTTTCAAAGCCCCTATGTTAAATTTAAGAGTATCGAGATGAAAATTGCAAACCTTCTAGAGGGTTCTATTGCATTATCAGCAAATGCCTCTCTAGCCCATTCACCGATTGAATCAAGTGACAACGCGCCAATAATGGAGTTAAAGGCTAATTCCGCAGCGGCACTTAATAAAGCCAAAGAAGCTTTTTCACTGGATCGCACCTTACATCAATTTCGAGCTCAATATGGCGAAAATGTTTTACTCAATTTCGATTTAACATTTGCGGTAATAATCAAATTAAGAAACAGGGGAAAAACAACACAACATTTAACACGTCCAAAACACTACTGGCTCAACCAGGCCCGTGCGTAGGAACTAGCCCGGGGGGATTTAGTTCAGTTTTGCATTCGCATACATTTTTCACTAAGATTTGCTGAAACAGATACATACATAGACCCATACATCATAAATTTAAATGTTCTTTAACTTTTCTGAAACTGCATACTCTGATGCCTAAAACTATACCCCAGAAAATTTGTTTGGTTGTACACATTCAGTGTGGCCATTTTAGTGCTTTTAGAGCTAGATCTAGCTCTTATTTTTGGCGTTTAGCTCTAAAATTCTGTTTTAGCTCCTGGCTCTTTTTCTGCTCTTTTCTTTTCATTTTTAGCTCTTTTTTCGCTACAAATTTATTTGGACAAATTGTATTGTAAAATGAAGAAAGTTTTTTATTTCTTTTATAATCGATGTCGAAATTATTATATTAGTTTCATTGTGTACCATGTGGCACTCACCGATAACAAATGCCTAAATCGGTTAACTTGGTCGAGTAACATTCGTAAATGCCATATGTTTATTTTGCGAACAAGAATCAAAGTGGAAAGGTAAGTAAATTGTGTGTAAAAAACACTTTCCTAATTTGCTAAAGATTCTGAACAACCTTACCCCCCGATTCGGTCTTCATGATAAATAATCAGAAAAATCAGAGTCAGAATCAGAAATAAAATGACTTCATTTAGCTTTAACGCAAAAACAAAAATTATTTTTGAGTTTTATTTATAAAAATTAAATATCTTTTTCTGAACTATTTATGAAGCTTGATAATTTAAACATCATAAATCTATACTATAATAAATTTCTAGAAAAGTCGTAAATTAAAAATAGAGTTCATCTGATCCATTTTTAAAATTATTGTCTGTCTGTTTGAACTTAAGGATCTCGGAAACTAAGGAATGGATTTTGATGAGAGTTTCACTAATGGACTGCTTCAAGCTTAGAAAGGGACCTACACTTTGTTTTATCAAAACCGAACGACAAACAAAAAAGATATACTGATTTTTAGGGAGGTATGTACCTATGAAATTTTTTTTCTTACACAAATTTATATGAAGAAAAATTCACTTACTTTGTCAAAAAAAAAACTTAGCGTTCCTCTAAAATTTTTGTTCACTTTTTTCAATTTCAGCTAAATCAAAAATCAATTGCATAGGTACACTGCCGTCCTATGTGGGTATCAGCATATCTTTAATAAAACTCTAGATAAGTTGTGTCTGTATATTTGAAATTTCTTTGAAAAATGACTGGGGATAACTTGGGGAGTGTTTAGGCACAAAAAGAGGGGAGATGACAAAATGTCGACCTTAGACTATTAAAAAACGCCTTTACTTTAGTTTGTTGCCGTAGACATAAACGGGATATAATGTGGGAAAATAAATATTGTTCTGAACCTTCTCAGTCTGTAAATTGTTTTCGCAATTGAGGGTAGCAAGAACTTGTTTTCCATGCATATTCTACAATTTTTGGCTATTATAGTTAGGGTCTTCTTTATTTCTAGAAAAAAATACTCTGATACTAATTGTTTATAATTCTCCTGAATGGAACGGTGCGCTCTATTATGTTCCATTGTGGCTGCTTCAATTTGATCCTCTTTTTTTATCAGATCTATTACTAATTTTTAGGTGTGCACGAGGTTTACACCAGGAAAATTTGACAAAAGTAAGGACTGAATTCTGGCTAGAGTTTCAAGGTCACAGCAGATACCATTGACAACATTTGGGTTTATTTTTTCACGAATGGTTTGCAGAAGAAATTCAGCGCTTTTAAAGTTTATTGTGTGTCTAATAAGTTTTTGGAATAAAATTTTTGTAGATTTACTGTTTGCCTCTGATGTGGAGAGTACAAACTGCGCTATAAACTGATTGACAGGGTTTTTAATCGTTTTTATTACAGCTGACAATGAAATCTCTCTATGAACTGTCGACATTGAGTCGTCGAGGTTGTGAGTGTACTGGCGTGACAGTGCGTCGGCCACTTGGTTTTCTTTGCCAGGTTTATAAAAATATTGTGCAGATGAGTTGATAAATGCGGTCCACCTCTTGATTTTTGAGTTAGGGTTTCTGTCTGAAATCGCGAACGTCAATGGCTGATGGTCTGTGTAAATATGAATATTTTTTATTCCATATAAAAATGCCTTAACTTCTGGAAAGCCCAAACTATTGCCAGAAGTTCTCGTTCTTTCGTGGCATAGTTTTCTTCCGTTTTAGATAAGGTACGCGATATCATCGTGATTGGCTTCCCATTTTGGGATAGAACAGCACCTAAAGCGACGGACGATGCGTCCGTAGTAATTTCGAAGGGCTTGTTGTAATCAGGCTGTTGCAGAAGAACATCTTCCGAAGCCAAAATACTCTTAAGTTTGTTAAAGGCAGCGAGAGCATCGTCGTCGAGTGATATGTTGATTTTTTTAAATTTCGACTATTGACGTGTCCGTTTTCACCTCTTAAATACTTAGTAAGGGGTTTAGATATATGCGCGAAGTCCTTAATGAATCTGCGGTAGTAACCGGAAAGACCTAAGAATGAACGTAAGGACTTAATGATTTCGGTTCCTGGTAGTTCAGGATTGCCTCGACTTTGCTGGGACTTGTTCGAATGCCCTTGCTAGATACGGTGAAACCCAAGAATTCCACTTATTCCTTGAAAAATTTGGATTTTTCTTCGGACACTCGCATTCCAGCACGCTCAATTTTTTTTAGGTATCAACATCCTTGAAGTGCGAAATCTCATCTGGCGAAAAGATAATTATGTCATCCACATAAACATGGCATATTTTCCCGATATCCTCGCGCAGGATGTCGTCTATTGCTCTCTGAAATATGCTTGGCGCATTTTTCAGGCCAAAGGGTAATCGGCAAAACTCGTATTGTTTATGTTAAATGCGGTTTTGCATCTATCTTTTTCCAGGAGGCAAATTTGGTGGAAGCCTGACTTTAAGTCTAGTGTGGTAAACACTGTAGATTTTCCTAAGTTCGAAAGAATGAAACTAGTGTCTGGGATCGGATATTTATCGGATGTTGTTTGCTCATTGAGCTTTCGAAAATCTATTACCATCCTCAATTTCTGATTACCCTCGTCGTTAAGCCCTTTTTTTGAAACGACGTGTACAGGTGAATTATATGGTGAGTATGACTTTCTTATGATCCCATCTTTCAGCAAGGATTCTATTTCTTTGTTAATGAATTTTGCTGCCCATATGGGATAAGGATAACTTTTCGAATAAATAGGAGTATCAGTTTGGGTGTCTATTCTCGCAATCACCTTTGTGTTGTACGGTAGGGCTCTGTTGGGGTTGGCAAATGCATTCTCATTTCTTTCTATCAGCATCTCAATGCGTTCAGAAACCTCCGTTTTATTTGATGTAGCCATATTGACCTGCTGACAATAAAAATAGTGAAGAGATTCGGCTGTGGTGCTTAGCTGGAGCGGCCGTGGCTCGAAAGCACCGCGGTCGAATTCGGATTTAAAAAGAAAATAAGAAGAACGAGAATTCTCGTTATAAATATTGGCCGTTTATTGAGTTAAAAGATTTTAATTATAAAAGTGAAAGGTTACCTTCTTGAAAATTGGCTGGCGGTGAAATTCCTGGGGTGGTCCGGACGTGTGGTTACGCTGACGTTCGCTGAAAAAGTAGGAAGTTGTCCAGTCGAGGACAACCGTTGAACGCGAAATTTTAGCCTCCGGTTTTAAGGGGAGGTGAACCTACACATGCACACCCACCGGCATGTATATGTTGCTGACAAAACATGCATGCACGTACAGGTGGGTGGTTTGGTATGTGTGGTTGGAAGGGAACACGAAAGTGACATTAGGGTGGCTCGTTTTTTGAGAATTTAGGCATCAGGCCTAAACATGCCGGCCCCCTTGCGATACGCAACATCTGAGAACCGCCGCAGGATTTTCACACATGCCTCACTTAGTCTAGTGAACTCAAATGATAAGTCCCGGACGGCGCCTTCCCGCCGTCTGCCTTCGAGCAGCCTCCGCCACTTTGAGGGTTGGAGCGTGGCCGGATCATACCTAGAGCTAAGAGAGGGGGAAAGAGTGAAAAATATACGTGTTGCATATTTCTTGCCATGTATCTATTCGACCCAATAAAAAAGGTGGAACACATTTCATAACGAAAAAGAAAAAGTTTTATTATTATTTTTTAAACTTAACCTAACCTTACATGTTAGTGGCGCCGGATAGCACGAAACCGAATATCGTGCTCTGGGCACGGAGGGACCCAAAGGACGCAGGGAAAGTTCCCGCGGTGAAAATGTCGGCGCATATGTCACCTCCGAGCACCAAGCGGAGCGGTGCGGCCTGATAGAATAGCGGATCAGCCAGCCGAATATGCTCATAAGGAGCGGCGATGTTCGCATCGACGGTTTGGGCGGGGCTGATCCGCTGAAAATGCGGGACACACAGCGCGTGCGCCGTGATTTGTTTGTTGTTCCCGTGTTTCCCGCGGATGCGGAGGAAGCAACCGCACTCTCCGCCCGAGTGTGTCGTCCGGAGCCCTAAATCTTCCGCCAAGGAGCGGTCGATGACTGTGCGGGGGGAGCACGCATCAATGAGGGCACGGATGCGTAGCAATCCACCCCCGGCTTCCAGCTTCACGACCGCAGTTGGCGCGAGGGTGGTCATGGGGCGCACCGGAGGGCCCACCCGGGAGAGGGCGCGGTTGAGACCGTCGCGGAATCCGGATACGAGAGGTAGTTGGCGCGGCGGCAGGGCCAATCTACCGTGGTTGTCGTCGGTGTTGCGTAGCTGGCGCGGCTGAGAGGCCAGTCTACGCTGATTGTGCGTATTTGTGCGGCGTGAGTCGTCGCTATTGGTGGTGCGTAGCTGGCGCGGCTGGGAGGCCAGTCTACGCCCGTCGTCGTGGCCGGTGTTAGTGCGAAGCTGGCGCGGCAGTGTGGCCAGTCTCCGCTTACGGCTGTTACGGTGCGCGCGGTTGCGGTGTTGCGAGGTGGTGACCGGGTCGGTGTGGTGGTCGAGGTTTCGCCGCTCGTGGGCTAGAAGGGGCCGGAACGGCAGTGAGTCCGATGCCCCTTCCGTCGGTCGGAGCGGCCGTGGGTCCGGTACCGACTCTACCTCCCATGCTGCGTCCGAGGCGTGGATCGACAGCATCTCTTCTTCCATCTCTGCCTCTTCCACTTGTTGCGCCCAACTTTTCTCGGCAGGCGGGCTAGTTGGCTCGGGGTCGTCCATTGGCAGGTGGAGAGTGGTGTGGTGCTTTCCACCACATCGTCGGCATCTGGCGGCGCTGGTGCATTCCCTAGCACAGTGGACCATGGACAGGCAGTTGTCGCAATAGCCGGCCCGAATGACCTCCTTCAAGCGCTGCAGGGGCGCCATCCCCTGGTATTGGGCGCACGACCGAAGCGGATGGCCATCGCCACACAGCGGGCATGGCTTCGGGTACCGGCCGGCTAAGCGTTCGGCCCGCTGGCGTAGGGATGCGAAACGTGTCATTCTGGCGGAAGAAAGGAGAATAAAACAAAATTGGTTATTTTGACGGCCGTACACCCGTACGTGTGGGTGGCGAGAGCGCTGTAATTCGGCGACCGTTTATGTATATGGGTCTAATATCGCGAAACCCACCACTGTTCATTTGCAGAACTTCATAATTATTTAAACGGAATATGTTAATATATGTATATTATTCTTGGTTACTAGCGGTAAATATATTGAACGATAATAAATAGGCCCCGTTATATGCCCGAAACGAGTCCAGGAGTGACAAAAGTTATGATTCTTATACGGTTGCGTATGTCACCGTAACACCGTAGCGCTTGCTACGAAAGGTTATATTTTCTTGCTTGACTCACCCTGCATTCTGTTTCGCTAGGCAGAGTGCATTTATTTTCTCGCGTTCATTATGTCCGTATGTATGTACATATATTTGTGTACGTATATTCGTGCTGGCGTTAGGGCTGCGCACACAGCGACGTTTTCGCTTTGGCTGGTCCGGTAATCCCGGCGGAACTCGGAATCCGGTACCGAGCCTGGTAGAGAGTGTGAGGGTCTTTTAGGTTCCGGTTACTTTTGTTGTTTTGTGGGCAAAATAGCCCTGCCCCTACGAAAAAATAACCCAAACTCATAAAAAAATAAAAAACAGAACAAAAAAAAACCAAAAAAAAGTTTTCCGAAACGAAAAAAAACTTTTTATTTTTTGGACTTCTTCCATTTTTTTTTGCCTCGGCACGGTCGCCGAGGAGCGGGACGAACGTAGATTTCGTCCCCCCTTCTCCCGCAGTAAGCGGTCCCGATTTTTTTCCAAGTCGGGTTTTTGGTGCCCGTTGACCAAAACCGTAGCATCACTAGCGCGCTGCCGTGATCATTGGCAAACATATTTACATATATGTATGGCGCTCGCATTGAGCGACGGTTCAATTGAACCACACACACATATATGCTCACTCACGCTTTGCTAGCAGAGCTCGCGACCGACAAAATATGTAGTACATACATATTTATATATACTCACTCTAGCAATAGAATAAGTGCCTAAAATAAAGAGAAAATTCATTGTTCATTTTTCTCTGCCAGCGTAGTAGAGAAAAATGACCCAATTCATTATTCTTATTTTTTCCGGCGCGCGTGGTCAGCAGTATTTGCAGAGGTAAGTAAATTTGTATTTCTTGCTGAAAATTTTATGCCTAACCTAATTTTTCCTGTATTTTCAGATCGGCATGGACACATTGGGCACCTGGATGCAGATGGGATGGTTCGCCTGGACGGCGCATTGGCAGGATTGGGGTAAGTTTTTATTTTGCGCTGCCCGAAATACTGTATCGTTTCGGTAGCAGCGCAAATTACTTAGAAAAAATTGTGTCTCAAATGCTGTGGCGGCCGGCACATGCTTTTGAGACACATTTGCATGGACATATGCGCAAATATATATATGTGGTACAAAACTTACTATTGGTTTTTTCCTTTGCAGGTTTTAGCTTCCTGATGCTACTCGTGTTTGCTCTTGTACGCCCGTCGCTTTGGAGAAGAAGCACCGACCTAAACCACACTACATGCGTAGACAAGCTGACATATGTAAATCATTCGATGCGTACAATTCTTGTTGATTGGTTAGTAGAATTATCTGAGGAATATAATTTGGATACAGAAACTTTACACCTTTCCGTTTCGTACGTCGATCGCTTCCTTAGTCAAATGTCAGTGGTACGCACTAAATTACAGCTACTTGGAACCGCAGCTATGTACATAGCATCAAAATATGAGGAAGTTTACCCTCCAGATGTTGGTGAATTTGTGTTCATCACCGATGACACATACAACAAGGCGCAAATATTGCGCATGGAACAGATTATTTTGAAAATATTAGCATTTGACTTGTGCACTCCAACTGCTTATGTATTTATTAATACCTTTGCAGTTATGCTAAACATGACCGATAGACTCAAATTTTTGAAACAGTACATATGTGAGCTATCACTTTTGGAAGCTGATCCGTATTTGCGCTTCCATCCTTCGTTGATATCCGCTGCTGCACTTGCATTGGCAAGACACGTATTAGATTATCCAATTTGGACATCGGAATTGGAAGAGATAACGTCATATGCTTTAAAGGATCTTAAAGAGGTATTCCTACATCTGTGCAAAACACACAAAGCTGCAACAAAACTGGCACAGCAGGCAATAATAAGAAAAATATAAGGCAGACAAGTTTAAAAGGGTGTCGACAATCAAACCAATAGAAATGGACGAAGAAGCATTTGAACTTCTGCTACGTAAACACAATGTATTAGGAAATGGCGAGGGAATCGAACAGAAGTCGATATCAGGGACAAACAACGAGCATGTAAGCAAGGCTATTTCTTTGATGTTCACTTGATTTCGGAGAGGTGCATCTGATAACATACCATAGGATAGTAGGTTTACTTAAACGCTTGACAGACTTTGCTCACATTTTGTGTTTACCTTTCGATATTTCCATGTTTTTGTACAGGCGTGAATTTTTTATTCAAATAATCCTTTTATAACTTGACCTTTTTTCACTAAAAGAAGGGCAATTGTCATAATTTTTACATTAAAGAGTTAGACATAATGTATTTCATATATTAACATGTCCTATAGATTTATTACGTTTTACACCGTATTTTATCAGTGAGGCTCTCTCAAAGTATAGGTATGGAACTGCCGTAATTAATCCGCATATATAGTTTTCGCTGCGGATTCAGTAAAATACACCACTTTAAAATACCAACTATGGATAGGTATTAACAAAAATTACGGAGAAGTTTATTCGAACATCAAAGAACACCTTAGTAAAAGACAGGACTTGTTCAAACTGCAACCATTGTAGGATTTAAATAAGCTGGAACAAGTTTAAAAGTAGTTTCTTTTAATATATAGAAGTACACACTAATTCAGAGTTCTGAGGGGGTTGTTTGAGTAAAAGATTTTGCCGCCTTTTGTACTTGTATGTGGAGTCCTTGCAAACGTCAAGAGTTTGTTAATTTCTTTTTTGTTTTTTTTCTCCTGCCAAACCTCATCCAAAATATCCAATGAAGTAGTTTTGGCTCTATTTGTAAATGTAATTTTAATTTTATTTTAATTTGTTATTTGTACTTTGTATTTTTTTTTTTTTTTATTAATATGTATGTATCTTTTGATAACATTCATACATACATATGTATATGTTCGCTAACTACCATAACTACTTTTGAAGTAATAATTAACGAGTTGCTAAATTTCTATTTATCAAAAAACTGACTTGGCTCCAAAAGTAGAACTGATTAAGAATATGTAGGTGTAGTACACATCGTGTGTAAAAAAAAAACGATTTGCCTATCGTAAAAATAAATCTAAAGTACTAACATTTTAGAAAAGATATATTTTAACTCCGTGTAGAACGATACTAATTTTTCGTCTTTTCAGGTATCGTTAAATTGGGTCGTGCGGTATGATTGGATAGGTGTCCTCCAGGGCGAGTGACACTGGTAATTTTTATAAATATGTTTATGTATTAGTATTTTGGGGTATGTATTCGCGGGTGGGTCCATCTGCTGCCAACTTGTCGTGGCAGATGGATAGATTTCCAGTGGCAGAAAGGTTCGCCTTACTGCGTTAGGTTTTCTTTGGCCTCGTTCGCGAGTGCAAGTAGGTTTTCTTTGGCAGAATGGTTCGCCCTTCTGCGTTAGGCTTTCTATTGTCCTCGTTAAGGGTAGCGAGTGAAGGGTGGATGTTTGGGATATGGGAAATGGTAGGGTCTTGGTTGGAGGTGGAGTGGGTGGTTAGGATGAGGTAGCGGGCCTCTCGCCATCCATTCCTTCCATAGGGAGCAGAATCAGTTTGACCAACGGTCTTCTGATCTGCCCTTTTTCGGTTACGAGGTCCACTACACGCACTCGGTTATCTTCGCCGGGGTGTACGTGGGTAACTCGGCCGAGCCTCCATTCATTCGGAGTCAAGTTGTCTTCTTTGATGACAACAAGATCTCCCACCTTCATGTTTTGTTTTGGATGCTTCCACTTCATTCGTTTTTGAAGTTCGGATAAGTATTCCACCTTCCATCGCCTGCAGAAGGTTTGATGAAGAGCCTTGAGCTTCTGCCACCTATTAATAATGGAGGCAGGGCTCTCATTCACCTCTGGTTCTGGCGGAGCCAGAAGATGACTTCCCGTAAGGAAGTGCCCAGGGGTTAAGGTTTCCAGGTCCGTGGGTTCATTGGAGGCGGGACTTAGTGGTCGCGAATTGAGGCATGCCTCAATCCGGCACAATAGTGTATGCAACTCTTTATGAGTGAATGTGTGAGGCGAGGCTAACTTCTTGAAGTGGCTTTTGAAGCTCTTCACGCCCGCCTCCCAGAGTCCCCCCATATGTGGAGCCCCGGCCGGAATAAAATGCCATGTCATGTCTTGATGGCTATATGTCGAAATAGCTTTATCTCGGGCTTCAGCGATAAATGTCTTAAATTCAGATCGTAGAGATCTTGACGCTCCGACAAAGTTGGTACCGTTGTCGGAGTATATGTTTCTTGGACATCCTCTTCTAGCGATAAAACGCGAAAAGGCTGCTAGAAAGGATGGGGTACTAAGATCACTGGTCGCTTCCAGATGGATCGCTTTGGTGGTGAAACAAACAAAGAGGCAAACGTAGCCCTTTGATAGTCGACATCCTCGACCGCGGTAACTTTTAATATCGAAAGGCCCGGCAAAGTCCACCCCGGTATTAGTAAACGCGCGGGTGAAGGTAGTGCGCTCGCAAGGCAGGGTACCCATAAGTTGGGTTTGCGCTCGTTTTCGATAAATGGTGCAGACCTTACAATTATGGATGGTGGCCCTAATCATGTTCTTGACATTCGGAATCCAGTATTGGGTGCGAATGAGACGGAGCATTAGCTGGTTTTCCCCATGGAGGGAGATTTTATGTACCATTTGTACAATCAAACGCGTCAACCTACAATTATATGGCAGTAGGATTGGGTGGCGCTCGTTATAAGCGAGGTCTTGAGATGCTCCAAGACGTCCACCGGCCCTAATAATATCATCATTGTCGATGAATGGGTTGAGTGGCAATATCTCGCTTTTCTTCTCAATAGACTTTCCCTTCTTCAAATTCACATAATCCTCATTATAGATTTGCTTCTGACAGAGTTTTATCAAGATTTGAGTCGTTGCCTTAATCTCAGCGGATGAGATTAAACATGACCCTTCTTGAAATGAAGCTTTTGTTTTGGGATGAGTTCTTCGAGAGAATCTCATAATATATGATAGTACCCTCAAAGCCCTCGGTAAATCCGAAAAACGGTCAAGAATATCGATTTCTTTTTGCGTTGATATTGCGTAGGCCTGCGCTCTCTTTTCCTCCACGGAAGTGTGATATTCTATCTCTTGTGATGGCCATTGTGAGTTGTCTTCTTGTAACCAAGAAGGTCCCTGCCACCACAAAGAATTGTCGACCAAATCCGATGCTGGTAGTCCCCTGCTTCCTAAGTCTGCTGGATTCGATTCCGAGTTGACATGAAGCCAGTCCTTGCTGCCGACCAGGTCGATGATTTTGGTTATCCTGTGTGCGACGAAAGTTGACCAGGAACATGGTGGTTTCCTTATCCATGCTAAAACGATTGTGGAATCCGTCCATAGATGTTGTTTGACTGGTCCAAGTTTGATATTTCGGAATATTGATTCCATCATTTCTGCCAAAAGGACTGCTCCGCAAAGCTCCAGACGCGGAAGTGAAATAGTCTTCACGGGTGCTACTCTGGTTTTAGCCAAGAGTAGAGATACGAAGATATCCTCATTCCTTTTGACTCGCATGTAGACGGCTGCAGCGTATGCCTTTTCCGAAGCGTCGCAGAATCCATGAATCTCGACGTCGTCTTCTGGTGAAAAGTTCACCCATCGTGGTATCCGAATCTTGTCGATTTCGTGGTATTGCTGTCTAAAGTTGTTCCACCGCTCCAATGTGTTTGACGAAACTGGTTCGTCCCAATCGGTTCCCTCTAACCAGATGTTCTGCATCAAAATTTTGGCCACAATGACCATTGGTGCAAGCCATCCTAAGGGGTCGAAAAGTTTGGCAATGGCGGATAAAATCGCTCTTTTTGTCAGCTTTTCACTTTCTTCCAATGACCCTGCTTGAAAGTAGAATAGGTCGGAATGGGCATTCCATCTTATGCCCAATGCCTTAACGGTGCTGGTATCTTCAAAGGCCAGAAAGTCCTCGGTCAGGCGATCCGATTTAGGGATGTCGTTGAGAATTTCTTCAGAATTCGAAGTCCATTTCCGTAGTGGGAAGCCAGCGGAGTGTAAGACTTCTCGAATTTCATTTCTCGCATTAATGGCCGATGCGAGTGTATGTCCCCCCGCTAGTACGTCGTCAACGTACATGCCTTCCCTTAGTATGCTAGATGCTGTAGGATATGAACTTTCTACATCATCTGCAAGTTGCAAAAGGGTTCGTATTGCTAAATAAGGCGCGCAATTGACCCCGAAAGTGACCGTTTTTAACTCGTACAGGCTTATTGGTTCTTGTGGCGATGTTCGGTAAACAATCCGTTGGAATTTTGTGTGATCATCGCTTATCCATACTTGCCTATACATCTTTTCGATGTCACTATTGAAAACATACCGATATAATCTCCAGCGAAGTATAAGTACTGGAAGATCTGATTGCAGTACTGGGCCAGGCAAGAGAATGTCGTTTAGGCTTGTACCATTTGCTGTTTGGCTTGAGGCGTTAAAAACGACTCGTACCTTAGTGGTGGTACTCTCCGCCTTAACTACGGCGTGATGGGGCAAAAAGTAATTATTCGCCGAATCGGCTTGAACTATCTCCTTAATTTTTTGCATATGCCCTAATGTCTCATACTCAGACAGGACCCTTATGTATTCTTTCGCTAAATCTGGGTTTTTTGCTAACCGCGTTTCATTTCGGAAGAATTGCGAGCAGGCCCTCCTAAGAGATCCCCCTATGTTTATTTTATCCGGGTATTCCTGTCTGAACGGAAGTGAGACGACATATCTCCCATCTTCTCTACGACTCGTAGTTGCCCTATATAAATCTTCGCAGTATTGGTCATCTGCGTTTGGACTTTTAGTTCTGGGCAGATTTTCTAACTCCCAGAATGCTGTAAGCTGTTTGTCCAAAGAAATTTCGCTGTAAAACGACACTATATTTCTGATTGGATTGGGTGCGTCTACACGCCCGGTTAGTATCCAACCGAACACCGTTTCTTGAGCCAGAAGTGTACTTAGTACATTCTTTTTCAGTCCGCTCATTATTATTTGCGGGTATATATCTCCGCCAAGTATGAGATCTACTTCTTCATTAACGTAGAATCTCTTATCTGCCAAGACTAAGTCTGGGAATGCCTGCATAGTCGTTGCGTCGATATGGCAGGATGGCAGATTCCCAGTTAGTTTGGCTAGAATTAGCACAGAAGTTGTTAGGCTAACGCAAGGGTCCACTGGTGAACGGAGTTCAATGTGGGAGGCCTCCTTGACTTGAGCCGACACAGCATTAGTGATACCCGAAACTTGGGCATGCATCCTTTTTGCTGGTAGATTGATTCGGCGTTTTAGTCGTTCTGTCATGAACGAACATTCTGAGCCAGAATCGATAAGTGCTCTTGCTGGGAAGTCTGTCCCATTATGATGAATGGTGACTCGAGCTGTCCCTAGCAGCACACCTGCACTTGAATGTACATGGCAGGATTATACATTTCGGTTAGAATCCGAGTTTGATTTTGAAACTTCCCGTCTCTGTTGTGCCTGTTGGGAAGTAGAGGCAGCATTATCAGCATTGTACTGATTCGGACTGCTAGTTGCCTGCGTCTGTAGAGACTCCGCATGCAGGAGCGTATGATGTCGAGAGTGGCATTTGCTGCAGTCGTACGAACTGCTGCACTTCGACACTGTATGTCCTGGGGATAGGCAGTTTAGGCAGCCCTTGGTGGATTTAACAAAATTGATTCTCTCCACCGGCGTTAATTTTAGGAAACGGGGACAATTTCTCAATCTGTGGGAATTTGACTTGCACTTTGTGCATAGTGCCTTTGTTACATTTGCTTGGTATGCACCAAGTCTTTTTGTAGGGGTTTCGCTGGCAGGTCGCGTAGATTGCGGTTTCTGCGCTTTGGTAGAAGCCCCTATGAACCCAAACACTGTTTCAAGTGTCTGGAAGCGGTTGGACAAAAATTTGTCCATATCCTCCCACTTGGATATTTCCACTTTATGGTCTATGCTTTGTTCCCATAGACCGAGCGTACTTTCCGGCAATTTAGTCGAACACAGGTACGTAATAATTGCGTCCCAGTTGGAAGTGTCAATTTTATGACTTCGCAAGGACGAAAGGCAATTATTTATATCACGTTGCAATGTCTTAATTGCGCTACCACACTCACTCTCTACCTTTTTTAAGTTAAACAAAATTTGGAGTTGCGAGTTCACTAGTATACGTTTATTTTCGTATCTCTCGCATAAGTTTCTCCACGCTGTATCGAACCCCTCATTCGTGAGCGGACATTTTTTAACAATATCTTTTGCCTCACCTTGTGTTTTATTGTTGAGATGGAACAATTTCTCAACTGGTGTTAGGCGTTTGTTTAAGATATAAATGGCCGTGAACATGTCACGAAATGTTGGCCATGACAGGTAATCGCCCTTGAAGACTTCAGTATCGCAGGGAGGCAGGCGGATACTGTGCTCAAATTCTGGCTTTTCTTCCGTTTTGGAATCGGGTTTCGTTAACGCCGCTTGGCGTGTAGCCATGTCTGACATGCAGCGTAAATAGATGGCGTATGCCTTTTTGTATTTTAATTTCACTGCTACTATGTCAGAAGCTTCCAACTTATTGGAGTTTAACAACTCATCTTGGGCCGTTCTCGTTTTCCTCCACATCAACTTCTAGTCCTCTTGTTGAAGGCCAAGAGTATACTTGGTGTGGGCGGAATCATCTATCTCATTATAGTCAGCTTCGAATTCGCTGATCGTGTCAGCCAACCTAATGAAGCTTTCCATACTTGGGTTTTTACGAGATGTGTATAATTAAAGGCAGAAAAGTAGAACAAAGGTACGGGACGTGCTCAACCGTGCAATATAATAGAATCCAAGGGAATGGCAGTAGTTACACCCAGGAAAATTCAACCCCAACTCAATAAAACCTCTGAAATTGAACGCAATTGATTTGTGCTTTTAGTTTAATTTTAATTTATTTATTGCAGACTTGGCCGAATCGTCTGAATATTTTGTTTAAAATTGAACAATAAATTCAAATTTATGCTATTTGAATAACTCGCCACCCACACGCTATCGGGGATATGTTTATATATATATATGTATGTAAATAAAGTGCGCGGTGAGTCAAAATGGGCGATGAAGTGAATATTTAGTGACAAAAGAAAAATTGTGCAAATAATTAAACTTGTGTTGTTAATTAAACAAAACCCAGTCAATTTGGGCTGAAAAGAATAACTCGCCTAAGATAAACCAATGTAATATTTATTACCAAAAAAAAAATGAAAGCAAAACAAAAACAATTGTTCGAAGGCTCAGTGACTTTGCAATGAAAATGAGGTTATGTTACCTCTTGTGTTTAAAAATGTCTATGTATGTGAAGTTAAATAGAAAAAGACAAATTCAATTTATGCACTTATCGCACTTATATTTTGATTTCACTCGCGGATACTTTAAAAATACAAAACTGTGGCACTTTTTTTAAAAAAATAGTTCGCAACACAAAAAAAAAGTGGCAAGAAATATACAACTTACGTGCTTTGATGTGGTGATCGGCAGAGTATGTTGTATGTATATGTTCTATTTTGTTGTTGCAGCTTCTTTGCGGCAGTGTTATATGGCTGTGTGTGGCTGGTGGATTTATCCAACGATGAAAAATAGTATTAAAAGTTCTGAATTTATCCAAGTGTAATTGCGCTGTTGTTGTTGTTGTGGACTGTATTCGCTGTGCTGTGGTTCCTCTGCGGGGAGATGGACCATGAAGAGATTCGGCTGTGGTGCTTAGCTGGAGCGGCCGTGGCTCGAAAGCACCGCGGTCGAATTCGGATTTAAAAAGAAAATAAGAAGAACGAGAATTCTCGTTATAAATATTGGCCGTTTATTGAGTTAAAAGATTTTAATTATACAAGTGAAAGGTTACCTTTTTGAAAATTGGCTGGCGGTGAAATTCCTGGGGTGGTCCGGACGTGTGGTTACGCTGACGTTCGCTGAAAAAGTAGGAAGTTGTCCAGTCGAGGACAACCGTTGAACGCGAAATTTTAGCCTCCGGTTTTAAGGGGAGGTGAACCTACACATGCACACCCACCGGCATGTATATGTTGCTGACAAAACATGCATACGCATGCATGCACGTACAGGTGGGTGGTTTGGTATGTGTGGTTGGAAGGGAACACGAAAGTGACATTAGGGTGGCTCGTTTTTTGAGAATTTAGGCATCAGGCCTAAACAATAGTTTAGTTTCTCTTTTCCAGTTTTATGGAAAATGAGACCAACTTGAGTATCGATTTTTGCTTCGATACCTTTCAATAAATCATACCCTATGATTCCATCAAAGGTATCTAGCTTCGGTAAAATGTAAAAGGTGGCGATTTTTCCTAATATGTCGATTCCGCACTTTTCTGTAATTTTATTAACTCCATTAATGGACCTTAATTGGAAGGGAATTTTTACTAGGATAATACGTTTTAAAAATGAGAAATTCTTTATGTAATTTTTAGCAGTTCCTGTGTCTATTAGTAGGTTAAGGACTTGCCCGCTCGGGAGGGTCCGCGTAATGAACGGCGAGTGGGACCTTAGCCAAAAAAAATTAATTTCATCAGCAGAATTATCTTCGCATTCGAAATCTTCTACTTCAGAAAAATAAGGTTCGTCTTTCATTGCGTTGACTCGTTGTTGTTTGTTTATTGGGGCTTGAATGGATGAATTGGTGCCTTGCCTTTTAATGTTACTATACGGCTGTGTGGCGGAGCAGTATTATACGTTCGTTGCCGCTGCGACGAGTTCTGGAAGCCCGAATTATTCTTTTGTCTAAATGTTTGTGGTTGAGAGCCGTTAGAAAAACGACCAGAGGTATTATTTTTAAACTCAGTCTGTCGCCTAAAATAAGAGCTTCCTGGATCTATGTACATCCATCGGTGTATGGCTTTGATTTAAAAAATGTTGGGAATTATTTCGTTTAGAAACTGTACGACCAAATTTCGGTGAAAATGGTCTGGTATGGGAATTTTGTGGCATTCTTCCTGTGGCATAAGTCTGAGCAAACTCATACCTCTGTCTATTGTGATGTAGCTCTTGGGCCACTGCAAGTGCGCTGGGCAAGTCTGGTGGGTTAGCTGCAAACAGAGTGTCACATAATGGGCGCTTAAGGCAGGAAATAAATACCCTTAACGCGTTTTCCGTAGTCTTTTCATTAAAGGCGTTGGTAAGCTCATCATTATTACTATGTGTCATGTTAATTTTATTCACTATCAGAGTGAGCTGCCTGTCAACTGCATCATAGTATTCGCTGATAGACATTTGACCCTGTCTTAATGTATTGAGCTGATTTTCCAAGATATGGATTGGACGCTTATCAGGCGTACAGCTAGTCTAACCTACCAATTATGGCTTTGAAATTGAGGGGGGTATTAAAGGCACTTAGATTTTTATTCGCCGAGGATGTAATTTTATTATATAATAGCTTAGCGGACTTAATCAAACTCAGGGCCCGAATCGTGACAGACGTGAACGAGTGCACTATCGTACGATCAAAAATTACGTCAGTCGAAGAGCGAGTGAATAATATCGGATTCTTACAGAAGAAAGTGAACGTATCGTAATTGTCAGTTTTGCTATCGATTGTTTTCTCCTTCTTCTTCAGTTTTCAAGGTTACAATAGGGTTTTAAACGTCAAAATAAGGTTGTCAAAATATAAAATTTGTGCAAAGAGACAACGGAACCTAATTTTATGAGTTATTTAAGCTTTAATGACGGTGAAAACGACGAAAGGGAGGTGCGCAAACACTTTAAAGACCAAAGTGACCCTCTGCCGCTTTTAAATAATGCGTAAGTGCGGCATATGCATATGCACACATTTGGCAATCAACCTCTGTACTTGTTTATATTTTGCAGCTTTATTAAACGATGTGAGATGAACAAGAGGTGTCCAACTATGTCCTCACTAAAATTAATCCTATGTCTTATGTGTCATGACAATAAGTCGGTTCCTTCAGTCCCGCAACTAGCTGCAACTTTTTCAGCCCTTGGGAGTGGCGGAGATCAACACTCTATTGGCAGTGATTATTTGATTGAAATGTGTCGAAGCACGATATCCGTCCACAGTATTCCTTCAAATCTGAGAAAGAATTGTCCGGAGTTTGTACGTTTCGAAACGGATGATTCGCAGAGCAGCAAAAAGTGGTTTGTGGAAAAACATAGAACTCTTCGAGGTTGATTTAAATAAGCACAAGTCTTTGGGTGAAATTTGATAGTTTGTCATTTTCAGTTATTGGATGGCTCAAAGCTCCTCCCAAATATGTTTTTCAGCCGTTTTTTCTTACTCACAGTTTGGTATCAAAGTTTTGCCCAAATCGGTATGTTCGCTAGTAAATTTCACAATTATGTCCTTTTACGTTAAATTAAGTTAATTATAGTTTGTTCTTTATCAAAACTATAGTTAAAATAATAAATATATACAAATATAAACTCAATACGCATTCATTTTCAAATATTTGCCTCTATTCTTTTCGCCTTCGATCGGAAATTTGTGAACGAGCGGCAATTCGAACGAACGAGCACGTTCATCTACTCGTTCACGTTTGTTATCATCCGAAATTTCGATAAATTTGTACGTTCACGGCTGTCATAATCCGATATTGACATTTTTACGTAGCGAGTTGTTCGTTCACGTCTGTCACGATTCGGGCCCAGATCGGTATGGGTACCTTGGACAATGGATACCGGTTTATAGGGCTCTATTTTTTGAGGGAGTATATTTTGAATGTCCTGAGTTAGTTGCAACATTTGTTGCGTAAAATTTTCCCGGACTACTTCTACCGCGGATTGCACTATACTGTTAACCATGTTTTCATCCATTTTTTTTTATTAATTGCAATTCTTTAATCAAAATACAAATACTCACTTAGTTATTTTATAATACGCGATATTGATAAATATAGAGCTATTGATACCTTTTTCGTACAGTTTTTTAACTTTAACTACTTTTATTTTTTGAAAATATATTTTTTTTGCTTGTAAGTGTTTTCACTTTTTCAGTTTTTGAAGTTTTTTTGAACTTAAGTATTAGTACAGTTTTTTAACTTTAAATACTTTTTTTAAGCAACTTTAGTTGTTACACAATTATTATGATTAAAGCTTATTTCACAATAACTTCAATCAGAATTCGATCGTCTTATAACAATTTGCGCATAAAAACTTTTACTTTTTTTGGCACAATTTCTAAGATTTTTGCAAATATTTTGCCAAGATCGCTGAATTTTATGCTTTTAATCACATTGATTTTTTTAAGCACAGTTTTTTTTTTTCACTTGATTGAATATTTTTTTAACAACTTTAATATTTTGTTTTAAATTTTTTTTTTTTAACTTGGAGTTCGATCCCGTAGGTTGGGCGCCAGTTAAGTTCATCGGGTTATCCAATAAAAAGTCACTTTTTGGTTTTAAATATAAGTTTTAATTATTAAATTATTTAACTATGTATTTATATCATTTTAATTTTCATAAGGAAACACGCTTATAACTTTTTGAAGTTTTCCGTCCTGACTCTATGTCAGTCATATTAAGACTAATTGACCTCATAACCTGATCTTGTGTTGTTGGGATGCATTGCAAAGCAAATGCCTATTGTGAAATTGTTGTTGCAATGCCTGACCAACCCAAGTCGATTACAAAGTTGTTGGTATTCGATTCATAAAAATTCCCCTGTATTGCCTGACTTATTCGGGCACATTAAGCACTCCATTGCAAACCCAAGCCCATAATGAAATTGTTGTTGTCGTAATACTTATGGTTTGGAATATTGGTACCGTAAAGGGATTTGGGATGTTGCCAAGCGCGCGATGATATTGTTTGCGCTTTGCTATTTGGGTACCGTAAAGGGGCTTTGTGTTTTGCTCTTTTTTCATGCCAGCGCGTGTTGCTGCTAGGCAGGTGGTAGGGCTTTGCATTGCGTGCAATAGTTGCTAAGCAGAGAAGGCATGCCGAAAACATGATCACGGGTATGGAAGCTGATTGGTCTTATTGTTGCCATGTGACATAATTTTTGTAGGCAGGCATGATATTATAACATGTACATACCGAGCAAAGCTGGGTACCCTGCTAGTATGAAATAAATGTAAAAACTTACATACAAAATACTTAAGTGCTTTTTAGCTCTTTTTTTTACATGCTTTGGATTTTCTTGAATCTAGCTCTTTTCTAGCTCTTTTTTTTTCTCGAATCTAGCTCCAAAATAAATTGTATCCTGGCAACACTGCACACATTTTTCTGTATTTGATAGAGAATTTTTGATATGGTGGCATATCCCAGCTAACTAAAAGTGCAAAAAAAGACTCCTTTCGGAGCCATAAAACGCTCATTTCTCAAAACTTTACTCTCCAAAATGAGCTTCTTTCGAGACCAAATGGAGCAAAGAATAGCTCTACTCGGGCACTCCAACGGAGTCATAAAAGAGAGTCCGAAATGAGTCTGATTTCGATGAATTTGAAGCGTTTTATGACTCTTTTTAAATGAACTGCGGAGCCTTTTATTGGTGCTTTTCTGAACCTTTTTCGGAGCCCTTTATTCCTCCATTCTGAGGGTTTTTGGAGCCTTTTCAGACTCCTTTCGGAGCCTTTTATTGGTGTTTTTCTGAAGCTTATCTGGGGCCATAAATAATAAAAAACTAGTAAGGAAGTCTAAGTTCGGGTGTAACCGAACATTAAATACCTAGTAGCAGGCGCGTATTCAGGGGGGGTTTCGGGGGTTCAAACCCCCCCCCCCCCCGAAATTTCCGAAAATTAAAAAATATACGTCTGTACTAGAATAATTACTCTATTTACCTTTAAAACCCCTGTTAAGAAATTAGCATTAATAGCAATAATGAAAATACGAAAGAATAAAATTAAATAATATTTCACATTGAGAGAAGTTATTGGTAGTCGCTAATCAATTGTCAGAGCAAGTCTGAGAGGTCACAACTAAATTCCTGCAACGGTTCACTCATTTGGCCCTTTAAGAAATTCGCGCCAAACTAACTGCTTTTCGAGCTATGAATACAGCGGGCAAAAATCGTAAAAATGAGTGTCCCTCGTTATTAGAGTCACGGTATCCAAAGGTTTAACCAAAAAAATGAACAAGAAGTTAAAAAAAATTTCCAAAAATTACTAAGCTGTACACAACGCAGTCGTATTGAATTATCAGAGAAAGTAACAATTAAATTGTACTTATACTTGTGAGGTGATACTAAAAGGTGACGCTAATTTGGCAAAAAAAGATTGAAAACGTTTAAAAGAAAGCCCGGTATGCTGTTGAAAAGAAAATGATTAAGAAATATTTTCAAGTATTTCTTGACTATGAAATGTTGACGTTCCGTTTTGCATGTTGAATAATTGCAATTTTCCGCTTTTTATATGAATTTCAATGTTATTTCATTTTTTGTTTTTATTTTTCCGAAGTTTCAAAAATTTTACGAGAAAGTTAGAAATTTCGATGAAATTTTTTCGAGATTTCTTAAATTTCCATGAATTTTCCACAAACTTTTGAACTTTGATTTGCAGAAGTTTCGATATGTATTTGCACATACTTTCATTCAAAAATAATTAAATTAGCCTAAAGAAGTTAATTTTACTGGATATTCCAAAAAAAACCCTTTGAACGCAGACATACTGGTCTAGGTGTATGACCAAATTTGGTTTAGAATTAATGCGCCTAATAAAAATTACTTAAATTTTATATCGAAAATGTTGTTAGCAATTTTTTATGTTTTTTTTTAAAATGTTAGGTCTCGAACCGACGTGCCCCAAATCAGTGCGCAATGCTCTACCTACTGAGTTTGTTTATCCCGGTTAAGTTTTAAACTAAACCGCAAAAAATTGAGAAAGGTTTGGAATTTATTTCCAAAAAGTTTTAAAAATTGTGTAAACCAATGAATGGTTTTAAATTTAGGCTCAAATTTTTAGCCGTGTAGAAAGAGGAAAATTTCAAATAAATAAAAGTATAAATATGTAATATGTGAAAATATAAATATATGTGTATTTATAGGTAATTCTTATTTACTGACACTTTGGCCAAAACCCCCCCCCGAAATTTTTTTCTGGCTACGCGCCTGCCTGTTTTGGTATCCCAATTTACTCAGGTCTATTTTAATAACGTAAAAGTTGTTATAAAGGCAACTGATTGTTTTCGATTAAAAACACTTCTTTTGTGAGTGGTAAATTCAATTATCACTAAATAACAAAATATAAATAGCTTTCCTCATGTTCATGAAAGGTATGAAAATAAAAAAAATTAATAAAAAAAAGGCAGTAGGGTGTTAACTACTTGCCCGTAAATCTTGCTTGTTTGTTATTCGATTTGCGTAATTTTTGGCAGGAGTATACTAAATACTATTAGGAAGTATAGCATAAAATTTCATTGAAATACATTTTTCAAATTCCAAGCAATCGCTTTTGAAAATAGCAGAGCTTTTATGCTAAAAAGTGGGCGGCGCCACGCCTACTTCACCAAAATCCACACAATTTTTTTACAGTTTAGTTTTGTTTAAAAAGCCTATTATGTGTGTAAAATCTTATTTATATAACGTATACAATTATGGAAATATCGCGATGTTAATTTTACGAAGAAGTTTTTTAGAACTATGTTCAAAAAGTGGGCGTGTCCATTCACCGATTTTGTTTATTTTTTCAGCAAAGAGTTAGCTTTATATGTTGAACACTTTCTCTAAATATCGTTTCAATAAGTCTATTTTTACCGGAGTTATGGCATGGAAAGTTTTGTGGAATAATCCCCCATAAAGGGGCGGGGCCAATCCCATTTTCCAAAAATTTGGTGCTTTCGACTTTCTTTGCCCACGAACACTTAAGGGGTGAAATATAAATGATATACAGCTAGTTTAAGCAAAGTTATTGCATATTCAATATATCTATGATCCTTTTCAAAATCTTTCGTATAAAATTGGGCGTGGACCTAATCCGATTTCGATAATTTTTTTTCGAAATATTGCCTGTATTAATATAAATATGTGTGCTGAATTTTATTTGGCTATCTTGAGCGGTTTTTGATTTATGATTAATAACACTAGTTTACAAATAATTAATTTGAAAAAATACCAAGATATTCATGTATATGGCTGCATTGGCATTGGTATGAAGAGCACAAAACATATTTTGAAAAACTTTTGTATGGTTAGGTTTTCGAGATATCGGCAATTTTGTGTTTTTTCAGGTATCACTTCTTTCAAAAATTCTTTTCATCGATGTTAGAAAAGCGATGGACGCAAGCAGTACCTCGTTTGAAAGGAAATTGAAATACGCTTCCAACGATGTATAATATGTAGGGGTGGACCAAACCATTGCTGAGCAATAGGTGGTCAAAGTCAACATTTTGTCGAATTTTTACGACTTCTGAAAAAATTTTGATTTTGAAAATATTTTTTTTTGCGAAGTTGTAAAAATCAGGAACTTTTTATTTTTTCTAAAATTAGTGTGTATAATTACAAACACTTTAAGCATAATATTACCTAGTTCTAGGAAAAACTGTATTTTTGGCGATTTTTTTTGTAAATTTCAACATTTATTAAAATTTTAGCAGCGAGGTCTGAATATTGCAGATATTAAAAAAAATTTCATAGTGTCAATCCGTATTAAGCTAATAGCGTGCAATTCAAACTTTTTTTTAAACTTTTGTCTGTCTGTCTCTCTGTTAGTCTTTCTGTCTGTATGTTTGTGGTCGCATCACTCGAAAACTTCTAAATAGAATGAAATGAGGCTTTCACCATGGTATTATTACACGTTAAACTTGAAATTCAAGACACGTCTTATTTCGAAAACTCGACCGGTTAAAGAGTTATCGACCAATATGTTGACCATGGGTAACCAAAAAAGTATTCATACAATATAGGTAACAAACGAAAGATGCCAACGAGTGCTACCATGTGCTAAATTTATATATCTCTTTAAGTGTAAGACGGGAAAACGGAAATGTGGGACGTCATGTTAGTGTGCGATTTTTGCACAAATACTGCAGCCTGAGAATAAATAAATTCGTATAAAAATTGGTTGAATTAAATAGTTAATATAATTCTTACCAATTCGGTTATATTTTTCTAGTAAATTGCTTATCTTTCTATCGAAATCCGAACTTTTGTGGTTTCCTAGGAAGTTGTGCACGACGTCTTCAAATGCCTTCCATGCTTCTAAGAAGTTTTTGCTCAAGCATTTCTTAAATGAACTATCGCCATACAGCGCTCTTATTTGGGGTCCATCAAACACCCCTGCTTCAATTTTACTCGCTGACAACCTTGGATATTTATCTTTTAAATACTTTATTTCGGGGCCATCTTTCGGCAGTTTTTTCACGAATATTGAAAATAATCCAAGCTTAATATATAGGGGAGGAAGTATTAATTTTTCACCAGGGATTAGGGGATCGTTTTTCATGTTGTAGTCTCCAGTTGTATGTTGTTGTCGACTTGGCCAAACTCTTCTGGTAAAGTGATTGGCACGGTCACGGCTGTCCCACAAACAAAGAAAGCAGGGAAATTTTGTATTCCCTCCTTGAAGTCCTGATAATATGGCAACGACCTTTAAGTCTGCACAAACTTTCCACCTGTGTTGATCATACTGAATGTAGCTCAAAATTTGTTTCATGGACGTATTTTCCATATGCAATAGGAATTGATGGTTTTGAATTTCCCTTAAAAAGCAAAACAGCTTTCAAACTGTCATTGCCTCCATCAATAAAAAGTCGCCAATCACAAGCATTATAATCCTGTTGTAGCGCAGAAAATAGACCAGTGACATCGTTACAAAAGTAAATATCTTCCACTTTAGAAAAAAACTTCGCGAAATCGTTACTTCGTTGACGATAATAGGACACACGAGTATCGGGTTTTAAATATTCCCATTGTTGCATACGCGATGCAAGTAATTCCGAGTCAGATTTCGTTAAATACAGATCTCTGCACAAATCATTTAGTTCAGCCTGATTAAGCAACTTTTTAGCACTTGACTCCATTTCTGGGTCACTCCAATCAATAGACGGTTTTCTTTTATATTCTGGTTGTTGCTTTTCAGAAGAGTTTGCTTTACTTAATACCGGTTTTGGAAGTAAGGCTGAATGTGGCACTGTATACGTAACTGATTCAACAACTGGATAAATTGCTTCTTTTCCGCGTCCGCCAGGTTTTTCTGTTAAACAGAAATAACAGTCGGAAATATGGTTTTTCGGTTCCCTCCACAACATCGGACTTCCAAAAGTAAAAAAACTGTCTTTACCATTACCGATTCGGTTCAAAATTCCTCGGCAAGCATTACATACACAATTCGGCGCCCACGGTTTACCGATATTCTTAGGAGCAAATCCAAAGTATTTTTTATAAGGTTCTAATAAATTGTTAGCACTAATTCTTCTCATTAAATGACGAGATATCGCTTTCACAAGAACACCACAAACGTAGCAAAAACTATTAGGATCATTCGAACACATTTTAATAAAGTTAAATATAATTTCAACCGATTTACATATGTTTTTAGAATAGTGGATAAAGCACATTTAAGAAATATCATTTATAATTAATTGTCAAATTTTCGCAACATACTTGATTGAAAAAAAAAGTACTCCGATATAGAAGTGCAATGCATCGCACAGTAATTTTGAAAATATTGAAATTTTACAAAAAAAATCGCCAAAAATACAGTTTTTCCTAGAACTAGGTAATATTATGCTTAAAGTGTTTGTAATTATACACACTAATTTTAGAAAAAGTAAAAAGTTCCTGATTTTTACAACTTCGCAAAAAAAAATATTTTCAAAATGAAATTTTTTCAAAAAACGTAAAAATTCGACAAAATTTTGACTTTGACCAGCTATTGCTCAGCAATGGTTTGGTCAACCCCTACATTTTATACGTCGTTGGAAGCGTATTTTAATTTGCTTTAAAACGAGGTACTGCTTGCATCTATCGCTTTTCTAACATCGGCGAAAAAAGTTTTTGAATGAAGTGATAACTGAAAAAACACAAAATTGCCGATATCTCGAAAACCTAACCATACAAAATTTTTTAAAAATATGTTCACAACTCGGGATGTCAGTGCCAATACACCCATTTGCATGAATTGGTTGGTATTTTTTGGCTGTAAGCTAGTGTAATATTTCCAAATTTGACTTAATCAAAAGTGGGCGGTGCCACGCCCTTTTTTAAAAATTTCTTCAGAAATTTATTTTTTGCCTTAACGCTAAGGTACACACCAAATTTTATCCTTATAGGTGTATTATGTACTGAATAATCAGTCTTTTTGTATATATATAGAAAGTGGGCGTGGCTTTTAACCGATTTTGCCTATTTTCAATAGCGTTCAGAGATAAGTAAAAAGGAACCTGCATACCAAGTTTCATTGAGATATCTCAAGATTTACTCAAGTTATCGTGTTTACAGACGGACGGACGGACGGACGGACATAGCTCAATCAATTTCTCTTTTCCTCCTGAACATTTTGATATATATAAGTCAATATCTATCTCGATTCGTTTATGCCGTTACATACTACCGTTAGGCGAATGAAGTTAATATACCTTGTGTGCGAAGCACTACTAGGTATAATAAGGTTTATGAAGTTTTATTGACACAATTCGGAAAATATGAAATGTGCTATGTTTATTTTCTACAGACTATTGATAGACGTCCATGAAATATGAAATGCGATCTTTATCTTCTGTAAAAAAACCTCAGAAAATGTTTGAAAACATTCAAATAATTGAACGTTGTCGCTCATCTGCACTCCAACGTTCATTTTCTCACAATTCTCTTTACGCCTACAACAAAAAGTGTTAGAAAACACTCGAAATCTTTCATATAATTGAGCCTTGCAGTTCATTCGCTCTACAATATTCATTTCTTCTCTCCGAAAAGGCTCCAATTACGGACTCTTTTTGGAGCGTTCCGACTTTGGAAAGCTGGGATTATTCGCACTTTTATGAATACATGGCTATAATTAAAGTCGGTTTAACATTGCACCTCTTCGAGGTACGGAAAAGAATTCCGTCAATACACATAAAAAAAGTAGAAGTCTGCTGGTCACTTGACACAACCTTAGCATCATTTGGCCATGACATCAATTGTAATTGTACAAATTAAGGACGTGCGATGAACAGATTAAATCATAGTTTGATTAGTCATAATTCTGATTCATCAAAACCTAACTAATTAATCAGGTCCTGAATAGTACTGTTTACAGTACTTGTTAATTGAAACTGCTCACAGTTCATTAGTAAATTTTTTTAAAACATGCCCATACGCTACACAACTTTGTAATTTCGGAAAGCTCCAAGTGCAATTCAAAGTGCCAGACTTATGTATTGGCCAACCTTATTCTTTGCAACTTTCACCAATTTCTTCTTCCGTAAAATTATTTTAAGTAATTTTTGCAAAAGTTATGAGTCAAGATTCAATACGTGATTTATAAACGGGCCTTTTCTCAACATGTATAATCATTCTCGCACTGCAAAACACAGCACCTATTAATTTGAAACAAATCGAATTATCCCAGCCATGCCCGTAATAATGATGTTCTTACAGGCAAAGTACTCCAACATAGCTCAGGTGATCCAATCACCGGGCATCGCTATATAAATTGGACCACCTTTTTTGCATGAATGAGGATAGGTATTGGAGTACTCTGATACTCCATCGTTTTTTTAAGGGATATTGCACTCAAACACAATAAAATATTGATTTATTTTTTTAGCCACTGAAATACAATATAAAAATCATTACAGGCTAAGTAAGAAGACTTAAACTAAATAAGCATAAAAACGAGTATTACTTATAAAATAGATTAAACACTTCCATGAAGCGATTTTTTGAAAATGAAGAATCGATTTCAATATGTCTGGAGATCCTGTTGGACTTAGTCAGGGCCCTATTAATAGGCGATTTAGAGTATAGGGTTCTAAAAACGCCAACATAGAAAATTTCTGTGAGCCGCACATGCCTGCTAGGAATATTGAAGGTAATTCTTCCAAGGAGAACAGGGCACTCAACAGTCCTAGTGACTACATCGAAAACTAAGGACAGAGACATAATTGAACTGGTATATCGTAAGATACTGGCAAATTAATGTCTGACTCGGCAATGAAATTGGACTGAAAAAAACGAGGCAAAGAGATTCACAGCCTCAACTGGCGTGTTAGCCACGTTGTTGCCAAGAAAAGGTGCTGAAGGAAAACTGGAGCAAGTCTTTTCCAAATTAAAAAATTCGAAAGCTTTGTGGTATCGTTTTTAAATTGGATTGAATGTTCAAAGCATAGTTTCTATGCAAGAATTTTTCCTACCTTAGGAATTTCTTACAAAATTCCTTGTTCAGACTATATTTGTTCTTCTAGTTTCGAAAAATTTGTTCTTCTAGTTTCGAAGTATAATAAAAGTTACAACCGGTACACGACTCTTGCAGGGTTTCACAACCGTTGATCGAAACGCGAGAGACTTCACATTGGTAAAATACGCCGTTCAATTTTAAAAAATAGCAAAATTTAGTATTAAAACATAGTTCAGAGTAAGGTTTACTGACTTTAGCAAAATAATAAAGTTCCAGATCAATTACAAAAGGTATGTGATGCACATCTGCCTTCGCAAGATAGGAATCGTTTATGGAAAAATTTACGGTTTGAATCAAGAGTTCGACCCAACGTGTTTGAGAAGCGATATAATTTGCATTAGATAAGTACTAAGAAAGCGATACACCAAATATGATTCACTACTACTATGAGATCAGTAGCCCGTTTTTGTATCCCATCGATAAGATTTTTAACGCAAAGTGCAACCCTGTTATGTAGTTATCGCTTATCAATGTTTCTATAAGCGTGGTAGAAATGTATTTTTGTTACGGCGATCGTGTGCAAATTTTTAATGTTATTAAAATTTACTAAAAATTAGTTCGCGACGTTGAGATGCTAGCAAACAGGAGTAATGCCCGGGCCAAATTCCTGTAAGAACGAGAACGGCGAGCTGGTGACCGATGTTCAGAGAATACTAGGGATATGGAGGGATCACTTCTCTGCCTTTTTAAATGGAGAAATTGCGTAAGAAACCAAAGAAGAGCTCGAACCCGAACCCATAATCGAAGATGAGGAAATTGACGTCCCACAACCCCACTACAATGAGGTGCGAATAGCAATATCCCTGTTAAAAAAAAAAATAAATGCTGAGTTGTTCAAACATGGCGGCAAGGAGCTGGTAAGTGTTCTCTGCCCAATCCACAAGAAAGGTGATCCTGCAAACTACACCAACTATCGCGGAATCAGCCTTTTGAATATCGCATATAAGGTCTTGTCAAGCGTTTTGTGCGAACGATTGAAGCCTGACGTGAACAGACTGATTGGGCCTTATCAGTGTGGCGTCAGACCTGGAAAATCGACCATCGACCAAATTTTACAACACGCCAAATTCTGGAGAAAACCCTTGAGGATCGACACACATCACCTCCTTGTTGATTTTAAAGCCGCTTTCGATAGCACGAAAAGAGGCAAAAATTATACGGCTATGCAAAAAGACATTTAGCAACAGCACCAGCTCAGTCAGAATTGGGATGGACCTCTTCGAGCATATGCTGACGATATTGACATTATCGGCCTTAACAACCGCGCCGTAACTTCTGCCTACTCCAAACTAGAAAAAGAAGCGGAAACATTTGGTTTGGTGGTGAACGAAGGCAAAACGAAGTACATGCTACCATCAAGCAAAGAGTAAGCGCACTCACGCCGAATATTTTTATAAGTGTTGGAAATATGAAGAAGAACAGTATCGAAGATGCTTTGATAACACTGGTCGACGGCCAAAATTGACCAAAGACGACGTTATGAAATTCGTATGTAAAACCACCCCCTGATTTCGAAATCTATGTACCGTTTTCGAGATATTTGCAATTTACCGTTATTCGAAAAAACCAATAAGACGGTGCCCTTTAATTACGTATATCTCACGAACGGGTCAAGCAATTGTGAAAAAGGTTTACAGAATCAAAATCACAAAAAAATTTGGTGTAGTTAGTTTTCGTTATATTAGCTTACTAGAAGGACCCGGCAGACGTTGTTCTGCCCAAATTTAGGGAAAAAATTGCACGATAAATAAAAAAGTTTGGAATATTTCGGTCCCTGGTCCACTTCCCGGAAAAAAAGTTACCGCAAATTTTAACAAAAGTAAAAGACTACCTTTGTACCAAATTTGAAGAAAATCGTAGTATAAATAAAAAAGTTTGAAATATTTCGGTCCCTGGTCTACTTCCCCGAAAAAGGTTAACCTCAAATTTTAAGAAAAGTAAAAGTCTAACTTTGTACCAAATTTGAAGAAAATCGCACCATAAATAAAAAAGTTTGGAATATTTCGGTCCCTGGTCCACTTCCCCGAAAAAATTTAAACTCAAATTTTAACAAAAGTAAAAGTCTACCTCTGTCCTAAATTTGAAGAAAATCGCACAATTAATAAAAAAGTTTGGAATATTTCGGTCCCTGGTCCACTTCCCGGAAAAAAAGTTACCGCAAATTTTAACAAAAGTAAAAGACTACCTTTGTACCAAATTTGAAGAAAATCGTAGTATAAATAAAAAAGTTTGGAATATTTCGGTCCCTGGTCCACTTCCCGGAATAAAACTTTACATAAACACTCTCCGGACTCCTACTGAGCTATCCTGTACATATGAACAAAATCGGCGTTGTAGTTCCGGAGTCTATAACATACATACATACATACATACGTACATACATCCTTTTTTATATATATAGAAGATTATTTCAGATTTTAGCTTATATGAAAAAAATTACTCTTTGCGAGGGCAGCATTCCAAAACCACAACTTTTTTTCCAGGTTATTTTTCTTTACGTAAACCTTTGTTCAATTAGAAAACAGATAGCTATCATCGAAGAAAATCAATGCAAATTACGTAAGTTATAAATGATCAAATAAAAATACCCAGGTTGCGCAATTTCAATGTATGTATACATACATATTTATTTTAAAGGTATAAAGTGCAAAGGGGATATTATCCGGATAAACGAATAACACCATAGCAATGATAATACTTTTTCTCTAAATAAATCTAACAGTACTTTTAATACTCGAATTGTTTTATAGTATGTAGAGTTGTTGCATCGAAAGGAAGAGTGGTTGGCTTCGAAACATGCTGTAGGCATGTATCTATAAACATTTATTTCCGTCACTTATGGGTAAGTATGTAGGTAGATTTTAAAAATTATAAGACACAGAAAATGTTTAAAGCCTGCATCTAAAGCAGGTAGTATTTTCTTTCCCCGGCTTCGTATAAAAAGGAACCTTTCTGTCTAGGTAAGATTTGATTTTTTCAATTTTATTCTTGTTCCGAGTATAAATATGAGTTAATGCGCCTTAACACTTCATAACATCTGCAAGGATCGCCGGAGAAAGTTCAGTTCATAAGTTAAATCTCAAAACCGTGATTTAAAAAAAAAAATAAAACGAGTAAAAGGACGCGAGTATTTGAGTGTAATAACGATCCAGATACATATGTTCTTTTTCATGTGTGGCCAATATACTATCGTAAGTCTTCTCAAATCATTTCAAAACTTTATACTTCAAGTATTTTGGCTGAAAAACCATGGACACCGAACACTTTGTGTACATCGTGTTGAGTAGAATTAATTCAGTCGGAATCAGGACAACAAATAAAATTTGGTACACCAATGATATGGAGAGAACCTACTTGCCATTCAATAGAGTGTTATATTTGTCAAACAAAAGTACTTGGCGTTGGAAGATCAAGGAGAGTAACCTATGCCAGCGTACTTACAGTGACATTACCAGTACTACATTCAATGGCAGTTGCGGATCCAGTTCCATTGTCAACAGTAATATCTGAGTGCGGGGAGAGCAACGTTCTGATTGGATATGAGATTTGGAACTATCCAAGGAAAAGGCCGAGATCCACACTTCTCATATGCAACAATTTAAATTTGTGTCATCCGATGTTAAGGTGATATATTGTAGAACTCGTCACGAACCATTTTCCAAACACTATACCAAGAAAGACAGTATATGCTACTGCAACGACATTCCTGGTTTATTCAAGGAGTTTGGTCAAACATATGATTCAAAAGAGTCTCGATTGTTCATAGACAGTACTGAGTTTAAAAGCTGTATTAAATTAAATAGAAAGGAATAAATATACTAAAATACAAAGGAAACCTCATAAGAGAAACGGATCCTAAAAAGAATAAGCGTCAAAGTAGAACACATAATTATTTCACATAGTAAAATCAAATTAAGACAAAGATTGTGAGAATGTAGTATAAACATAAATAAATTTAAAAAAAAGTTAAAAATATGGGTAATTTCATTCATAAATTGAACTTTTAACTCAATAGAAACAGAGCATAGCTACATATTCCACTCTCCTTTATACCATACATACGTTTTGAGGTATACGTTGAAATTGCAAAACCTGGGTATTTTTATTTCATCGTTTATAACTTAAGCTAGTTTTGCATGGATTTTCTTCGATGTTAGCTTATCTGTTTTCTAATTAAACAGGGCTTTACGTGAAGACAAAATATCTGGAAAAAAGTAGTGGTTTTGGAATGCAGCCCTCGCAAAGGGTAATTTTTGTCATATTTTTTCATTAAAAAAACAAAAATCTGAAATGATAAGCTAATATCTCAAAAACTATCCAGTTGAGCAAAAACCGAAGTATGACGCATTTATACCACATTTTATTGTGATTTTGATTGTGTAAACCTTTTTGCAATTGCTTGATCCGTTCGTGAGATACACGTAATTAAGGGGATCCGTCTTTTTGGTTTTTTCGAATAACTGTCAAATGAAAATATCTCGAAAACGGTACCAAAGGATCAAAATCCATTTTATGAAAATATTTGGGTGCAAATGAGTTGATAAATGCGGTCCACCGCTTGATTTTTGAGTTAGGGTTTCTGTCTGAAATCGCGAACGTCAATGGCTGATGGTCTGTGTAAATGTGAATATTTTTTATTCCATATAAAAATGCCTTAACTTCTGGAAAGCCCAAACTGTTGCCAGAAGTTCTCGTTCGTTCGTGGCATAGTTTTCTTCCGTTTTAGATAAGGTACGCGATATCATCGTGATTGGCTTCCCATTTTGGGATAGAACAGCACCTAAAGCGACGGACGATGCCTCCGTAGTAATTTCGAAGGGCTTGTTGTAATCAAGCTGTTGCAGAAGAACATCTTCCGAAGCCAAAATACTCTTAAGTTTGTTAACGGCAGCGAGTGATATGTTGATTTTTTTAGAATGTCGACTATTAACTAGTCCGTTTTCACCTCTTAGATACTTGACTTTTTTTTGATAATTAACAAAACGAAATTTTTTCGTTTATATCGTTGTGCAGCCCTGTTATTAACTAGAAAATGCTTACTTAATATTTTGCTTTATTACATTTACAATTTATTGGTTTCTGCAAGTTTACACTTTTAAATAAATTTAGTTTGAATTTAATAAATAATGCAATGTTTCACTATTACTTTTGAATTGGACCGGAAGTTGGTTTTGATTTTGTTATTGATTATATAAATTTATCTATATCATCAGAAAATGATATGTACATATGTACTGGGAGGGTCATTGTTTTTATATGTAACTCGCACGCACATATATACGTATTTACATATGGGTGTTTCCATGCAGCCGTATGCGACATTCGTACACTTTTGGAGTAATATAAATCTCACATAAAACGAGTTTTCGGGAAAATAAAAATACAGTTACATTGCAATTAAAAAGAAGTATGTTTGGAAAAAAATTGGTCGCCCTGAAAGCTTTGGTGTCTAAAATATCCGTTCAAAATGAGGTGATAACTTACGCGACAAAAACGGAAGTGCTTATATTGTGCACATACATATATGCGAAAGTCTGCGAATCAAGCCAGTTCTTAATTTCTTTGAATATTCGTAACCTAAGCTAAATAATGCACCTTTACAATCCTCTCATATTTAAGGAGAAATCGTCTCTTTATATTATTATTTTAAAAAAAAACTAAATAACGTACGTGACATAACGTACGCGACAATTTTTCTAGTATATTAATAATAAAATGCAGGGACGTAACTGTTATAAGAAATATGATAAAAAGGTCCCATTTAACCATTAATACTGATGTATTCAAATATTGGTTATAATTAACCATTACCGTAAGACATATTTTATATTGGTCAACATAATCATTATAAATGAGAGAAACATTTTTTGGTTAACAATAACCATTATTGTAAGTAACATAATTTTTTTGGTTATCGGTAGCAAAAAAATGCTAACAATATAAAACAACTTGAGTTGCTGGAGTGGCATGACCAATGTCTGCAAGTTCCTCTAGGAAAAATTTACCACTATTCAGCAAAAATAGTTTGCTGTCGAGTGAGTCACCGATAACCAAAAAATTTATTACTTGCGACAAGGGTTATTCGTAACCAAAAAAATAAATCTCTCATTTATATTGGTTACGATGACTAAAATAAAATAAATCTGATGATAATGTGAATTCTGAAAGAAAAAAATAACAATTATTTTCGGTTCCTGATAAAATGTTTTTTGTTTGAAATTTACACTTTAATTAGGAAACAAAATAAAAATGTATTCTTATTATGAAAACTATATGATAATGAAAATAAAATCGAATTCATAACATATGTATTTGTTGATATACATTCTTTATATATTTACATAAACTCTAATATTTTCTCGTAAGGAGTATGCCGTTCGAGCAGTATTTATATGTATGTTGACTGTCGACGAAAATATCGATATATTCACAAGCGTATTTATAAAATGAAAAAGCATCTGGTAAAATTATATTATTAGCTTTTACTATTTGCCACACCTTTCTCTTTATAACAACACCTATTCCATCCACAGCGCCTTTGCCATGCGAGGTGGCAAAGAAATTCCATCCAAAATATTTGCAGCTAAATTTATTTACAAAATAAGGGATGCTTGTTAAAATAAACTTATTTTTAAACTGCACCTATGTATTCAGGATAATGGTATTGAAAAAATTGCTTTTAACGTCGATTTTAATGTATAACAATAAAATATTCATACTTAAAATAACGTATGCGACAAACTTTAAAGGGTAATACAATTTGTATTACTTCGATTCAAAAGAAAATATCAGCGAATATATTTAACTAGAAGATCTCTTGATTTGGAGTTGTAATCTCTATTACTTGCGACTGTCAATACACAAATGATATAGACAAATAATGTTTTTGCATAACGTACGCGACAAAGGTATACTATAAAAAGTAAATTAAAAAAATACCGTTATTCGAGTTCAAACTTCTCTTTTTCTCATTTTTGTAAGTAGTTGGCATTGTTAATTTAATTTTAAAATGTATTTGCACTACTTCAAATCTCTTAATTTAAGTAATTCGGAAGAGAAAATAGTTGATTCAATTTGCGAAAACTGAGTTGAAGAAAATCTCAGTTTTACTCTTCCGTTTATGAGTTTTAAGATACCAACAAGCTGTAAATACTTCCATTTTATAAAAATTCAATACCTTTTCCCTTAATAATTCGTCTTAAAACCCATTTTCTGGTCATATAATTTTTTCAGTCGTGGTTGACCTTCTCATGGAAACACCCATATGTATGTTTATGCGTGTGATTGTTCCCAACCAAAAGAAAGATAGATAATGGGCCGGTCTTAAATTTTGAAGTTTTTTGGATTTGTACATTACATAATTATATTCAGTAATAGAAAAAAAAAAAATAATTTTCGCGGTTTGAAATCAAAGTTAAAGACCTATATACATATAAGTTAAATAATATAAAGATATAAGTATATGAATAAACATTGTCATTATTTGAATTTAAAAATGATAATAGGTTGAGTCATTTCATTTTTTTTGCGGTATAAGGTATAAGATGCAGGGCTAAAGGACTCTATAGGTTGGTGCAGGTGTTGCCCTTGTGGCAACTGATGGTAAGTTGGTGTAGTTGAGTGTAGGATAGAAGGAATATAACGACATGAAGACGGACTTAAGTCAGGTTTAAGGGAACTCTACTCGGTAGCCGGAGTCATAGTAGAGTTCAAAGGCTGTTCACATCTCGTGAACAGGAGGGGTGGGAAGACTCCACCTGACTCGGACAGGTTTCTCCCGCTTTACGGTATATTTCTTTAACTCGAGTAGTTTATTCTCGCACACAGGCATGAACCCCTATCTTGCTTATGCAACTGTTGGGAAAGTAGAAGTGGCAAGAACAGCGCCTCAAAGCCGACGAGCCTCAGCCGGGCTACCACCCTGTCACCCCGCCACTCCTCCTCTTCCGCATCAGGCAGTTACATAACAATGGCGCCCAACGATATAGCCCACTAAAGTTAGTTATGTTTTTTTCTCATACCTATTTCTTTTCTTTCTAAATTTTCATTTCTTTGCTCTTTAACTTTCTTTCCTATTATCTAGATTTAGCTTTTACTACGTTTTTGTTCTTACAGGGGTAGATAAATTGACAGGGTAAAGGGAACTTTTGGCAGCCACGTCTTGAGCACAGCCTTAAGACGCTGTAGTGCCACATTTTAGAGGGGATTAGATGACTTTGACCTTGGACAGAAAACTTCATAACCTCACTCGACTACCCACAGAAGCCATCGGGCAAGGACAACACCAGAATGCACCAACAATAACTAAATATATAATATTTTGGAAGATTTCGATTTTTTTTATTTGCTGTTTATACTGTTATAATTTTTCGAGTTTTTGAAGATTTTGTTTTTTTTTCAAAAGGTTTTTTTTTAATTTGGATTTATACAAGGTTTTTAGAATTCAACCTTTTTGAAAGCCTTTTAATTTTTGAATTCTTGTTTTACTCTTTTCATACATATATTCACATTTGGGTGTTTATCCTAACAGTGAATTTTTATCGTAATTTGTTTATACATTTCTACACACTTTAATATATTTTTGAATTACACATTTCTTTATATACATATATATATGATATTGATTTTACATATATATGAATATTGAATTTACGTATACATACATATATTTTGTTTATACCTTTTTGTATTTGCATTGATTTTCTATACTATTTAAAAATTTTAATTTTTAAAAAATTAGATACGAGTTGGAGTTTCCTTTCCTTGCGTTGGTATTGCGGTAGTTTTTTTTGCTTGCAAATTTTCTATTGCGGAATTTCGAACTTTGAAAGTTTGATACGGTTTTGGTGGTTAGGTCGTGGTATCCGGGTTTTTTGCCAGATTCCCCAGTATATGGACAAGTCCAAGAACCAGGGGGCATTCCAAGTGTGTTAGGACTGTTGGAAAGCAACAGGCGAATAACTCGAAGTGTTGCAAGGGGTTTAGAGAACGAGGTGGTAGGATCACTATTCAACCAAATCGACACAGGTATCGAATTACCAGCCGATTTCGTCCCGATAGACCTTTTGAATCTCTGCACTGTCAGAGTATTTGGACAAGCAGAGGTTTCAGCCAGAGATAGGGTTGCTGTAACGCATATGATGGAAGTGATGATGCAGCAGAACGCCGAGGTGAACCACCACATGGGCGAAGTCCGAAAGGTGAGGGATGATATATCCACCCTTAGCAATCGTGTCGCTCATGTGGAGACATCAATGCGCGCTCCTGTTGCATCAGCTCCTCTACCAAACACGTCCACGCCGGGGCAGGATAGAGATGCCACAACGAACCAACGAAGCGCAAACTACGCAAACAACAGCCAGCCCATAGGTCCGAGAAGAAAGAAGGTGGATCTTGACAAGTGGCATTTAAAATTTGAAACTTTGAATCCCGGAAGTTGAGTTGGTAAAGATAAATAAAGGCAACCTTAAACCTTATCTGGCCAACTTAACTTTCGCGACTAAAACCGGGACGTTGGCAGAGCAGAGAGATTTATCAAGGTGGAGTCTGAAACTGCAAGGGCACAACTTCGATATCCAACACCATAAGGGTACCCAAAATGTAGTGACGGACGCTTTATACAGGGTCGACGTGAATGAACTGCTGATAAGTGACCGAATGCTGGATATTGATCTCAACTCACCATTCTTTACAGCGCCGGAATACATCGAACTTATTAACACGGTGACAGCAAACGAGGATAAACTACCTGAACTGTGCGCAGCAGATGGGTATATTTATAGACGGGCGCAATTCGACCAGGGGGAAGGGCTGCAAGGAGACCATGCCTGGAAACTCTGGGTACCGACTGAACTTCGTTCTGGGTTGGTGGAAGCATCGCACTGCTCGCCTTCTGCAGGTCATGGAGGTATTCACAAGACCCTGGCACGGGTACGTGAAAAATATATTTGGCCGGGATTAGTGTCCGACGTGCAAAAATATGTTAAAAGTTGCGATATTTGTAAAGGCAGCAAAACACAGGTATGCCTATGGTGAAACATGGGGCATCATACGAAACTTGCCCCCAAAGCAAGTAAAATGCGTAGTATTAAAGGTAATCGGAAACTCGATGTATGAACTCGGCTATGTTAGTGGAAATAGAATCGGGGTATACCACGCTAAAGACATATTTGTGGCATGAAGCTATTAAGTGTTCAATGTTGCATGTTATTTATTACTCACCTTTGTACCTAAAAACTTGACCGCTAGGAAATTGACACAGATATGCTTTTCGAATCTCTTTTAGTTATTTATTCAATTATTCTAGGTTTTATTGACCTACTATTGTAATTATACACTTCCGACTTGACCTTTTTATTTAATTAAAAATCCTTTTTTTTTTGTGACTACACTTTTATATACAATCACTTGATTATACAATCCTAATTATACACTTACAACTTGTCAAGTTTTTTTATCTGTGATATAGTTTTAGTTTAACCCGTGATATCGGATTAAGAGGCTCATCTGTGATATTTTAGGTTAATTTTTTTGCTTAAACCCAGTGAGTTAGATTTTTTTTAGATAATTTTTTTTTAGATTTTTTGTGTACCTTAATAGTTGAATGCTATTGTAATAGATATATGTTGTAATGTAAAGGTAGGCAATACGCGAACTTGAAGCCCGGCATTAGGTCGTGGGTCAAGGCCACACGTTAGCCCTGGACTTACAAACCAACCCAAGGCTGCGTTATGAATTTCTTTTACGCACACGCTCCATGATGCAGGCACCATCGGCGGATGCGAGCCTGTAACGGCAGCCTTTGAAGATTTCTCTGACTACGCACAAGCGGGTATATGAACAGATGTGCAAGCAACCGCTAACCGAATCCCTCTGTCCGCATTTACGATATTAGCAAAGCGGATGTTTATTAGTGTGAGTGGGTTAAAGTGTTGCTTACACATGTGCACATATACTTGCCGCTAAGGGTCGAACGCGGATTGGTTTGACCAAGGCAGGCAGGCGATTCGAACTTCATGGTGTCTTAAATCCCGCAAGGATTATTAGGGTATAAAAAGGGGATCCCGCTGATCGACAGCATCCAAAAATCGAAAGTCGCGATCTTAACCAGTGCCAAAAGTGAAATATCAAAGTTTATTTCTAAAGTGCGTTATAATCACCTTAAAGTGTAGGTGCGCGTATGAAAAAGTTTGAATTGGTATAAAGTGAGGTTTCACGTCAAAGTAAACGCGAACGAAAACCAAAAGGGTGAATCTTCCGCGGAACCTACCCAGCGCCAGGAGGGCCGCCACCACCAGGCGCGAAAGAAATCGCCATTAGATATGTAGAAGCAACGAACCGGTAAGTCACTTTGTGAGATTTTTAAACTATTGAAAACGCTTTTTTGTTTGTTTAGTAACAATAGTTTTCGTGAAATCCTATTCGAATAAATTTTTGGTGAATTTAGATATTTTTTTTGAGCTTCCCGTAAAGCTTCGATTAAAATATTATTTTTGTAAAGTTAGAGGTTTTATAAATTTCCTTGTTATTTCGGATCTCTAGGTTTAAACAAAGTTGTAGCCCTGGAAAGACCGTTTATTTAATTGCATTAGCAAGTGTAACTGTCCACGAAAATATCCCTGAAATATTGAAGGATATTTTTTTTTGAACCACCAAACCGTTTCTTAATTTGTAAGATTTTATTTGAATTTTTATTTTCTAAAAAGGCATAAAAATATTAAAAAGCGGCATAAATGCTCTCACGTGTACATATGTATGTAAATATGCACACGAGCATGAAGGCAAACAAAAGGGTAGATTGTTGTGGTAAATAATTTTTGTTACACTTTTATCAAAATCATAAAATTTTAAATCACTAATTATAGTGTTGACCCAAAACTCCGTTTCTACCTTTTGGATCTTACTTGAGTTTTTAATTCAGATAAAATTTAATTTAATTCTAAAAATTCAAAAATATTAAAATATGCATAAGTGCACTTACATGTGCATACATATGTACGTATGTAGATATGTATGTACACGAGCACAAATGCAAACAACAGAAAAAAGGTTAGAAAAGAAGAACAAAAAACCAACTAAATCTTAAACGCTCAGATTGAGGAAGTCATTTTTTTATTTTTTTTGTCCGAATTCATAAATAAGAATATTTATTTTTAGTTCAAATTTAAAAAAAGAGAATATTTATTGCAAATATCAATCATGGACACGAAAGAGAATAAGAGACTAAACTACGAGAAAGACTCTGAGACATGTGCACACATATACAGAAATTTACTGGACTGTCGAAAATCAGTTCAAAACATCTCGAACTGAACAGATGTGTCTTACATCAAATATAATGTATGTATGTTTGTCTAAAGAATTATCTGTGATACATATGTGTAAAAAAATATTAATTATAAATTGTTGTTGTAGCCCCTGATGACGATCTCCGTGGGAGAATGAAATATATTGGGAAAAATTAGGAAAACAACTTGTTTCATTACACCTGACCTAGAGCCAGCTATAATCATTTATTTACAAACCAAAAGGTCGCAGAAGAAAATTGATATTTGCTATAAATACGGAAGGTACGCCGTACGGATAAACACAAAAATGGTTTATGCCAGACTAAAGAACGCATACAACAACAAAATGAAGAAACAGATCAACAAGTTTCAAGCAAAATCTATCCAGATTGCTAAACTGCAGTCTAATCTAAGGTTTTTATTGAAGTGTAGAAAATCTAAGATTATACCTAAGTTTTTACAAAATACGACCAAACTTGACTACATATTTACCACCAACAACCATATACCGAAACACACACTTGACAGACATATAAACTTGTTTCACAGCAAGATACTCAGCTTACTTATAATATTTAAACATGAAATTCTAAAAGACAAAACTAGTCGAATGATATATACAAAGAGAACACAAAGCCAAAATTTGCAAAAGGAGGACGCCACAGCTTTATTTGAGAGTGAACAACAACTTACACACACGAGAGGTACAAAATGGAAAAACGCGCAAAATGCAAAGCTCGAAAAGTTAAGAAGTGAGAGAAATAGACAAATATTGGCAACCAACAACAACAATCATTGGTTGGTAAACAAAACAAATATAAATTTTCCACCTGACGTTGAAGCGTTACTAGCAAAAGGCCCAAAGTTTTCTCTGCCAATATCAAAAGAGAAATTTCCTCTCTTGAAATGTATAGCGGATGGGGAAGAGTTGGTTCAGACAGTAGAAAACAAAGAAGAACAAGAATCCGCGAGAACAAAAATATCGTTATTAATAAAGGATTCGATGGCAAAGCAAAAAGGCAACACAGCAGATATTGCCATAAGCGATACAGTGGAACGAACGCGACACTTTCTCAATAAAAACAAACATATTGTGATTTTAAATGCCGACAAGGGAAATGTCACTGTCGCATTGGAGAAAAGGGACTACGAATCGAAAATGAATGGCATATGGAATGATCCGTCAACTTATAGAATACTACGACAAGACCCTATGCTAAGACTACAAACGAAAAATAACCAATTGACGGATAAACTACATAAGTTAGGCCTTGTGACAAAAGCCGAAAAATATAAAATGATCATGCACACAGCCCTCCCACCTCGAATATATGGGTTACCCAAAGTCCACAAAGAAAATATGCCCTTAAGACCAGTGTTGCCAGGATACAATTTATTTTGGAGCTAGATTTGAGAAAAAAAGAGTTACAAAAGAGCTAGATTTATTCAAGAAAATCCAAAACATGTAAAAAATGAGCTAAAAGCACTTAAGTATTTTGTATGTAAGTTTTTACATTTATTTTATACTAGCTGGGTACCCAGCTTTGTTCGGTATGTACCTGAGTAGTTAATAAATTCCTGCTACTTTCAATTGCGAAAACAATTTACAGGCCGAGAAGGTTCAAAACAATATTTAACTTCGACGTTTTGTCATCTCCCCTCTATTTGACTCTTTAGCTTTGCCTAAACATTCCACAAGTCATCCCAAGTCATTTTTCAAAGAAATTTCAAATATACAGAAACAACTTATCTAGAGTTTTATTAAAGATATGCTGATACCCGCATAGAACGGCAGTGTACATATGTATGCAATTGATTTTTGATTTAGCTGAAATTGAAAAAAAAGTAAACAAAAATTTTAGAGAGGTACGCTTAGCTTTTTTTTTTGACAAAGTAAGTGCATTTTTCTTCATATAAATTTAAATCAGTATACATATCTTTTTTGTTTGTCGTTCGATCTTGATAGTGCAGGTCTCTTTCTAAGCTTCAAGCAGTCCATTAGTGAAACTCTCATCAAAATTCATTCCTTAGTTTAAAAGTCATTTTTTTAAAGAAATTTTGAATGTACGACTTTTCTAGAGATGTATGATAGTATAGATTTAACTTAAACAATGTTTAAAACGTATAAAAAGTATAACTAAGTCAATAAAAAAAAAAAATAAGTGTGTTCTTGAAAAATTATCAAGCTTGATAAATAGTTAAGAAAAAAATATTTAAATTTTAGTAAAACTCAAAAATAATTTTTATTTTTGCGTCAAAGCCAAATCAAGTCATTTTAATTCTGACTCAGAATTCAAAACGCTTGAAATATTTTCTGAATATTTATCATGAAGACAAAATCGGGGGGTAAGGTTGTTCAGAATCTTTAGCAACTTAGGAAAGTGTTTTTTACACACAATTTACTTACCTTTCCATTTCGATTCTTGTTCGCAAAATAAACATATGGCATTTACGAATGTTACTCGACCAAGTTAACCGATTTAGGTATTTGTTTTCGGTGAGGGAAACTGAGTTGCCACATGGTACACAATGAAACTAATATAATAATTTCGACGTCGATTATAAAACAAATAAAAACTTTCTCCATTTTTCAATACAATTTGTACAAATAAATTTGGAGCCAAAAAAGAGCTAACAAAAAAAAAAAAAGGACTAGAAAAAGAGCTAGGAGCTAAAACAGAATTTTGGAGCTAAACGCCAAAAAAAAGAGCTAGATCTAGCTCTAAAAGCACCAAAATGGCAACACTGCTTAAGACCAATTAGTTCTATGATTAACGCCCCGTCCTATTTATGTATTTATTATTATATATTTATGTAAGTACTTGACCAACATTTTAAAACACCTGACTACGAAATCTATGTTTAATATCAAAAGTGCAATAGAATTTATGGACATAGTCAATGAGACCTATCTACATATGTATGTGATGATGAACGTCTTGTATCGTTTGCTGTAGTATCGCTTTTTCCAAGTATTCCAACAGACTTGGCTATACAGGTAATACGGGCAAAGTGGGATCAGATTAAGGAACATACGAATATCCCGAAAAATATTTTTATGGAAATCGTTCAATTTTGTATATGCGAAAACAGATACTTTAAATACGAGGAACAACTATACACGCAACTAAAGGGGCTTCCGATGGGTTCTCCGGCATCGCCGATAGTAGCCGACATCATTATGGACGAAATTTTCAATAAAGTATCGACAATATTACTTAGTAAATTTATAGATGATGTGTTTGCAATAGTGAGGGAGGATAAACTAGATGAAAACCTAAGAATACTGAATTCATATCACACAGATATTCAATTTACCATGGAGCTGGAAAAAGACGACTGATTGCCCGTCTTAGACTCCTTAGTGCGCATATTAGATAATAAAATAAAGCTAGATTGGTATCAAAAGCCTACATCCTCAGGGCGTGTTATCAATTATTTATCTAAACACCCGAAAAATGTGATAATTAACACGGCAAAAAACTTTATCGGCAGAGTTTTAGACACATCGACGCAGTATTTCACCAGGAAAATAAAAAGCGAATAGAATATATCCTTAGGACGAACGATTTTCCATCCGGTGTTATAAAAAATCTTATAAACAAATACAGCAACGGTAGAAACAAGAAAAATAACGACAAAAAACCGCTAATATACAAATCGGTAGTGTATATACCTGGTTTTTCCGAGAGATTACAAGGCTCGAATATATATGATAAAGATCGCGTAGGAATAGCACACAAGCCGACGTACACAAACAATATATTTTTTAGCAAAATGAAAAGCAAAGTAGCGATGTTGGACCAAAACAATATTATATACAAAATACCATGTGCTGGCGATGGAGACAAAAAATGCGACAAAGAGTATGTTGGCACAAAAATTAACTTAAAACTAGAATAGCAGGACATCGATGGGACATAAAATGTTTAAAAACAAATAACACACTGAAAACAGCACTCGCGGCCCACTGTGCTGAGAGCGGACATAAACCGAACTTTGACGCTGTGAGCATACTACAGCAAGACCAGCATTTAGACCGGGGCATTGGTGCAGTAGTCGTATCGCTGTAGTCGTATCCTTAACGTAAGAGAAAAACCAACATGCATTTGGTCGGTAAGGTTACGTTACAGATAGTAGCACCAATAATCGATTACCTTGTTTCTCATAAGGTTGGTCGAATCAGCTGTTTTATAAGATTACCGATACGTCACCTCTGCCCCCGACTTTACAACAAACGCTTTACGCTAGAGATGATCACATCATAGACACGAAAGAGAATAATAGGCGAATTCTGTAAGCTGTCTCTAGTCACTAATAGAGACACTTTGTGGTCCATTTCAATTTTGAGACAATTTGGTATTCAGTAAGCTGTCTCACATCTCAAGTCTCAAAAAAAGAGTCACTAATTTGTCAGCTGATTGTAGGCAGGTCACAAACAAGAAAATATAGGGTTAAAAATTAAATAAGTTAAAAAATTGTTTTTTAAAGTTTGAAATCGTTTATAAATATTTAAAAAAATAATAATTAATGAATAAAAAAAAGAAAAAACAAAAACAAATAAACTGTGCCCGATCCTGGGTTCGGACCTGCACCGCTCACGTTGTACCCCGAGACACTTACTACCTGCACTATTGCAACATTTATTTCAACGCTGTCAAATGCTGTACTTCAGATTTATGCATATCTGTTTTTACCACACATCAATGGTGAACTTTTTGTCATTTTCTCTTACAGAATACCGAAATCAGCGAAAGTCACAAAAATTGTATCGAATGAAAAATCTCAAATTTAGTTACTTGAGATGAGACAGACTGACAGAATACAGCTATAAGAGACTAAACTACAAGAAAGACTCTGAGACATGTGCACACATATACAGACATTTACTGGCCTGTCAAAAATCAGTTCAAAACAACATCTCGAACTGAACAGATGTGTCTTACGTCAAATATAATGTATGTATGTTTGTCTAAAGAATTATCTGTGATACATATATGTAAAAAAATATTAATTATAAATTGTTGTTGTAGCCCCTGATGACGATCTCCGTGGGAGAATGAAATATATTGGGAAAAATTAGAAAAACCACGTGTTTCATTACACCTAACCTAGAGCCAGAGAATATTTATTTTTTTAGCTAAGATGTAAAAGTTAGAATATTTATGGAAATTCCCCGTTGAAATGCACAAGAAAAAAAAAACAATTAAGAATCCTGAAAAACTAAATAAATAAATATATCAAACAAGTTGCATATATGAACATTTTCTTATTTTAGCTCACGAAACGAGCCGAGGGCCGCGACACTTTTTTGCAACAGCAAAATTTTTCGCGCATCTCAAAACATTTGGAAATATACCAAGTCGAAGAAACGCGCAAAACAACAACAAACACAAACACCCACACATTTTTACAAAGGAGTTCGATACAACATAAATACGGGCACAGATCATACATTTTTTCATCAAACAGCCAAACAAGGGTAGACCACATCATTTTTCAACACACAACAAACACTTTATGCCAGCAACATTATCGCACAAACCTCAGCATCATAGTCGTGTTGTGGCGCAACCACCCACGCATCAGTAAAATCAACATTTAACAGCAACATTCTACATCAACTTTCAATAGCAACATTTCTCTCTACATTCGACGGCAACATCACTCTCAACATCAATATCAGTAATCGCTCACCACACACATTCACACGCAAACACACCACGAGCACAGAAACGCCAAAGAGAGAGAGCGACTAAGCGCAGCTCACTGGGAGCGCGCTCACCAGCATTGCATTTCAACCCACCACCACAAACAAAATCACTTTTTTATTTACAAAACCTGAATTGACAATTTGAATTTATTTATAGTTTTTAGTGTCATTTTCTTTATTTTATAGTTTTACAATTAGTTTATAAGTTGTTTACATACATTTACTCACCTGTTGTTACATTCAATTTTCGTTGTGCATTCCACCATTATTTGCCATTAGGCCGACCTAAATTATATTTATGAATTTTTTTTCTTCAAATTTTCGTAAATTTATTTTTTTTGTAGAAACATACCATCTTTCATTTATTTCCGTTTGGTCCTTTTAAAAATTCACGGCTCTTTTGTTTATACACGAATTCACTTCATTTTTTTTGATATATCCTTTTTTTACCTTTTTATTTTTTTATTATTTTTACCTCTTTGGATATATTTTAGTTTTCTTCATTTTTTTGAAATATTCACCTTAACGTTTTTCAAATATTTGTTGTTCTTTTCACTTTATTTTGTTCACTTTGTTTGATTAAACTACCGAGTCGAATCCGCGTTTAGTTCATTTATTTATTATACCTAGTAGTGCTTCGCACACAAGGTATATTAACTTCATTGGCCTAACGGTAGTATGTAACGGCATAAACGAATCGAGATAGATATTGACTTATATATATCAAAATGTTCAGGAGGAGAAGAGAAATTGATTGAGCCATGTCCGTCCGTCCGTCCGTCCGTCCGTCCGTCCGTCTGTGAACACGATAACTTGAGTAAATCTTGAGATATCTCAATGAAACTTGGTATGCAGGTTCCTTTTTACATATCTCTGAACGGTATTGAAAATAGGCAAAATCGGTTAAAAGCCACGCCCACTTTCTATATATATAATATTTTCGAAAATACAAAAAGGGTGATTATTCAGTACATAATAAACCTATAAGGATAAAATTTGGTGTGCACTTTAGCGTTAAGGCAAAAAATTAATTTTTGAAGAAATTTTTAAAAAGGGGCGTGGCACCGCCCACTTTTGATTAAGTCAAATTTGGAAATATTATTAATCATAAATCAAAAACCGCTCAAGATAGCAAAATAAAATTCAGCACACATACTTATATTAATACAGGAAATATTTCGAAAAAAAATTAGCGAAATCGGATTAGGTCCACGCCCTATTTTATACGAAAGATTTTGAAAAGGATCATGGATATATTGAATATGCTATAACTTTGCTTAAACTGGCTGTATATCATTTCTATTTCACCTCTAAAGTGTTCGTGGGCAAAGAAAGTCGAAAGCACAAAATTTTTGGAAAATGGGCGTGGCCCCGCCCCTTTATGGGGGATTATTCCACAAAACTTTCCATGCCATAACTCCGGTAAAAATTGATTTATTAAAACGATATTTGGAGAAAGTGTTCAACATATAAAGCTAACTCTTTGCTAAAAAAATAAACAAAATCGGTGAACGGACACGCCCACTTTTTGAACATAGTTCTAAAATATTTCTTCGTAAAATTAAAATCGCGATATTTCCATAATTGTATAAGTTATATAAATAAGATTTTACACACATATTAGCCTTTTTAAACAAAACTAAACTGTAAAAAAATTTTGTGGATTTTGGTGAAGTAGGCGTGGCGCCTCCCACTTTTTAGCATAAAAGCTCTGCTATTTTCAAAAGCGATTGCTTGGAATTTCAAGAATGTATTTCAATGAAATTTTGTGAGATGCTTCCCAATAGTATGTAGTATACTCCTGCCAAAAATTACGCAAATCGAATAACAAACAAGCAAGATTTACGGGCAAGTAGTTAACACCCTACTGCCTTTTTTTAAATTAATTTTTTTTATTTTCATACCTTTCATGAACATGAGGAAAGATATTTATATTTTGTTATTTAGTGATAATTGAATTTACCACTCACAAAAGAAGTGTTTTTAATCGAAAACAATCAGTTGTCTTTATAACAACTTCTCCGTTATTAAAATAGACCTGAGTAAATTGGGATACCAAAACAGATCACTACTAGGTATTTAATGTTCGGTTACACCCGAACTTAGACTTCCTTACTAGTTTTTTATCTTTAATCTTTCGCTAAGTCACATACAACACGTTTTTCTATTCTATTTTTTTAATTTACTTTTCCCGATTTTTTTTATATTCACTTCTTTCTTGAAGTGGTAACACAAGACTGACTTTATTAATTACTTTTTCTTAAAATGTAACTTAACAATTTTCTTTATACCTATGTATTAAATATGCGTATTTGTTATTGTATTATTAACTAGAAAATGCTTACTTAATATTTTGCTTTATTACATTTACAATTTATTGGTTTCTGCAAGTTTACACTGTTAAATAAATTTAGTTTGAATTTAATAAATAATGCAATGTTGCACTATTACTTTTGAATGGGACCGGAAGTTGGTTTTGATTTTGTTATTGACTGTATAAATTTATCTATATCATCAGAAAATGATATGTATGTATGTACTGGGAGGGTCATTGTTTTTATATGTAACTACTCCCCCTTTTAGATTAGAATTCTCCTGGATTCTACTATTTAATTTAATTTTAATATAATTGTGCATTGTAATCAGTATTGCAAAAACCAACAAAATTACAATTGCAAGAATTACATTTAACCCGTATGTAATTTTACTATGTAAATTCAATTTAAAAATGTCTTTGTTATGTATTTTATTTTGCTGATCTATATCTTCAAATGTAATTTTGGGTGTAATATTTTTAATATCCTCATATCTTATACTTACAATTTTTTCTTCTACATTTTCCATGATATCGGAGAAATAATAATCATTTATTTTTAATGAACAATTGTTAAATTTTAATATATAATTTCCATTAAGAGTATAATTATCTTTTTCACATGTGTTATTCAAAATTAAATCGATTGCATTTTTTACAGCTATTGTTTTTTCGCCAAGAGATATAATTTCCAATTCTTTATTTGTTACAAGTTTACAATTCTGTTTTATTACACAGTGGGTGCTAGGTTTTAATTGTTTCAGATGTTTATTTTCCTGGTATTCAATTGAATTGTTTTCATAAGAAAAAATTTCCTCTATCCTCGCTTCTATTTCTTTTTGTTCGTTACTGGGAATAGGAATGATTTTTCTTATTTTTACTTCTAAAAATGACATTGGTATCTTAATTCCTAGTATGAGAAGAGTACTATTATAAGTTGATGTCCCTAATTGTAAATATTTTAATTTAATAAAATCAATATTGTATTTCGTTATTTCGTGGTTTGTTAAAATATTTGGGTGAAGTATTCCATATTTGGCTGATATTACATTATCTTGTATTTTTTCGATTTTATTCTTTAAAAGCTGAATCTTTGTAATTTGTTCTAAAAACATATTTCTTTCATGTTCTTCATCTATATTTTTATCAATTTCATTAAATCCTTTTTCGATTTCTTTCCTATCGCTCTTAACAATATCTCTTAATTGTTCTAGTGCTAAATTGAAGTGTTCATTTATATATATTTGGTTATTTAGATTTTGGTCTGTCTGTAAGAAATGGTTCTGTATTGTTTTCCTATCATCATCATCCATAGTTCCGAACATCCATTTAGATTCGCTTCCTACTGCGTTTATTAGTCCTCGTCTTTGTCTTCTATTATTTGGTATTAATGTCCTTAATTAATTTTTTGTGTCTATAAGCTCTGTTTGTAAAATATCTTTATTGCTAATTTTCATTAGACTGATATTTTCAGTCATTTCTTTTATTATATTTTCTATTTCTTCTAAATTTATTACATGTATTACGATATCCGTATCTTTTACTATATATTCTGTCCTTATTTCAATATCAACAAATCCTATTTGTTCCGTCAGTTTTGTTGTTGTCTTGAAATTTTAATGGTTTTTTTTATATTAGAAAGATGAGTATTCTTTAAATTGGTTTTCTTATATCTAGGCTGTTCCTTATGTCTGAGTGCTCTATAGTTTTTAATAAAACCCTCTTTTCACCTTTCCTCGTAGTTTATCCTGTTTTTATTTAATTTATCGATTATTTTTCTTTTAGTATTTTCTATATTGTTTTTTATTTTTTGTATATCTACCTTGCCTAGATGAACCTCGTTGGGAGTACATTTAATGGTAGAATGGTACCTGTCATTATAGGTTCTAATTGCCTTTTGCATTAATTGTTTAATAGGCATGTCTTTATTTGCTTTATATAACATTCTAAACTTTTCGGCTATTGTGTTATGTAGTCGCTCTACATCAAAATTACCCGTATGGCTATTTGGTTTGGTTAGATGCAGATCAACATTTTCGCTGATCAAAAATTCTTTCATTCTTAACGCGTTAAATTCGTTATCTGCTACTATCTTCTTTGGTTTCCCTATTTTTGCAAAATGGTCTTCGAGTTGTTCGATTAATGTGATATGATTCCTATCATTTAATGGGTAGGCTGCGGCAAATTTCGAAAATTTATCAATTACATTTAAAAAATGGAATCCTTTCATCACATAGGTATAATCTGGTTTTTATCTACTGGAGTTTCACTTATAATGATTATACATATATCTCCTGTATGCCTGAATGCATACTTTCCTTAACGTGGTAGAGGGATATTTGCTTTACGGCCTCCACCTCAGTTTCTAAATCTTGTGCTCTATTGGTGCACTTGATAAACTTGATTTGTTTATCATTTGAATACATAGAAATAAGCTTTTCTTGCACCACATTATACTTGTGATCGTTAAGCTCTGAAAATATTCCAATGTGTCCTTTTCTTATGTATTTTCTAAAAATTTCCCCCATGCTCTCAAAATCGATTTCTGATATGAAAATTATTCTTTTATTGTGGAGCACTTTCAATTCTTCTGTTTTATTGTTTGTTAAAATTATTTGGGTTCTATATTTATTAACGATCTCTTCCTTTATAGGAAAGTGATCACCTAGATTTTCCTCTGCTGAATGTATGGTGGCTATTGTTATCATCCTCTAAGTTACATATCATATTTAATTCCGAACAATCCTCTTCCAAATGGTTTGAAATATTATCTGAAGTTGAATTTTCTTCCTCATATTTCTCATTTTCCTGTTCTAAACGACTTAGGAAGTCCGCTACCTTATTCTCTTTTCCTTTCAAATATTCTATCTCACAATCATATTCCCCTAGTTTCAACAGCCATCTTTGGTGTCTAGGTGAAATATCTTTCCCTTTATATTTGGAATCGAAATATTTTATTGGCTGATGATCTGTTAAAATTTTAAATTTTCTACCGTAAAGGTATGGTCGAAAATAGCCAACGCTTCAAATGATTGCCAAAAATTCCATATCTGTTGCTGAATAGTTCCTTTCGTGATTATTTAATGTTCTTGAAGCAAAACAAACGGGATGCCCTTCCTGTGATAATACTGCTCGTAACGCATAATTTGATGCATCGGTTGTTAATGTAAATTTCTTTTCGAAATTTTGAAATCGTAATATTGGATGGGACTTAATTAAATTTTTCAGTTTCTCGAAAGCTTCGACATATGTAGGATCATTGGTATTAATTCTTACGCCTTTTTTCAAATATTTAGTGATTGGTTGTGCAACTTTGGCATAATCTTTTATAAATTTTCTATAATATCCTGTAACTCCAAGGAAACTTTTTATCTGTCTCTCTGTTCTTGGGAGTTCGAGTTTTTCTATTGTTTTAATTTTATTCGGATTAGGTTTCATTCCTTCATCAGTTAAAATATGTCCTAAAAATTCTGTTTCTTTTTTTAAAAAATTGCATTTATCTACTTGAATTTTTAACTTGTTTTTCTCCAACTCGGAAAAAATTTCCGTAATAGCTTTGACATGTTCCTGCAACGACGTGCTGAATATAAGTATGTCATCTAGATAGACCACACAAGTTTTGTTAATATAGTCTCGCAGAATTTCATTCATAAGCCTTTGAAAAGAAGCTGGGGCATTTTTTAACCCAAATGGCATCCTTACGAATTCGTATAATCCGTGTGGAGTGACAAATGCCGTCTTTTCTCTATCTTCCTCTTTTACCAATATTTGATGGTAACCCTTTGCTAAATCTATTGTAGTAAAGTGTTGAGCTCTTCCAAGTTTATCTAAAATTGAATCAATATTTGGTTGTTGGTACTTGTCATCCACTGTGACGTCATTTAATTTTCTATAATCCACTACTAATCGATATTTTCTTTTTCCGGAATTATCCATTTTCTTAGGTACTACAATGAGTGGGCTAGAATATTTTGATTTACTTTTTCTAATAATACCTTGTTCCGTCATTTCCTTTATTTGTCTCCCAACTTCCTCTTCATGTTGAGGTGGGTATCTGTATAACTTTGAATTAATTTGTTCGTTTGTAGTTGTTCTTATTTCATGTTGCACAGCTGTAGTATTAGTTAGGTTATCTCTCTCTTTGAATAATAAATTCTTAAAACGTTTTAAAATTTGAGTAACTGCTGTATGTTCTTCTGGGTTTAAATGATTTAGCTGTATTCCCTCAACTCTGTTACTTGTTGCGTCTAGTGTGCAAACCTCGTGCAATGTATGTGGTTTATTTAAAATTAGAGATTCCTTGTTATTAAGGATTAATTTTCCTTCCTCAACTTTTATTATGGCATTTAGGTAATTTAAAATATCAAAACCTATTATAAAATCATAGCTTCTTCCTGATTATCGTGTCATTTTCCACCTTACTCTAGCATTTTTTGGTAAATTAAATTCTTCGGGTGCTTCTGTATGCGCTTCGTATTTAATTGTATCCTTATTCGTTAAGGTACTAAACGTAATTGGATTCTTTAAACTTTTGATTGGAAAATCTTTTATGCCGCTATTTATCAGGCTTAGTGTTGCTCCCGTATCTATTAGAGCTACATATTTTCTTGTATTTATTGTTAACGTTATTTTTGGTAAGGACTCCGAGGCTAATTCATACAAAAATTTTTTTTCACTTCTTCACAAAAATTGTCGTCGGGTTCTCTTTCGCTTTGCCTATCCTCATTTAAGCGATCTTGGCTATAATTTGGACGATGGTTTCCTGCTCTTTGAGTCCCTATACAATTAACCTCGATGTTATCTATTTCCATCGGTTCTATATTTTGTTTCCTTTGACCTGATTTATTATCCTGTCTTCTTTGAAATGAATTATTCTCGTTATATTCCTTATTTTTAGGAATGAATTGGGGATTCTGTTTAGACTGTCCCGAATTATTAACCAATTTCTTCTGTTCATATGTTTGGGGATTTTGTCTAACTTGACCTGAATCATTTTTGATAGCTTGTCGTTGATTCGCATTGACATTAGGTTGATGGTAGTTGTTTTTATAATATCTAATTTCTTTTATTGTGTTTACTAACAGACCGTCCACGTTTGTCAAGTCTATGTAATGGTCGCCCCTATAATAAACTGTCAGTTCGTCTGCTTTGTATTTAATGTTTCGAACTTCTACAATTAACTCATTCACGGTAGTTATTTTTAAATTTGATATCATCCTATATATATGGTGGGGCTCTACATTTGGCCTGTATCTTAATTTCAACGTTTCTTTAATTAATTCCCAGTTGTCTGGCTCGGGTATATTTATGAGTACATCTTTTGCTTGACCCTGGATAGTTTTATAAAATATTGTACGTACCGCTTCCCGTTTTAATGTCTCGATGTGTACTGTAGATAGGAAGTATTCTACGCTGCTGAAGAAACTATTTATGGTTATATCACCTGTACCTGTGAACGTCGGCAAGTTGTTTATCGCCTTGAATATATTAGCTCTTCCGGTACTGTCGGTTCCATGACTTTGTTGTTGTTTTTGTAGTTCCAAGTATGCGTTCCTGAGTTGTTATATTTGTTGTTGTATCCTCTACAAGGTCTACTGGGGGCATATGTGATTGGTCTTGAGCCTGTGCCATCCTTACTTCGTCAAATGCTCGCTGTCGGTTGATTCGCTTAATGATGATTGTTGTGTTTTTTTTTCTCTAATGATTCAGTGGTGTAAGCTACGTTTTGCGTTCACTTCACTGACCTTTTTCACTATTTTCGAGATTCTTTTGATCTTTTGTCCTTCAGTGATTTTAGCAAGGCTTTGCGTTCACTGCACTGTTCTTTACACTTTCAAAAATTCTTGATATTCAGTGGTGTTAACAAGAATTTGTGGGCGCTGCACTGATGTTTTTCACTTTTTAGAATTTTTGTTATTTTGTCTTTTATTGATTATAATTCTGGAGGGTCCGGTCAACTCCTGAGTTGGCTACAGAATCGCAGAATTTATTATATATGTATATCTTATTAACGAATCTTTATATGAGCATTTCCGTAGAATGGTCAACCAGAGCAAAAATTTTAAATGTTAATAAAAATAAATTCTTTTTTAACCCTGTTATACAAAATTACCCAAATTTTTATAAAAATAACGGTTTGAAAGTTAATTTAAATTTTTTTATGAAAAATTTGGCCTGGAACCTGAAAAAAAAAAATTGTTCATTTCCAGCCAGTTTTAAAGGCCTGTTTCTTTTAAATTTTTTCACATGTACGACTTATACTAGCGATCCTTTATGCAACAAAATACCCCCATGAATATCAATTAAGACTATAAAAATGAAAGAAGATTGAACGACGATGTTTTCACGGTAAATTTTTATTGAAACTTTTACCTCTTCCTGGATCGTACGTTCGCGACCAAAAAAATACATTTTTTGTTATCACTTCTCAAGGAGTGTAAGGATATGTCTAGAACTACATTGCTAAAGCCAGTTGAGTGCACTTAATTGAAAAACAAAACTACTTCTCTTGAAGGGTTTACCAAACCATTTTTTTTAATCCCCAAAGTTGCGTACGTTCGCGACCGTTTTGCACTTTGATATATTTTTGCCTACCAAAAACTGAAGCAAGAAAAAAAGAGGTTGTTAATATACTTTATTTCCATTTCTAATAATAGATCATAGGGTTTTGAATAATTTTAATGAAGTTATTCATAAATTTTACAACCATACATTATAGTGTATCTATATATTAATAGGCTAACATTTTTTCCATACAATCAATTGCCAGAGTGTATCTCATAAAAAAATGCATAACTCCAATTATTATATATTTTGATATGTTTTCATGGGCCAGGAGCTTTGCATAGGCATATTATATTTAACAAAAAATGCTTCATTAATTTGTAATAATTTATCAAAGTTTTCACCAAAACCCAAAGCTGTTAAGTACAGTATCTGACTGTTTTGTTGTACATACAGCAGTAGCGCAGGTGGTGAGTGTGCCGGCTATGATGCGTGCGTTCGTAGGTTCAAGGACGTGTTCAGGGCAGGTTAAGTTTTTTTTTTTTTACTAAATTGAATTTGCCTTGAAATATACGAAAACTTTTTATTATATTTTTTTTTTAAATTTATTATATTTGTAATCCAATATTTTTCTGTTTATTATGTTTATGACATCTATCTTGGAGTGAAAAACCCAAATTTTTTGAAAAAATATAAAAAATTATTCCAATTTCTCAATATTTATCAATTTATATTTTTTAAGAAATATATCATATTTAATATGGAAAAAGTAAAAAACACTGTTTGTAGCTTCTTCAATTTTATATTCACGAAATAGTTTGAAATTGCGTTAATTTTCCTAAAGACATCAACTATTTTCTTCATAAAAATTTTTATTTGGAAAAGAGTCGACATATAACCCAATATTTCAATATTTTTCTGTTTATGACATCTATTTTCGAGTGAAAAAACCAAATTTTTTGAAAAAAAGCAAAAAAATTATTCCAATTTCTCAATATTTATCAATTTATATTTTTTAAGAAATATATCATATTTAATATAAAAAAAGTAAAAACACAGTTTGTAGCTTCTTCAATTTTATATTCATGAAATAGTTTGAAATCGCGTTAATTTTCCTAAAGACATCAACTATTTTCTTCCTAAAAATTTTAATTTGTAAAAGAGTCGACATATAACCGGAATCCTGACATATTTAGGCTAATTGGGCCAGTTAAGATATGTGTTTTCAATTTTTCGAGTTGAATTTGACGAAAGAAACCAGAAAACCATCATATGTGTAAGTTGTAATATTCTCCCGCTATACGGACTTCAAAAAATCTACAACTAAAAGAAAAATTGAGAAAACTGTCTGTATACCAAAAAAAAAAAAAACACAATTTGGAAACCGGCTAATATTAAGAAGTTAACGGAATCTCAAAATGAACTTTCATTCGTTTCAATCCATATGGCCAATTTTGTTCGATATGGCATCATTCTATGTGACCATTATATATATTACAAGTCTAACTACGTTTTTGGTGTATGTCCATGAAATCTAATTTTGTTTATTGAAATATTGACGGAATATGAAAGGAGTGGTGGGTCTGATGGTGGACTTTCAAACATTACTAAGTACTGTTTTTGCCATCCCCTATTAATGATTACTGGTCTTTAATGGACGGATTTTTTTTTGGTTAGTTGTCAAATTACCCGTCTTTAGAGTAAACCAGCTTTTATGAAAGCGACTCTCAATAACTCAACTATAAATAATTATTTTCAGCAATAAAAATGTCTCCAATATTTATGCCTCTAGGCATTAGGTACTGGAGAAAAATCCGAACAGAGGATTTAATAAGTTAAACTAATTTAAGGTGGTCGAATTTCGACCACGGGATATACTAGTACTTTATATTATGCAAGCCACTTTCGAGCCTTCCGGTGTGAGCCGCGGAATTTCAGTACAGTCTAATAATTTATGCTATCTTCTTTCTTTATAAATACAACATATAAGAATTAAACTTGTGAATTAAGTGTTCCAATTCATATAATTTGTAAAACATTATGCCGAAAATAGGAAAAAAGAGTGTATGGAAAAATCGTACGTTCGCGACCCGTACGTTCGCGACCGGTATTTAAGCGTATATATAACTAGTAAGGAAGTCTAAGTTCGGGTGTAACCGAACATTAAATACCTAGTAGTGATCTGTTTTGGTATCCCAATTTACTCAGGTCTATTTTAATAACGGAGAAGTTGTTATAAAGACAACTGATTGTTTTCGATTAAAAACACTTCTTTTGTGAGTGGTAAATTCAATTATCACTAAATAACAAAATATAAATAGCTTTCCTCATGTTCATGAAAGGTATGAAAATAAAAAAAATTAATTTAAAAAAAGGCAGTAGGGTGTTAACTACTTGCCCGTAAATCTTGCTTGTTTGTTATTCGATTTGCGTAATTTTTGGCAGGAGTATACTACATACTATTGGGAAGCATCTCACAAAATTTCATTGAAATACACTCTTGAAATTCCAAGCAATCGCTTTTGAAAATAGCAGAGCTTTTATGCTAAAAAGTGGGAGGCGCCACGCCTACTTCACCAAAATCCACAAAATTTTTTTACAGTTTAGTTTTGTTTAAAAAGGCTAATATGTGTGTAAAATCTTATTTATATAACTTATACAATTATGGAAATATCGCGATTTTAATTTTACGAAGAAATATTTTAGAACTATGTTCAAAAAGTGGGCGTGTCCGTTCACCGATTTTGTTTTTGTTTATTTTTTCAGCAAAGAGTTAGCTTTATATGTTGAACACTTTCTCCAAATATCGTTTTAATAAATCAATTTTTACCGGAGTTATGGCATGGAAAGTTTTGTGGAATAATCCCCCATAAAGGGGCGGGGCCACGCCCATTTTCCAAAAATTTTGTGCTTTCGACTTTCTTTGCCCACGAACACTTTAGAGGTGAAATAGAAATGATATACAGCCAGTTTAAGCAAAGTTATAGCATATTCAATATATCCATGATCCTTTTCAAAATCTTTCGTATAAAATAGGGCGTGGACCTAATCCGATTTCGCTAATTTTTTTTCGAAATATTTCCTGTATTAATATAAGTATGTGTGCTGAATTTTATTTTGCTATCTTGAGCGGTTTTTGATTTATGATTAATAATATTTCCAAATTTGACTTAATCAAAAGTGGGCGGTGCCACGCCCCTTTTTAAAAATTTCTTCAAAAATTAATTTTTTGCCTTAACGCTAAAGTGCACACCAAATTTTATCCTTATAGGTTTATTATGTACTGAATAATCACTCTTTTTGTATTTTCGAAAATATTATATAATATTATTGCCTATTTTCAATACCGTTCAGAGATATGTAAAAAGGAACCTGCATACCAAGTTTCATTGAGATATCTCAAGATTTACTCAAGTTATCGTGTTCACAGACGGACGGACGGACGGACGGACGGACGGACGGACATGGCTCAATCAATTTCTCTTCTCCTCCTGAACATTTTGATATATATAAGTCAATATCTATCTCGATTCGTTTATGCCGTTACATACTACCGTTAGGCCAATGAAGTTAATATACCTTGTGTGCGAAGCACTACTAGGTATAAAAATGTTCGGACGATATTTTAACGCTAAATAAACGTTAAGAAAGTCACTTTATGCCACTTCAATATGTTATCAACCGTTTTAAAAAAATCCATTCCATTTCGCTGAATTTTCAATTTTTCCAGTTGCACAAAAAAGTCACTTCCATTTTGCGTACGTTCGCGACCACATGTTTATTGCCCCCACAGTCTAAACTAAAAATCGAACAAACCTGCCTCTTGCACCTAAAATTGACCTTCCAAAATGCTATTGAAGTAGCAAACAAAAAAAAAAACAAAAACCTATGTTTACTTTGTTTTTTGGCCCACAAAAGCGTACGAACGTACTGTTCGCGACCGTGGAAACACCCATATTTTCTTTTACGGCTCGATCACTGGACTCCAAGTTGCATTGAAATCCTACCGACTGCGCCAAACTTCTACTTTATAGTACAGCCGAACTTTTTAAAAAAGAAATTAATTTGTTGTAAGCGAGCTGCCGCTTGAAGTGGCAACACAAGACTGACTTTATTAATTACTTTTCTTTAAAATGTAACTTAACAATTTTCTTTATACCTATGTATTAAATATGCTTATTTGTTATTGTATTATTAACCAGGGCTGAAAAATAACGTTATTTTTATTAATTTATTAATTTCGTTTTGTTTTTCAATAATAATAACGTTAAAAGCTCAACAAAAAAATATATCGTTGCGTTGAAAATCAAAAAATAATTATCAAAATAAATTTCGTTTCGGTTTTTATCAAAACAATTCACAAAAAATATTTGAATATTTCAAAATAATATTGGTTAAGATGGGTCGCAAAAGAAAGGGGAAATCAGTGCGGTCGTGCTTTAGTTTTGTAATTGCAAAATACCACAAAAAAAAGCCGTTTGTTGCTAAAGCACGAAAACCAATTTCTTGCGCTCTCAGAACAGAATCCACCAAAAGCCGAAGAGGTGGTTGAAAAAAAAAATTAAAAACATGACTTTTCGATGGAAAAATGTAGATGCGCCCATTTGGTACTTAGTAACTATGTTTTTTTGTTGTGTTCCTTGATTTATTAATTTTTGTACTTGACAAATAAATTCAAATAACGTTTATTTCCGACCCAGCTTAATTTGCAAAATGAATAAACGATAACGAAAAAATTTTTTTTGTTATATTTTGATTTCAACGAAAAACTTTTTTTTTTTTGATATTTATCAAAACGAAATATATTTTTGATACTTTTTTTTTGATAATTAACAAAACGAAATTTTTTCGTTTATATCGTTGTGCAGCCCTGTTATTAACTAGAAAATGCTTACTTAATATTTTGCTTTATTACATTTACAATTTATTGGTTTCTGCAAGTTTACACTTTTAAATAAATTTAGTTTGAATTTAATAAATAATGCAATGTTTCACTATTACTTTTGAATTGGACCGGAAGTTGGTTTTGATTTTGTTATTGATTATATAAATTTATCTATATCATCAGAAAATGATATGTACATATGTACTGGGAGGGTCATTGTTTTTATATGTAACTCGCACGCACATATATACGTATTTACATATGGGTGTTTCCATGCAGCCGTATGCGACATTCGTACACTTTTGGAGTAATATAAATCTCACATAAAACGAGTTTTCGGGAAAATAAAAATACAGTTACATTGCAATTAAAAAGAAGTATGTTTGGAAAAAAATTGGTCGCCCTGAAAGCTTTGGTGTCTAAAATATCCGTTCAAAATGAGGTGATAACTTACGCGACAAAAACGGAAGTGCTTATATTGTGCACATACATATATGCGAAAGTCTGCGAATCAAGCCAGTTCTTAATTTCTTTGAATATTCGTAACCTAAGCTAAATAATGCACCTTTACAATCCTCTCATATTTAAGGAGAAATCGTCTCTTTATATTATTATTTTAAAAAAAAACTAAATAACGTACGTGACATAACGTACGCGACAATTTTTCTAGTATATTAATAATAAAATGCAGGGACGTAACTGTTATAAGAAATATGATAAAAAGGTCCCATTTAACCATTAATACTGATGTATTCAAATATTGGTTATAATTAACCATTACCGTAAGACATATTTTATATTGGTCAACATAATCATTATAAATGAGAGAAACATTTTTTGGTTAACAATAACCATTATTGTAAGTAACATAATTTTTTTGGTTATCGGTAGCAAAAAAATGCTAACAATATAAAACAACTTGAGTTGCTGGAGTGGCATGACCAATGTCTGCAAGTTCCTCTAGGAAAAATTTACCACTATTCAGCAAAAATAGTTTGCTGTCGAGTGAGTCACCGATAACCAAAAAATTTATTACTTGCGACAAGGGTTATTCGTAACCAAAAAAATAAATCTCTCATTTATATTGGTTACGATGACTAAAATAAAATAAATCTGATGATAATGTGAATTCTGAAAGAAAAAAATAACAATTATTTTCGGTTCCTGATAAAATGTTTTTTGTTTGAAATTTACACTTTAATTAGGAAACAAAATAAAAATGTATTCTTATTATGAAAACTATATGATAATGAAAATAAAATCGAATTCATAACATATGTATTTGTTGATATACATTCTTTATATATTTACATAAACTCTAATATTTTCTCGTAAGGAGTATGCCGTTCGAGCAGTATTTATATGTATGTTGACTGTCGACGAAAATATCGATATATTCACAAGCGTATTTATAAAATGAAAAAGCATCTGGTAAAATTATATTATTAGCTTTTACTATTTGCCACACCTTTCTCTTTATAACAACACCTATTCCATCCACAGCGCCTTTGCCATGCGAGGTGGCAAGGAAATTCCATCCAAAATATTTGCAGCTAAATTTATTTACAAAATAAGGGATGCTTGTTAAAATAAACTTATTTTTAAACTGCACCTATGTATTCAGGATAATGGTATTGAAAAAATTGCTTTTAACGTCGATTTTAATGTATAACAATAAAATATTCATACTTAAAATAACGTATGCGACAAACTTTAAAGGGTAATACAATTTGTATTACTTCGATTCAAAAGAAAATATCAGCGAATATATTTAACTAGAAGATCTCTTGATTTGGAGTTGTAATCTCTATTACTTGCGACTGTCAATACACAAATGATATAGACAAATAATGTTTTTGCATAACGTACGCGACAAAGGTATACTATAAAAAGTAAATTAAAAAAATACCGTTATTCGAGTTCAAACTTCTCTTTTTCTCATTTTTGTAAGTAGTTGGCATTGTTAATTTAATTTTAAAATGTATTTGCACTACTTCAAATCTCTTAATTTAAGTAATTCGGAAGAGAAAATAGTTGATTCAATTTGCGAAAACTGAGTTGAAGAAAATCTCAGTTTTACTCTTCCGTTTATGAGTTTTAAGATACCAACAAGCTGTAAATACTTCCATTTTATAAAAATTCAATACCTTTTCCCTTAATAATTCGTCTTAAAACCCATTTTCTGGTCATATAATTTTTTCAGTCGTGGTTGACCTTCTCATGGAAACACCCATATGTATGTTTATGCGTGTGATTGTTCCCAACCAAAAGAAAGATAGATAATGGGCCGGTCTTAAATTTTGAAGTTTTTTGGATTTGTACATTACATAATTATATTCAGTAATAGAAAAAAAAAAAATAATTTTCGCGGTTTGAAATCAAAGTTAAAGACCTATATACATATAAGTTAAATAATATAAAGATATAAGTATATGAATAAACATTGTCATTATTTGAATTTAAAAATGATAATAGGTTGAGTCATTTCATTTTTTTTGCGGTATAAGGTATAAGATGCAGGGCTAAAGGACTCTATAGGTTGGTGCAGGTGTTGCCCTTGTGGCAACTGATGGTAAGTTGGTGTAGTTGAGTGTAGGATAGAAGGAATATAACGACATGAAGACGGACTTAAGTCAGGTTTAAGGGAACTCTACTCGGTAGCCGGAGTCATAGTAGAGTTCAAAGGCTGTTCACATCTCGTGAACAGGAGGGGTGGGAAGACTCCACCTGACTCGGACAGGTTTCTCCCGCTTTACGGTATATTTCTTTAACTCGAGTAGTTTATTCTCGCACACAGGCATGAACCCCTATCTTGCTTATGCAACTGTTGGGAAAGTAGAAGTGGCAAGAACAGCGCCTCAAAGCCGACGAGCCTCAGCCGGGCTACCACCCTGTCACCCCGCCACTCCTCCTCTTCCGCATCAGGCAGTTACATAACAATGGCGCCCAACGATATAGCCCACTAAAGTTAGTTATGTTTTTTTCTCATACCTATTTCTTTTCTTTCTAAATTTTCATTTCTTTGCTCTTTAACTTTCTTTCCTATTATCTAGATTTAGCTTTTACTACGTTTTTGTTCTTACAGGGGTAGATAAATTGACAGGGTAAAGGGAACTTTTGGCAGCCACGTCTTGAGCACAGCCTTAAGACGCTGTAGTGCCACATTTTAGAGGGGATTAGATGACTTTGACCTTGGACAGAAAACTTCATAACCTCACTCGACTACCCACAGAAGCCATCGGGCAAGGACAACACCAGAATGCACCAACAATAACTAAATATATAATATTTTGGAAGATTTCGATTTTTTTTATTTGCTGTTTATACTGTTATAATTTTTCGAGTTTTTGAAGATTTTGTTTTTTTTTCAAAAGGTTTTTTTTTAATTTGGATTTATACAAGGTTTTTAGAATTCAACCTTTTTGAAAGCCTTTTAATTTTTGAATTCTTGTTTTACTCTTTTCATACATATATTCACATTTGGGTGTTTATCCTAACAGTGAATTTTTATCGTAATTTGTTTATACATTTCTACACACTTTAATATATTTTTGAATTACACATTTCTTTATATACATATATATATGATATTGATTTTACATATATATGAATATTGAATTTACGTATACATACATATATTTTGTTTATACCTTTTTGTATTTGCATTGATTTTCTATACTATTTAAAAATTTTAATTTTTAAAAAATTAGATACGAGTTGGAGTTTCCTTTCCTTGCGTTGGTATTGCGGTAGTTTTTTTTGCTTGCAAATTTTCTATTGCGGAATTTCGAACTTTGAAAGTTTGATACGGTTTTGGTGGTTAGGTCGTGGTATCCGGGTTTTTTGCCAGATTCCCCAGTATATGGACAAGTCCAAGAACCAGGGGGCATTCCAAGTGTGTTAGGACTGTTGGAAAGCAACAGGCGAATAACTCGAAGTGTTGCAAGGGGTTTAGAGAACGAGGTGGTAGGATCACTATTCAACCAAATCGACACAGGTATCGAATTACCAGCCGATTTCGTCCCGATAGACCTTTTGAATCTCTGCACTGTCAGAGTATTTGGACAAGCAGAGGTTTCAGCCAGAGATAGGGTTGCTGTAACGCATATGATGGAAGTGATGATGCAGCAGAACGCCGAGGTGAACCACCACATGGGCGAAGTCCGAAAGGTGAGGGATGATATATCCACCCTTAGCAATCGTGTCGCTCATGTGGAGACATCAATGCGCGCTCCTGTTGCATCAGCTCCTCTACCAAACACGTCCACGCCGGGGCAGGATAGAGATGCCACAACGAACCAACGAAGCGCAAACTACGCAAATAACAGCCAGCCCATAGGTCCGAGAAGAAAGAAGGTGGATCTTGACAAGTGGCATTTAAAATTTGAAACTTTGAATCCCGGAAGTTGAGTTGGTAAAGATAAATAAAGGCAACCTTAAACCTTATCTGGCCAACTTAACTTTCGCGACTAAAACCGGGACGTTGGCAGAGCAGAGAGATTTATCAAGGTGGAGTCTGAAACTGCAAGGGCACAACTTCGATATCCAACACCATAAGGGTACCCAAAATGTAGTGACGGACGCTTTATACAGGGTCGACGTGAATGAACTGCTGATAAGTGACCGAATGCTGGATATTGATCTCAACTCACCATTCTTTACAGCGCCGGAATACATCGAACTTATTAACACGGTGACAGCAAACGAGGATAAACTACCTGAACTGTGCGCAGCAGATGGGTATATTTATAGACGGGCGCAATTCGACCAGGGGGAAGGGCTGCAAGGAGACCATGCCTGGAAACTCTGGGTACCGACTGAACTTCGTTCTGGGTTGGTGGAAGCATCGCACTGCTCGCCTTCTGCAGGTCATGGAGGTATTCACAAGACCCTGGCACGGGTACGTGAAAAATATATTTGGCCGGGATTAGTGTCCGACGTGCAAAAATATGTTAAAAGTTGCGATATTTGTAAAGGCAGCAAAACACAGGTATGCCTATGGTGAAACATGGGGCATCATACGAAACTTGCCCCCAAAGCAAGTAAAATGCGTAGTATTAAAGGTAATCGGAAACTCGATGTATGAACTCGGCTATGTTAGTGGAAATAGAATCGGGGTATACCACGCTAAAGACATATTTGTGGCATGAAGCTATTAAGTGTTCAATGTTGCATGTTATTTATTACTCACCTTTGTACCTAAAAACTTGACCGCTAGGAAATTGACACAGATATGCTTTTCGAATCTCTTTTAGTTATTTATTCAATTATTCTAGGTTTTATTGACCTACTATTGTAATTATAAACTTCCGACTTGACCTTTTTATTTAATTAAAAATCCTTTTTTTTTTGTGACTACACTTTTATATACAATCACTTGATTATACAATCCTAATTATACACTTACAACTTGTCAAGTTTTTTTATCTGTGATATAGTTTTAGTTTAACCCGTGATATCGGATTAAGAGGCTCATCTGTGATATTTTAGGTTAATTTTTTTGCTTAAACCCAGTGAGTTAGATTTTTTGTAGATAATTTTTTTTTAGATTTTTTGTGTACCTTAATAGTTGAATGCTATTGTAATAGATATATGTTGTAATGTAAAGGTAGGCAATACGCGAACTTGAAGCCCGGCATTAGGTCGTGGGTCAAGGCCACACGTTAGCCCTGGACTTACAAACCAACCCAAGGCTGCGTTATGAATTTCTTTTACGCACACGCTCCATGATGCAGGCACCATCGGCGGATGCGAGCCTGTAACGGCAGCCTTTGAAGATTTCTCTGACTACGCACAAGCGGGTATATGAACAGATGTGCAAGCAACCGCTAACCGAATCCCTCTGTCCGCATTTACGATATTAGCAAAGCGGATGTTTATTAGTGTGAGTGGGTTAAAGTGTTGCTTACACATGTGCACATATACTTGCCGCTAAGGGTCGAACGCGGATTGGTTTGACTAAGGCAGGCAGGCGATTCGAACTTCATGGTGTCTTAAATCCCGCAAGGATTATTAGGGTATAAAAAGGGGATCCCACTGATCGACAGCATTCAAAAATCGAAAGTCGCGGTCTTAGCCAGTGCCAAAAGTGAAATATCAAAGTTTATTTCTAAAGTGCGTTATAATCACCTTAAAGTGTAGGTGTGCGTGTGAAAAACTTTGAATTGGTATAAAGTGCGGTTTCACGTCAAAGTAAATGCGAACGAAAACCAGAAGGGTGAATCTTCCGAGGAACCTAGCCAGCGCCAGGAGATAGCAGCAACGAACCGGTAAGTCACTTTGTGAGATTTTTAAACTATTGAAAAACCTTTTTTTTTTGTTTAGTAACAATAGTTTTCGTGAAATCCTATTCGAATAAATTTAGATAATTTTTTTGAGCTTCCCGTAAAGCTTCGATTAAAATATAATTTTTGTAAAGTTAGAGGTTTGATAAATTTCCTTGTTATTTCGGATCTCTTTGTTTAAGCAAAGCTGTAGCCCTGGAAAGACCGTTTATTTAATTGCATTAGCAAGTGTCACTGTCCACGAAAATATCCCTGAAATATTGAAGGATATTTTTTTTTTGAATTTTTAAGATTTTATTTGAATTTTTATTTTCTAAAATTTTAATTCTAAAATGGCATAAAAAATTAAAAAGCGGCATAAATGCACTCACGTTTACATATGTATGTAAATATGCACACGAGCATGAAGGCAAACAAAAGGGTAGATTGTTGTGGTAAATAATTTTTGTTACACTTTTATCAAAATCATAAAATTTTAAATCACTAATTATAGTGTTGACCCAAAACTCCGTTTCTACCTTTTGGATCTTACTTCAATTTTTAATTCAGATAAAATTTAATTTAATTCTAAAAATATTAAAATATGCATAAGTGCACTTACATGTACATACATATGTACGTATGTAGATATTACACGAGCGCGAATGCAAACAACAAAAAAAGGTTAGAAGAAGAAGAAAGAAAAAAAATACTAAATCTTAAACGCTTAGATTGAGGAAGTCATTTTCTTATTTTTTTTGTCCGAATTCAAAAATAAGAATATATATTTTTAGTTCAAATTCAAAAAAAGAGAATATTTATTTTTTTAGCTAAGATGTAAAAGTTAGAATATTTATGGAAATTCCACGTTGAAATGCACAAGAAAACAAAACTATTAAGAATCCTGAAAAACGAAATAAATAAATACTTATATCAAACAAGTTGCATATATGTACATTTTCTTATTTTAGCTCACGAAACCAGCCGAGGGCCGCGACACTTTTTTGCAACAGCAAAATTTTTCACACATCCAAAAACATTTGGTCGAAGAAACGCGCAAAACAACAACAAACTCAAACACCCACACATTTTTACAAAGGAGTTCGATACAACATAAATACGAGCACAGATCATAAATTTTTTCATCAAACAGCCAAACAAGGGTAGAACACATCATTTTTCAACACACACAACAAATACTTTATGCCAGCAACAATATCGCACAAACCTCAGCATCATAGCCGTGTTGCTAAACATTTTGTGGCGCAACCACCCACGCATCAGCAAAATGAACATTTAACAGCAACATTCTACATCAACTTTCAATAGCAACATTACTCTCAACATTCGACGGCAACATCACTCTCAACATCAATATCAGTAAAGCCAAGTACATACTAAGTTCACAGCCGTGAAATTCCGCCAGCAACATGCATTTTCCTTGCCGTGAAATGTTGCTAGCAACAATGAGAAGAAACGTCAAAATGCTAGCAACTTTGAGTATCAAAAGAATAGAAATTCATAGAAATTTCAAGAAATGTCACTTTTCCCTCAATTTTAAATGACATTGTCAATTTAAAAAGTCGTAAAAAAATGTTGCTAATGTCATGTTGCGCTACATTTACACGCCGTGAACTGAGTACTACTTTGCCGTGAAATACAAGCGAAATTTCACGGCTACTTCACGACAAGAAATTTTGTATGGATTTTGACAGCTGTTTCACGTGAAACTCGATGTTAGTACCTAGCTTAATCGCTTACCACACGCAAATACACCACGAGCACAGAAACGCCAAAGAGCGAGAGCGACTAAGCGCAGGTCACTGGGAGCGCGCTCACCAGCATTGGATTTCAACCCACCACCACAAACAAAATCACTTTTTACATTTTATTAGGGTGCTCCACCCAATCATATTTTTTATTTACAAAACCTGAATTGACAATTTGAATTTATTTATAGTTTTTAGTGTCATTTTCTTTATTTTATAGTTTTACAATTAGTTTATAAGTTGTTTACATACATTTACTCATCTGTTGTTGCATTCATTTTTCGTTGTGCATTCCACCATTATTTGCCATTAGGCCGACCTAAATTATATTTATGAATTTTTTTTCTTACAATTTTCGTTCATTTATTTTTTTGATAGAAACATACCATCTTTCATTTATTTTCGTTTGGTCTTTTTAAAAATTCACGGCTCTTTTGTTTATACACGAATTCACTTCATTTTTTTGATATATCCGTTTTTTACCTTTTTATTTTTTTATTATTTTTACCTCTTTGGATATATTTTAGTTTTCTTCATTTTTTTGAAATATTCACCTTCACGTTTTTGAATAGTTTTTTGTTCTTTTCACTTTATTTTGTTCACTTTGTTTGATTAAACTACCGAGTCGAATACGCGTTTAGTTTATTTATTTATTTTTTATCTTTAATCTTTCGCTAAGTCACTTACAACACGTTTTTTTATTCTATTTTTTTTATATTCACTTTTTTCGTTTTGCATATGCATAAAAATAATGCACATGCGCCGAACTAAAACTAATAGTTAAAATCACTTGTTAGTGAAAATTGGCCTTGATCACGGTCAAGAGGCCAAAGCCCTTAACCGACCCAGGGATAAATCCTCGGCATATGTTGTTTGTTTTGTTTTTCTCTACTTTCAGCTTAAGTGTTGTTTTTGGTACCAAATTCATACGGATAAGCGAGGTGAGTTCTTATAAAATTTAAAATACATACATATGCATAGACCAATACTAATGCGGGTTTTCTCTGGGTGATATACATATATCAATACACACGTTTTTTTGTTTACAAAAATGTTGAGAGTGAGCGAACACACGCGCGCACATGTATACGTATTTACATATGTTTATGCGTGTGATTGTTCCCAACCAAAAGAAAGATAGATATTGGGCCGGTCGCAAATTTTGAAGTTTTTTGGATTTGTACATTACATAATTATATTCACTAATAATAAAAAAAAAAAAAATAGTTTTCGCGGTTTGAAATCAAAGTTAAAGACCTATATACATATAAGTTAAATAATATATATATAATAGATATAAGTATATGAATAAACATTGTCATTATTTGAATTTAAAAATGATAATAGGTTGAGTCATTTCATTTTTTTTTGCGGTATAAGGTATAAGATGCAGGGCTAAAGGACTCTATAGGTTGGTGCAGGTGTTGCCCTTGTGGCAACTGATGGTAAGTTGGTGTAGTTGAGTGTAGGATGGAAGGAATATGACGACATGAAGACGGACTTAAGTCAGGTTTAAGGGAACTCTGCTCGGTAGCCGGCTCCACCTGACTCGGGCAGGTTTCTCCCGCTTTACGGTATATTTCTTTAACTCCAGTAGTTTATTCTCGCACACAGGCATGAACCCCTATCTTGCTTATGCAACTGTTGGGAAAGGAGAAGTGGCAAGAACCGCGCCTCAAAGCCGAAGACCCTCAGCCGGGCTACCACCATGTCACCCCGCCACTCCTCCTCTCCCGCACCAGGCAGTTACGTAACAGTATTTCCGTCACATATTGGGAAGTGTGCAGGTAGATTTTCAAAATTATAAGACACAGAGGATTTTTAAAGCCTACATCTAAAGCATGTAGTATTTTCTTTTCCCGGCTTCGTATAAAAAGGAACCTTCCTGTCTAGATAAGACTTTTTCAATTTTATTCTTGTTCCGAGTATAAATACGAGTTAATGCGCCTTAACACTTCATAACATCTGCAAGGCTCGCCGAGATAGTTCAGTTCATAAGTCAAATTTCAAAACCGTGATTTATTAAAAAATGAGTAAAAGGACGCGAGAATTCATAAGGCGACGACGAGTGTTCTCAGATCGTATCAAAACTTTATACTCCAAGTTTTTTGGCATTGAGCCTAAAAATGCTGACAAACCATGGACACCGAACACTTTGTGTACATCGTGTTGAGTAGAATTGATTCAGTCGGAATCAGGACAACAAATAAAATTTGATACACCAATGATATGGAGAGAACCTTCTTACCGTTCAATAGAGTGTACAAAAGTACTTGGCGGAGGAAAATCAAGAAGAGTAACCTATGCCAGCATACCTACAGTGACATTACCAGTACTACATTCAATGGCAGTTGCGGATCCAGTTCCATTGTCAACAGTAATATCTGAGTGCGGGGAATCAAGTTGTATTGAATTTGGCATGGGAAACGAGAGCAACGTTCTGATTGGATATGAGATTTGGAACTATCCAAGGGAAAGGCCGAGATCCACACTTCTCGTATGCAACAATTTAAATCGTGTCATCCGATGTTAAGGTAATATATTGTAGAACTATTGAACTATTTTTCAAACACTATACCAAGAAAGACAGTATATGCTACTGCAACGACATTCCTGGTTTATTCAAAGAGTTTGGCCAAACATATCTATGACTCAAAAGAGTGGCGATTGTTCATAGACAGCAATAAACTGAGTTTAAAGGCTGTATTATTGCATATTGGTAACAAAAAGCCTTCTATCCCGATCGCGCATGCAGTAAATACAAAGGAAAAAAACTACTCAAATTTAACAAATATGAAGAGTATGATTGGAAAATATGTTCTGATCTCAAAGTCGTTGCAATGATATGCGGTCTACAAAGTGGCTACACCAAGCCACTCTGCAACTAGGATAGCAGAGCTCGTAAGGACCACTACGTCAGAAAGGATTGGCCGGAAAGATTCGAGTTGGTGTGGATAACATCAAATACACCCCTCTCGTCAAGAAAGAGAAAATCATACTTCCACCCTTACACATCAAGCTCGGTCCCATTAAAAACTTTGTTAAGGCTATGGCCAAAGAAGGCGAAGCATTCGACTATTTGAAAACAATTTTTCCAGATATTTCTCAAGCCAAGATAAAGGAAGGTATTTTTGTTGGATCACAAATAAAAAAGTTGATCAACAATAATCAATTCAAAGGACTACTCTCATCAGTTGAGGCAGCAGCGTGGGAATCCTTTGAAAAGGTCGTTGCTTCTTTTCTGGGTAGACACAAAAGTCCTAACTACGTGCAGATAGTGAACGACTTAATCAATAATTATGCAAAAATGGGTATATATTAAAAGCTTATTAAAATTAATTTCCCAAAATTTTATAACTTGTTTACCTAACGAATATTTTCTTTCCAGCCGTAAATATGTCTTTAAAATTTCACTTTCTGCACTCACATTTGAGATACTTTCCGGCAAATCTTGGCGACGAAAGTGATGAGCATGGCGAAAGGTTTCACCAGCAAATGAAATTAAATTAATATCAAGGACGTCGCAATGATGGGCGATTACTGCTGGTTTCTCATAAGAGAAACCGATCCTAAGAAGAACAAGTAAGGAAAGGGCTGTCTTCGGCTGTACCGAAGGCTTTATACCTTTCATGAATACGCATATTTTTTTTAAGTGTCCTACATGGCCAAACCACATTTATCGGAACAATCGGTTATATGGAAGCTATATGTTATTTTACTCCGATCTGTATGGTTTTCATTACACACATCACATTTATAATAAGTACCAACTTTGCAAAATTTTACGTTCCTAGCTTCTTAACTGCAAAATGTATAGCCCAAAACCCATTTATCGGAACTATCGATTATATGGGAGCTATATGTTTTGTTGGTCCGATCTGGGTGATTTTCACTACACAGGTTACAAATATAATATGTACTAAACCTGCAAAATTTCGCTCTCCTAGCTTTTTGATTGCAAGAGTTATAGGCCAAAACCCATTTATCGGAACAATCGATTGTATGGGAGCTATGCGTTGTATTGGTCCGATCTTACTGGTTTCGACAAATGATTAATATAATGTCGGCTCCATACCAAATTTCATCGAGATATCTCTAAAATTGAGGGACTAGTTTGCGTTCAAACAGACAGACGGACAGACGGACATGGCTAAATCAACTCAGCTCGTCACCCTGACCATTTCGGTATACTTAATGGTGGGTCTATCTCTTCTTCTTCTCATACTTACAAACATCGGACCAAAGTTATAATACCATTTCATGTTCATGAAAGGTATAATAAGGGTCAAAGTAGAACACATAATTATTTCACATAGTAAAATCAAATTAAGATAAAGATTGTTAGAATATAGTATAAACATAAATAAATTTAAAAAAAAGGTAACTTCATTCATAAATTGAACTTTTAACTCAATAGAAACCGAGCATAGCTAGATATTTCCCTCTCCTTTATACCATACATACGTTTTGAGGTATACGTTAAAACTGCGCAACCTAGGTATTTTTATACCTAGTAGTGCTTCGCACACAAGGTATATTAACTTCATTGGCCTAACGGTAGTATGTAACGGCATAAACGAATCGAGATAGATATTGACTTATATATATCAAAATGTTCAGGAGGAGAAGAGAAATTGATTGAGCCATGTCCGTCCGTCCGTCTGTGAACACGATAACTTGAGTAAATCTTGAGATATCTCAATGAAACTTGGTATGCAGGTTCCTTTTTACATATCTCTGAACGGTATTGAAAATAGGCAAAATCGGTTAAAAGCCACGCCCACTTTCTATATATATAATATTTTCGAAAATACAAAAAGAGTGATTATTCAGTACATAATAAACCTATAAGGATAAAATTTGGTGTGCACTTTAGCGTTAAGGCAAAAAATAAATTTTTGAAGAAATTTTTAAAAAGGGGCGTGGCACCGCCCACTTTTGATTAAGTCAAATTTGGAAATATTATTAATCATAAATCAAAAACCGCTCAAGATAGCAAAATAAAATTCAGCACACATACTTATATTAATACAGGAAATATTTCGAAAAAAAATTAGCGAAATCGGATTAGGTCCACGCCCTATTTTATACGAAAGATTTTGAAAAGGATCATGGATATATTGAATATGCTATAACTTTGCTTAAACTGGCTGTATATCATTTCTATTTCACCTCTAAAGTGTTCGTGGGCAAAGAAAGTCGAAAGCACAAAATTTTTGGAAAATGGGCGTGGCCCCGCCCCTTTATGGGGGATTATTCCACAAAACTTTCCATGCCATAACTCCGGTAAAAATTGATTTATTAAAACGATATTTGGAGAAAGTGTTCAACATATAAAGCTAACTCTTTGCTGAAAAAATAAACAAAATCGGTGAACGGACACGCCCACTTTTTGAACATAGTTCTAAAATATTTCTTCGTAAAATTAAAATCGCGATATTTCCATAATTGTATAAGTTATATAAATAAGATTTTACACACATATTAGCCTTTTTAAACAAAACTAAACTGTAAAAAAATTTTGTGGATTTTGGTGAAGTAGGCGTGGCGCCTCCCACTTTTTAGCATAAAAGCTCTGCTATTTTCAAAAGCGATTGCTTGGAATTTCAAGAATGTATTTCAATGAAATTTTGTGAGATGCTTCCCAATAGTATGTAGTATACTCCTGCCAAAAATTACGCAAATCGAATAACAAACAAGCAAGATTTACGGGCAAGTAGTTAACACCCTACTGCCTTTTTTTAAATTAATTTTTTTTATTTTCATACCTTTCATGAACATGAGGAAAGCTATTTATATTTTGTTATTTAGTGATAATTGAATTTACCACTCACAAAAGAAGTGTTTTTAATCGAAAACAATCAGTTGTCTTTATAACAACTTCTCCGTTATTAAAATAGACCTGAGTAAATTGGGATACCAAAACAGATCACTACTAGGTATTTAATGTTCGGTTACACCCGAACTTAGACTTCCTTACTAGTTATTTGATCGTTTATAACTTACGTAGTTTTGCATCGATTTTCTTCGATGATAGCTTATCTGTTTTCTAATTAAACAGAGCTTCACGTAAATATTTGGAAAAAAAGATGTGGTTTTGGAATGCAGCCCTCGCAAAGAGTAATTTGTTTCATATTTTTTCATAAAAAAAAACAAAAATTTGAAATGCTAAGCTAATATTGCGAAAACTAACTGGTTGAGCAAAAAACAATGTATGATGCATTTACACCAAATTTTATTGTGATTTTGATTCTGTAAACCTTTTTGCAATTGCTTGACTCGTTATTGAGATATACGTAATTAAAGGTAGCCGTCTTTTTGGTTTTTTCGAATAACGGTAAATTGCAAATATCTAGAAAACGGTACCATAGAATCAAAAATGAACTCGATGTTCGAAATCAGGGGGTGGTTTTACATACGAATTTCACGGCGTTTTTGGTCAAGAGAAAAAGTTGAAATTCGTGGTCCAGTGTAATCAGGTACATACTTACATATATCTTGAACGGTCTTAGTTAGATGAAGTTTACCAAGTGGTCGGAATTGCTACAATCATTATCAAATATACCGACATTCGTGTCGTTTCGGTTGAGGCGAAAGAGAATTTAAAAGAATCGGGTAGACCAATATGCTACAAGAGAAAGAGGGCATATTGCAAGAAATTGTAACAAGGCGCGAAAACTGGTACAATTCAAAATAGTCGCATCAACCACAAATCGAATGATGAATGTGAGGAACATTAGAACAAAATAAAGAGGTAGAGGACGGAACGTTAGTAAATAATAAACATAGTGATCCAAGCAAATACAAATTTTTGGCCAAAATGAGTTTGTATGTGAGGTTTTGATTGACTCAGGTAGCAGCAAATCCCTAGTAAAGCAAACATCCAGCAAAAAATTGGTAATCGCATATAAATGTATAGCATTCCAGAAGGCATTGCCTTCCAATGCATTATAACTCTTTCACTTCTATTATGCATTACCAGTAACGTAGTAGAATAAGATTTCGATGAATTTGTTGGTTTACATTGCCATGCATTTTTCGCTTCCGTGTTGATTACTGGGAATGCAAAGTAGAATATGACGCGAACTATAAAATTCTTGGAATCCCGTTAAATTCTGCGGAAGTTTCAATTTCATGCAAATCATGTTTGGAATTGTTTGATTTAATTGAAATTGAAGTCAGTAAGTGAAGTGCTGTTGACAAGTGGTCATTAAAAAGTGAGTTTAATAATAAGTAAGCGTTTAACAAAAAATAAAAGAAAAAATAGTGTTTTTTACGAATCAATTGAATTACATAATTTAATTTAATTAAATTTTTTACATGATTTAATTTGATTTAATTTAATATTATTTAATTTATTATTATTTCGCTTAGCTTATTTTTATTTAATTGAGCTGAATTTAATTTATTTTAGCGCTATTTATTTTAATTAGTTTTATTTAATTTATTTCATTAATTGATGTGAATTTAATTACACACTATTTTATTTATTTACAGGTAGGTTCTGTAATTTTGTGAAAATTTTGTAATTACTATGTAATTTGTTGAAATTTTCACAAATTTTTCTCGGAAGTGAATTGAATGGGATTTTAGGTAAATTTAATTTAATTTAATTTGCGACTTAAGAGGGATAAAATAAAAATTTAAACTTTTTGAAACACCTTGTTTTTTTACTCTGTAAATTGAAAAGAGATAGGCACTCTACATTCGCTGCTTTGTAAGGCATTATTGATTCGCTGACTTTCCAGCTATGGAGCAAGGCATCGTTTTTTCCGTGCTGTGGATGAAGTGCATAAGATCTTCCCCATCCGCTTTTCTGTAAGGTGTTCGTCACTCGTATTTTTTGAATCGTTTCGACAATGTGTGCCCCGTCAGACATTCCCCATTCGCTTCTGTGTAAGGCACTGTTTGATCGCTTACTTTCCATCTATAGAGAAAGGCATTGTTTCATTCCTTCTATGGAGGGAGTGCATAATGCCTTCCGCATCCGCTTCTCTGGTAAGGTGTTCGTCACTCGTTTCTCTTGAATCTTTACGACAACGTGTGCCCCGCTCGATTGACGATGATGTAGATCAGTGTTGTCCATCCCATAGATCAATTGATCACACGTATTCTTACTCTCTATCGTTCAGTCGTTAGCGAACCATCGACGAATAAACACCAAGCTTTTCCGCGACGCTTAGTGTATGCATTACAATGCCCTGTGAGAACTTTTTTATGCTAGAAAATGCCTTTGGCGACTTGCAATGCCTTTATGTTACAATAATGTTGAATTCTGGAAAATTTCAACAGAAAAATCATATCAATATTGAAAAGAATATCTTTTCAGAGCCTATCACTTTTTCCCACAACATATATTAATTTGCAGATCATTAATATGGGTAGTACAAGAATTTTTTCAAATACAACATCTCTAAAATACCGCCCTTATTTAAAAAAGTGTAGGCTTAACAAGTAACATCCTTGAATATTTTATCTGAAAGTCTAACCCATTCGAAATTTTCTATCCCAATTCAATATGTTGTTATTTTGGTTTAAATTTCCCACTGGTCTGCTCCCATTCCCTCGTTCTCACTCATACACTCACATTTTTCATTTTGGACAGCACTGGTTTAGCGAGACATTAATTGAATTTGTCACGAGAAAGTATTACCAACACTTAGGTTGGACACATAGCTGGGGAACTTCGATTATAATTAGAAATCATTACGATTAGAAAAATTAAGTAATCTAATCATTAGATTTTTTTGATTATATTGATTTATATCAGTGATCGGCACCCCAACACCGTCACAATTTGCCATTGTATTTGTGCGCGACCAAAAACATGCTTGCCACATTGTTTGATTCGTATTTAAAAGTAAAAATGGGGTATTTCTGATATAATATATATTTTGATGCGAATATACACACTTATATATATGTATAACTATATGGCAGGAAATTTAATGGTTGTCCGATGATAATGAACAGTTATAGCTTTTTAGGACCTAACAGTCCAAAAAAAAAATAAGTTTAAAATTAGAAAGGTGAAATAAAAGCAATTTATTTAATTCGAAAAATCCAAAAAAAAAAATGATTTCCAGCAATTTGATTTTCAGAAAGACTTTTTATCTCAGCAAGAAATTTCTTTCGATCATATCCCTTATATATTTCATCATATTCTGCATGAAATGTGTGATAATGACGCTTTATATTAAAACTGCTGTTGCATAAAAACGTTCCACAAAGTAAGCATCGTTCATTATTATCGCCTTTTACAGCGAAAAACATTAATTCACAATCGTTATTACTCATTGTGTTGAACGATTGAAAGTTGAACGCAAAATAAAACAAAATATTCATTTGCAATTATTTTAATATGAATATGCCTTTTTGGGCATTGCGTAGATTTTCCTCGAACTAACTGGCAAGCATTTGGCAAAATTCTGAAGAACAGCGGAGCAGAATTAGCAACGTCGTTTTTGTGTATGTACAGCGCTGCCGCGTCGAAGCTACCCACGGGTAGCGTTTTGCCGATAGATGATTTATATGTATGTTGATTACCAATTGATGACATTGAAGCTAATCAAAAATCGAATGGCAATTAGCGACGATTAGCAAATCTAATCAAAACTAATAAAAAAAGTCGATTAGATTTCTCGATTAATTTTGATTAAATTTGATTAGATCAACTGATTTCAAATACCGTTTGGTGCCTTTGGTAAAATTGGTGTTTTGGGAATTAACGCCTCCTCATCATCTTCTGTTTCATTCTTTGTATTAATTAGTTGAATAAATCTAACCTGAGCAACTAACACGTGATATTTCAACAAGTAAACATAGGTTTTTTTTTTTGTTTGCTACTTCGATAGCATTTTGGTAGGTCAATTTTCGGTGCAAGAGGCAGGTTTGTTCGATTTTTAGTTTTGACTGTGGGGGCAATAAACATGTGGTCGCGAACGTACGCAAAATGGAAGTGACTTTTTTGTGCAATTGGAGAAATTCAAAATTCAGCGTAATGAAATGGTTTTTTTCAAAGCTGTTGATAACATATTGAAGTGGCATTAATCATTTGTCGGAACCAGTAAGATCGGACCAATACAACGCATAGCTCCCATACAATCGATTGTTCCGATAAATGGGTTTAGGCCTCTAACTCTTGCAATCAAAAAGCTAGGAGAGCGAAATTTTGCAGGTTTAGTACATATTATATTTGTAACCTGTGTCACCCAGATCGGACAAACAAAATATATAGCTCCCATATAATCGGTAGTTTCGATAAATGGGTTTTCGGCTATAAATTTTGCAGTTAAGAAGCTAGGAACGTAAAATTTTGCAAGGTTGGTATTTGTTATAAATGTGATGGGAGTAATGAAAATCATAGAGATCGGAGTAACATAACATACAGCGTCCATATAACCGATTGCTCCGATAAATGTGGTTTGGCCATGTAGGACACTTAAAAAAGATATGCGTACCTATTCATGAAAGGTATAAAGCCTTCGGCACAGCTGAAGACAGCCCTTTCCTTACTTGTTTTTACTATTTTCGGCATAATGTCTTACCAATTATATGAATTGGAACACTAAGTTCACAAGTTTCGATCTTCTATGCTGTATTTATACAGAAAGTAAGATAGCATAAATTATTAGACTCTACTGAATTCCCGCGGCTCACACCGGAAGGCTCGAAAGTGGCTTGATAACATAAAGTATACTCACTATAATGGATGGTTGTAAAATTTATGAGTAACTTCATTAAAACTATTCAAATTTTAATGGCCATACTGAACAAGTTTATATCCAGCGTTTCGGTGCCTAATTGCAGCCCGAGCTGCGCCCATTTTTCCTACCAGTTCAACACGGTGCAGATTGAGCATGCCATTCAATGCCAGGGTAGGAGTGGTCCGCATGGCCCCACTAATCCCAACCATGGCCATTCGCTGCACCGTCACCATCTTTTTCGTGGTAGAAACCGTGTCTAGCGCGCTCAACCAGACCACAACCCCATAAAATAGAATGGATTTCACCACCATCTCATACAACCAGTAAACCACCTTTGGAGAGAGACCCCATCGTTTGGCAATGGCCCCCCTGCAACAGTACAAAGCGACTAAAGCCTTCTTGGCCCTGTCCTCAACATTCAGCTTCCAGAATAGCTTCCTATCCAGGATAACCCCCAGGTACTTAACCTTTTCATAAAGCACCAACGGTACTCCCTCAATAGAGGGCAATACAAAATCGTCAATCTTATACCTTGTTATGAGACTAGTGGACAGGTCGTGAAAAGGAAACGATTGAGGGTCGTCTAGAAGGGCTGGCTGAGAATTGCCCTACAACTGCCGCGTGTGCACTGGCTCTTTCCCGGAGCTTCAGCCTAGGGCAGGGTATTGGAACAGCTGCAGGACCCAGACACCTTCTCCCTAATCCTTAGCTCTAACAAGACATAAATATACAATTGCACACGACTCAAAAACACCCATCGACTTACCCATTGACATCCATACTTACTCCTCCGGGACTTCAATGCCCATCACATTGCAGCACAGATACATGTTTTGGCTGATCTGTACCCACCCAACCATGGCCCTTAAGGCGATAGAAAAGGCCCCAAGTAAACCCACCCTCACTACCTTCAATCAGACCAAACTAGTAGATTTAAGTGCTCATATTAACAATGCTTTTTTACAATTCAAGACATGATTAACCATAACATTAAATGTAGAGATAATTGGCTGAAGGCATTTTCACAAACTAAGTATGTATTCCAGATTTAGAAAAAAAAACATTACTTAACTTCTAACAATTTTTGTTTGGGGGTACTTAAAATGCAAATCACTGACCTACCTCAACATCTGATCTGTATCTCTATATGGTCATTGAACTATCTTTTGCAGAAAGGGCCGAAAATCATATGTAGGAACAGGTTACATATTCATACACATACATATGTATGCTTGCGAAGAGCGAAATAATAAAAAAAACCTAATATGTATGTAAGTGGGCTTGGTGACTTGGTTGTCAACAGACAATGGGTGGGAAAAGAGAAACAAAATTGCATTTGTTGATCACTAGTTTTGGCAATCGCAACCCGAGAAAAAATCATCCAGATGTACATATCGTCGTGCTCATTGCAAAATTTAATATGTGCATTTTTTCGATTTTTCGTTTTTATGCTAGATGACATTGATTTTTACCAACAGATTGATAGCAGAAATCGTCATGTGTAAATTCGAACCGTAATCGATTTTGCAATATCTGATATGTGCCGCTTTTAAGTCTCACAAAACTGACATGTACTCAAATTGCACATATCAAGTTTTTCTATTATTGTTTTTGCACATATCAGGTTTATTGTGTACATGCCAAAATTGAGAACCACAAAAACAATAGCACGCGACTAAAAATATTGAGTTTATCGTTAGCTTAATTCACAAAATCCCTAACTAGAAAACAAACAATTTTTCAGGAGAAGCAAAAACATTTTATTTTTAAAGTGTCGTAACTTCGTTGTTTTTGATACTATCACTTTAAAATTTTTACCGAGGCTCTAATTTAGTACAATGTACCACAATCTGTGAAAAAAACGCAGTTTTGAAAAATATGTCAGTTAGGACCTTTGTGAATTAAGGTGACGTTATGTAGCTGTTACTTTTACGGAGAGAGAAACATATTTATTTAAAGTACATACATATATACTTATAAATATACCAAAAATACACAACTACAGCACTAGCTTGAGACTATCAGCTGCATTTTTACGGAAGTTATTGCGAATTGATCAAAATTATATTTTATATCCAGGTAAGTGAATCTAATTTTGATACATATGTACAATTAACTCCTTTCATGTCGTATCGCGCATTTTGTAATGATGGAACATTTGTGACCATTAATACTAAAGGGAAACAAACTGTTTGGATTGATGCGTTTTTGTTGTTGAAGGTGTTTTTGGCCTAACCTAAAAAAACAAAGTAAACCTGATTTTCTTACTAACAGCTTGCTTAAGGTTGCTATTTTTGCTTTATTTTCAGCCTGAGTACTTTACAGTCATCTTGTCACTAATAATTTGTGCACAGAGGGTGTTTTTATTGGAAAACCAAAGGAAACCAAGGAATTTACTTTGTGCAACGATAGACGAAGAACGGAGGGATAATATTTTTGAATATTTCTGGAGCTTAGATTCTTGGGTCGCTAAAAAGGCGTATTTAAAAAATCTTGTTCGCGTTCGGCCGATTATTAGAAGGCGTAAGACTACATCTCGAAAATTTGCTAAAAATGTGGGATTTGACTACTTTTTACCTAATGACAATAATCAACTTGTTAAAGTATGTAACTGAAATATATATATTTTATTTTTTAAGCGAAAAAAAATTTACCGACATGAATGTATTTGATTTATTTTTGTTGAGTATCAAACTATTCGATAATCAAGCAATTGATGGTTTTGAACAATGTCCTACTGATAGATTAAATGAATAATCTTAAATAACGAAGCCTGATTTTGTGCCTTACGTCCTTTACACTTACTTATAAAACTATTTGATAACTGAGTAATTACATTTGAGGTCAAAAAAATTAACCAAACGAAGGTATTAAAAATATTTACGTTTTAGGAAATGTGATCTATTTTTATTGAGTATCAAACTATTCGATAATCAAGCAATTGAAATGGCTATAGTTATTATTTTTTAAATTGTGATTTTTTTTAAGTGAAAAAAATTTTATTACATAAAGGTATTTATAATACTTACGCTTTAAGAAATATGAATTAACTTTTTTGATTTGTTCTTTAATTATTTTTAAAATAAAAAAGTAATATTTTCTGGAAACGGAAGCATTTGTTTAAATTTTCCAATCCTTTGACCAGTTTCATAGGGATCCGTACGAAAAATCAACATTTTTCAAAGTTTGACCCATTGTCCTGAATTCTGCGTAAGTCATAGAGATTTTAATTATTCAGTTTCTACCAACCATTGCGCTATATTTTAAATGAAAATTATAAAAAATACATAAGTAAATATACGTTACGAATAAAGTCAGTTTCAATTTGTGGCTTAATTCTATGAGCCCGAGTGTATATTATAAATTATTTATGTATATATTTTCATGAGTTTTCTTTCATGCAAATGTAAAAAAAATAAGAAAAAGAAAAATAAACACTCTAATTTAAGCACACAGCCAGAAATTTAGCATTATAAAATCACAAACATAACCTGACATGTGCTTCTTGTGCACATATCATTATTGGGGCTCGAATACAAAATTTGATATGTGCACGAAAACCAACAAAAAAAACAATTACGAGTTCATATACGAAATTTATAACAATTTTTTTATGTAAAATTATAAGAAATACTGTTGGCCATATTTTGGTATTATTTTACTGTTTCAGAAAGATACATCCGTCAAAAAAAACAGATTTAATGCTCTCCTGAAAAGTTGCTCAAACGCACATATTAAATTTTGCAATGAACACGACGATATGTATGTAGATATGTATGCTTATAGAGGTTCTCACTCAAATCATTTATGTCACATGAGAGTAGGTACTAGGTAGAGCAACCAAAGCTAGCCAAGCCACCACACTGGATCACAAATTCCAACTTTTTTTCTGCACCAGAGACGCCATAGTGAAATTCCTATGTAAAATCACCTCCTAAAGCTGCCATTATGGAGACTTAGCATAGACTTGACTTGACTTGAGAACTGTCACTTAGCACTTAGAAAAATAGCAAGAGAGCACACTAGCCAGTTTCAAATAAGTGTAAAAGTTTCCCATATCGAATTGCTTTTTAAAAGTAATCGTGTGATTTTTTACATATAGCTCAGTAAAAAGTACCAAAACGCATTTTCTTGGCATTAGGTTTCGATTTTCTGAGCTTATCTACAATCAGTATATAGTCAATGCCAAAAAAAAAACTATAAAGCATTTTGGGATGGAAAAAAATTTTTTTTTGGTTAGCCTAATTTGAATTCAATTTATTTGACAGTAAGTTTTGCGGCTGCCATATGAATAATATACATCCAAAATTTCTTATCTCTATAGAATAGTTGGAGGATTTTATTCAAAATGTTAAAAAAAAAGGTATGGCATCACACAGTTCTCTCACGGCGCTCACTAAACTTAGAATTTACATAGAAAACCAAAACTCAACAGAATTCTAAGTCAAGTAAAGTAGGATAATAGGATACATGCAAACTTCATTAAACAGAACGCTAAGTGGCAGTTCCAAGTGAAGTCAAGTCTACGCTAAGTATGCATAATGGCTGCTTTATTCCGAAAATCAAAGTTATTTTTACTTGAATGGTACCGTTTTTGAGATATTTACGATTTACCGTTATTTCAAAAAAACAAAAAGGATGGCTCCACTTAATCGTGCATATCTCAAGAACAAATTGAGCTATTCGAAAACGGTTTGAAAAATTTGAAAGCTTATAAAATTTACTATAATCAGTACATACAACACTTTTTGCTAGGTCCTGCAGATTCAAACATAGTGAACAATCATTACGGATTTTTTAAATTTTTTTTGTAAAAATATAAAAAAATTTGTACTTTGCGAGGAAGCATCTCGAAAACTTTTTGTTTTTTTGCAGATATTTCCCCCCCCCCCCCCTAAGCTCTGTTTTATTACAAAAAAAACAAGCTATCAGTGAACAAAATCGATGAACTAATACAAAAGTTATAAGCATTCAAGTAAATATATCCATTTAATGCTTATGTACCCTACTGGTATATATGTGTTAGCATTCGTATATCAGTTAGTTAGCAGGTAGATTTTCGAAAAGTTATTAGATACAAAAAGCTGTTAGTGTCGTATTCTCAAACCTAGGTACATTTTAAACAAGAGCATATTTTTGAGGCAGGTAGTGTTTTCTTTGTAGAACTAGGGAACCTTTTTGTTTAGGTAGGCTTGAATTTTTACTGGATCTAAGTATAAATAAGAGTACATGCGCCTTGTTCCTTCATAATATCTGCAAGGCTCGCCGGATACTGTTCAGTTTATAATTGCAGTTTATAACCCGTAATTTACTTAAAAATAAAAAATGAATAAAAGGGCGCGAGAGTTTGAGTGTACAAATGATCCAGATATGTTCTGTTTCATCTGCGGTCAATTTATTGTTAAAAGTATGAGACGCGTGTTTTCAAATCCTTTGAAAGTTACATACTATAAGTGTTTTGGAATTGAGCCTAAAAACCATGGACACCGAACACTGTGTGCACCACATGCCGAGTCGAATTGATTTCTTCGGAAACCGGAACAAAAAGGTACGTTGTAAAAATTAGGAATTTGTTCCCTTTTAATGCATAGCTGACTAATTTCTGAAAATATCTATTTAGGCGACGTGTGAAATTTATTACACCAATGAAGTGGAGGGAACCAACTTGCCATTCAACGGACTGCTATATTTGTACTACAAAAGTACTTGGGGTTGGAAAGTCCAGAAAAGTAACCTATGCGAGCGTATCTACAGTGTCATTACCAGAACTAATTTCAACAGAAGCGACATTGCCAGAATCAAATTTAACTTTAGTTCCGGCTCCAGTTTCATTGTCAACAGTAGTATCTGATTACGCGTCTTCATGTTGTACTGAATTTCAAACGGAAAACGAAAGAAATTCTTTGTCACAAGCACAACTCAATGATTGGATAAGGGATTTGGAATTGTCAAAGGAAATGGCCGAACTACACGCCTCTCGTATGCAACAATTTAAATTTGTTTCATCCGATGTTAAGGTAACATATTATAGCACTCGTCACGAAGAATTTTCCAAGTACTATACGAAGGAGGACAGTGTTTGTTACTGCAAAGACATTGCTGGTCTATTCAAACAATTTGGTGAACCATATGATTCAAAAGAGTGGCGATTGTTCATAGACGGCAATAAATTAAGTTTAAAGGCCGTATTATTGCATATTGGCAACCAAAAGCCATCTATCCCGATCGCGCATGCAGTAAATACGAAGGAAACATATGAGATAATGCAAAAATTGCTCAAGTTAATCAAATACGAAGAACATGATTGGAAAATATGTGCCGATCTTAAAGTCGTTGGGGTGCTATGTGGTCTACAAAGTGGATACACAAAATACTGTTGCTTTCTATGCAAATGGGACAGCCGAGCTCGTCAAGACCACTACATCATAAAGAATTGGCCAGAACGAATCGAGTTTCAAGTTGGGGTAGATAACATAAAATACTCTCCACTTATAAAGAAGGAAAAAATAATTCTACCTCCGCTCCACATCAAGCTCGGCCTTATCAATAACTTTGTGAAGGCTTTGGACAAAGAAGGCGAAGCTTTTCATCATTTGAAGACAATCTTCCCAGAGATTTCAGAAGCAAAAATAAAGGAAGGCATTTTTGTGGGACCGCAAATAAGGAAAATGATGACCAATAACCATTTCAAAAAACAATTGTCACCAGTGGAGGCAGCAGCGTGGGATTCTTTTGAAAAGGTCGTTACTTCTTTTTTAAGCAAACACAAAAGTCCTAACTACGAGATGATAGTGAACGACTTAATCAAAAACTATGCGGAAATGGGTAAATAAAAAAACATATTATAATAAATTATATATTACATAAATTTACATGAGAATATATAGCCATAAATCTGAATTCATCGTCCAGTTCCGAACAAACAAGAACGGGAAAAATATAAACAAAAAATTTGTTCTAAATTGAAAGATAAATCCAGCCTAAGAAAATTATATACTAATGTGTCACTAATGGATTTATCTAATTTACTTTTTTATTTTCTTTCAGGAGTAAATATGTCTTTAAAAATTCATTTCTTACACTCCCACTTAAATTTTTTCCCGCAAAATCTTGGCGACGAAAGCGACGAGCATGGCGAAAGGTTTCACCAGCAAATGAAAGTGATTGAAAGTCGGTATCAAGGATTCTGGGATGTCGCTATGATGGGCGACTACTGTTGGTTTCTCATAAGAGAAACCGATCCTAATCTAAATAAGCGTCAAAACAAGACACATAACTTTTTCAATTATAAAATAAGATCATAGAGTTAAGACAGAACCATATGTACATATGCTATTATTTGTAGGGTACTTAAGTATTAAATGGATATATTTACTTGAATGCTTATAACTTTTGTATTGGTTCATCGATTTTGTTCACTGATATCTTATTTTTTTTGTAATAAAACAGAGCTTAGAGGGGGGAAAAAATATCTGCAAAAAAACAAAAAGTTTTCGAGATGCTTCCTCGCAAAGTACAATTTTTTTTATATTTTTACAAAAAAAATTTAAAAAATCCGTAATGATTGTTCAATATATTTGAATCTGCAGGACCTAGCAAAAAGTGTTGTATGTACTTATTATAGTAAATTTTATAAGCTTTCAAATTTTTGGAAGAGCTCAGTTTGTTCTTGAGATATACACGATTAAGTGGAGCCATCTTTTTTGTTTTTTGAAGTAACGGTAAATCGTAAATATCTCAAAAACGGTACCATTCAAGTAAAAATAACCTTGATTTTCGGAATTAGGAGGTGATTTTACATAGGAATTTCACTATGGCGTCTCTGGTGCATTTTGGCTGTAAACCAGTGTAATTTGTATTATTATGTAAGCTTTTTAAATAAATAAATAATGATGGCCATCAGCCGTATAACCGTGCTAGCATATGCATATACGTACGTACATATGGACAACCGAAAGTACATTACAATATATGTACTTACAAAAAAAAATGATAACAATTATGTTACTTACATGTGGAGCATTTCGACGTAGCGTTGAGGCCTCCTAGGGTTGTTAAAAAATAATCGATTTTTAATTTAATCGATTATTTTTTTTGTTTGTTCGATTTTTTTGAATCGATTTTATTGATAGCAAAAATCGATTTTTAATAAATCGATTATTAAAATTACAGATTTTTTGAAGAAACGTATTAAAAAATGCAACAATGTACGTGAACATGGCATCATGATGGTTGTTGCGTTTGCATGCAAACGTGATCTATATGGCTCTGGGTCTGCAAAAGGGAGCACAATGTAAATATTGTCCAAAAGTATTAAAAACGTGTAATAACACTACAAACTTGAAACAGCATATGGAAAGAAAACATTTTGCTCTTTTGCAAGCTGATGAGGTAGCACAAATCATTTGGTATAAATGTTTACAATTTTCAATTAAGTTGAAATTTTAATTGTATCACTACAGAATTCAAATAAAGCTGATATTGAGGATACCAGCAACTCGGAAAATAATAATTCACTGCCTCAATCTTCATCGGAAGAAAATCAGGCCTTATTTTCAACGCCAAAACGAGCTAAACCAAGTACTGCAGCTGCTTCAATATTTCAGAGTATTGAACATTTATGATAAACATTCAATAAAATATGAAATTCTTGACTTAATGCAATTTTGTATACTTATTATCTTAAATGATTTTCACTTAAATTAATTTTTCATAATATATTTCGCTAATACATCAAATAGGCATTTTTCGTATAAAAAATCTAAAAATACGAACGAAAATCGATTTTTTTGTTTTAAATCGATTTTTTACAAATCGATTAATCTCTAAACAAAAAAAATCGATTATTAAATAATCGATTTTTATGATTCAAAGTCACATCCCTAAGGCCTCCTCGCTGTGACGAAGTGCTGTAAGCTAAAAGGTTATAACTTTTATTTGCTAATATGCCCTGCTTGTGACCAACTATTAATGACTCACTATTTAGTTCTCTGTTTTTTTTTCTTTGTATGGTCTTTACAGATTTTGCCCTCTTATGACAAAAGATCGCATCGGAAAGATTAAAAAAAATATTTTTCTTGCAGAAACTTCCAGTTAGTTCAGAACTATGTTTATGACTGCCACTGTAACTGATTGTGTGATAGGGTTATTTGAGAAAGGAGCAAAAAAAAATCGATGTCTCAAACTTTAATAATAAGTATGTATGTAGGTATATAGATATGTAACCTAGCAAAATCTTGCCGACCCAGAGACAAGACAACAAAAAACAATAAAGATATTGCGTGAGGGAGATTAGTGAGTACAGTTGTACCAAAAGACATCAAAACTAAGTTAAAGTTGAAAATAAAGTTAGTTATGACTTTAACATGGTTAATTATGTATTATGCTAAATTATATAAAAAAATGTCTTTAAATATGTAGCACAGATGGTGTTTAACTAAGTTTAGCGTTTAGCTTAAGTTTAAAATTCAAGAAAATATCTATAGGTATATGTTTATAATAATATGTATAAATTTCTCTATATGTATTTTATTTAATTATTTGATTTTAGTTTTTAGGTTTATGCATGTATAGGCATGCACACCTAAGTTTAAACCGACTTTGGCAAAATCATTTTTCTATTATCTTGTTTGGTTACAGAAAAAAACGTGAAACTAGGTTTTTCTACCGTGTATATGAAAAAACCCTACCCAAACACTTCAAAAGATATATGTGAAAACTTAATTTAATATCTGCGAAACTATACAGCTTGGGTACGGCTCCTAGTTTCCAAGCGGGTATAAGTGGTCTCGTGGCATGCACCTTGGATGAGTCCCAGGGCCTTGATATGTCGGCTTTAGCGTTGGATCAGTGGAGATAATCTTGTATAGCGAGACCGATTGTATATCACGCGTAGGTATACTTTTTAACCCTTACTTTCGGTTTTAAGCTAAACTTTGCGCACGCGGGCAGATGGAATTAATTGGAAAGCACACTTGTGCGTGCATACCCAGCAAACATTAAGGTTAGAGGACGATTAGAAAACGACTCGAATTCTAATGTTATTCTCTAAGGTAGAAGGTTAGAGAACGATTTGTGAAACTGTCGCGAATTATAGCATTCTCGACAAAAAGGGGACTTAGTTCTCGATATCGAGAAAAAGGTTAGTTATCGATTCGAATTCTAACGTGAAATTCTAATGGGATTCTAATGAGAAATTTCTAACTGAAATGAAATGAAATCCAATTGTTCTTGTTTAGTTCTATTTCGATAAATTTATTGCTTTAAATATGTTTGACATGTTTTAAGCTTAAATATCCAATGGGAATAAAATTCAAAGTTTTTATACCTTAGTTTATAAATACAATACTTGACAATACACGCATCTTTGCTATTCGAGTGTTTCTCTAATCGTTCTCTAATCGTCCTCTAGCCTAGTTCTCTAACGTGATTTTCGATTAGAGATACATTAGAGAACTACATTAGAATTCTAATGTAAAACTACAGTATTTCTCTAACGTTAGAGGCTGTGTTTGCTGGGTATGAGCAAGAAAGTACATATGTATATGGCAAGCGGGTCAAACTTTGCCTAATCTCCACTGATCTTACCTCCTTGGTATCTCGTTCAGAAAAAGAAAGAATGTTTCCTTCCGGAAGTCTAGCTAGTCTCTCTTCTGACCGCTCGCAATCAGCTGTTTTGAAGGTGCACAAAGTGTTCTGATCGTGATGTGGTGAGTTAATTTTGGGACAAATTAGTACGAGTAATAAAATAGAGAAGAATATATACCCTACAGCAAATATTGGCTATTAGTAAAAAAAATGTTTGTTTTAGCTCAAGCATGTACGCCAGTACAACCTTCTCATGAAGAGGACCAGTTCCGTTTTACTTGGGTTGACAGCCAGTCCACAGGATTCGGACCTCTCTGTCACGATACCGAAAAGCCCTTTCAGAACATCACTAACGGTACTAAGAAACTTTCCCCTGGCAAGGATTGCTAGGTCATCAGCATAGGCTATCACATGACAGCCCCTGCGCTCAAGGTCCTGGAGCAAGCCGTTAACTACTACGACCCAGAGAAGGGGAGAAAGAACACCTCCTTGCGACGTACCCCTTCTCTGAGCCCCAGCACCTCCCCTCCCCGCCAGAACAATCCTACCACAAAGTAATCTGTTGATAAAATTCGTACACAATAGGCTTGGTGAAAATCAAATGTGTGTCTTTGGTGAAACGTTAGGTGGTCGAATAATTATTCGGGTGCTGGTCTTGTTCCTACCAATTTATCTTCGATTCAAGAATCATACTTTATTGATAGTTTACTTAGCTTAAACTTATACCAAATCAACAATTATGTTAACAGGCTCGATAGAATTTTGGATTTAATTTTTATTGACGATGGTTTCAATTACATCCTTTCACAATGTCTGGCTCCAATTTCTTCATAAGAGAAACCGATCCTAATCTAAATAAGCGTCAAAACAAGACACATAACTTTTTCAATTATAAAATAAGATCATAGAGTTAAGACAGAACCATATCTGTGGACATTTGACAAAACAACTTCTCTCGACATAAGACAATTTCCCAAGATTTCTACCTAATATATGATTTTTTAATGCGGATATTTCTGTCTTATCAGCGTTTTCGTACGACCGTTATTTCAAAAGTTAGAGTAGTTCAAAAACAACTTAAATCTTAATTTTTCAAAAATCCCCTTGACAAAAGATCTTCTTTCTAATAAGCTAGAATTTAAAAAAAATTGAAACGGGAAAAGCGTAACGTACATTTGGCAAAAAAGCTTGTCTTTATTTATCGTCTGTATAATTTTTGCAAGTTGCATTTGACAAATCAACTTCTTTAAATTGAAGCTCTTTTGTCAAATGCATTTTTCAAAAAAAGTAATTTATTATTTTGAAGAAGCTATTTTGTCTCTCATTCAGTCGCGAAGTGTCGTTGTGACAAAACATCTTCTATCGAAAGAAGCTATTTGGTGTAAAAATAAAGTAAAAAAAGTGAAATCATATTTTAAGAGAAGTGGTTTTGTCAAACAATTTAAAGTGAATTTAAAAAATTTAAGCTGATTTCCGGATTAAAACTTAATAAAACAAACAAAATGGATAGAGGAAAAAAACTAGTAGCTTTAGCAAAAAATTTAAAAACAACAACAACTGAAAGTGAACAAAATAAAATAAGAGAAAAAAAAAATGTTCGTCCATTTTTCTTTGAGGATGGTGAAGTGTTAAGGGAATTCCCCAATGAAACTGCTTCGTGTTATAATGGCAGTGTTGACCCTGAAAAAATTTGTGAACTACGACAACATGCCAGTGGCCAACTGAGTAACTTTGATAGTGACCATTCCGAAGAAGATGTTTTTCACGAAACGGACTACAACGATTCCGATTATGTTCCGTCAGACAATTCCGGTTTTAATTCTACGTCGGAAAGTATAAGAATGATGGCAGATGTAATCGATTCTAACCTTAGCGGCACAGTGTCACCAAAATTTAGTGAAGATATCCTTCTGGCGAACCCAAAACAAACAAATATAAAAAAAACTAATAAAATGAACAAAAATTTGGGTAAAGAGTATACAACATGGAAAAATAAGATTATCCCTGCTAAAAAAACTGAGAAACTGGTGGATTGTTTCAAGAAGTGTAATACTAAAATCTCTTTCGAACAGCAGAAAAAAATATTCGAATCGTACTGGAAGATGGGCAATTACAACAGCCGACGTCAGTACTTGAATGGTATGATACATGTTGAGCGCAAGAAGAGCGCAACGCTCAGAAGAGCTTCAAAGCCCAGAAATAGAGAATTTATTTATTTGTATCACTTTGAAATGAACGGGCAAAAAACTAGTGTGTGTAAAAAGTGTTTTTTAAAAATATTTGCTGAAACGGATCAAAGTATAAAGACTATATGTCGCATGAAAGTCCAAGGGAAATTTAACGGAAGTCTCGAAAATGATCGACGCGGCAAGCATCCTCCTCATCATAAGTTATCAACCGAAAAATTCAACGAAGTGCTTGAACATATTAACAGTATACCGAAGTATCAAAGCCATTACAGTCGCCGTCACACAAGCCAGCTATATTTTCAACGTGGGCTTAACCTTGCTCTTTTATATAGATTGTATAAGGAGAAATACACTGAACCAGTATCCGAATCAAAATATCAGGAAATATTTCACCAACTAAATATAAAATTTAAGAAACCCCAAACTGATCTTTGTAACACGTGTGAAATCCTAAAGTCCCGTTTAAAAAATACGTCGGACGAAAACGAAAAGGTGCAACTTTTAATGCAACAAAGAGAACACCACGATAATGCAGATTTTGCATATAACTGCAAAAAAATGGACAAAGATGAGGCCAGCAGACATGTAAATGTAAAAATGTTTTCCTTTGACTTGCAGCAATGTTTGCCAACGCCGAATTTAAATGCTTCAATGTTTTTCTACAAACGTCCATTATGGACTTTCAATTTAACAATACATGATGGGGAAACGAAAAAGGCAAACTGTTACATCTGGCATGAATTAATTGCAAAACGTGGGGCAAATGATATTGGTTCGTGCATTTTTAAATGTTTGATGAGCTTGCCAGAGACCATAACACATGTAATTATGTACAGCGACTCATGTCCTGGACAAAACCGCAACTCCTACATTTCAGCTATGTTTGAACAAGTTGTCGAAAAACACCCTACTATAGCAACTATTGACCACAAATTCCTAGTTGTTGGTCACACACATCTTGAATGCGATACTGTACATGCACAGATTGAAAGAAAAAAGAAAAATATGTCGGGATCTATTCAGCACCCACACGACTGGGCAAACCTTATAGATGCTACAAATAATAAATTCATCGTTCATGAAATGAACCAGGAAGAGTTTTTTGACTTCAGTTCTCTCCTTAAGGTAAACTACACTTGGAGAAACAGAAATTCAAAAGGTAAGTTGCAAGTTGAAATAAAAAATAATTTATTATATGTATAATTTAATGTTTCACATTTACATTAAATCCATAATTTGTTTCCTTATTTGGTCTAAATTCTTGCAGGTGATAAGTTTGAGTGGAAAAACGTTCGCTGGATGCGCTATAAGAAGAACAAACCTGGCATTTTGCAATATAAGTCGTCTTTGAAACCAGAAGTGGAATTCGAGGAGTTAGATATCAACCCACGTCGTTTAGCAAAGTCGATTTCAGAACTAAAATTAAGTTATACATCACCGTTAACGGTATCGAAAAACAAAAAGAAAGATTTACTGGATATGCTTCCGTTGATTAATACCGATTTTCATAAATTTTACAAAGATATAGCAGCAGAAGGTGAATGCCAAGTCGAATCTGATTCGGAACTCGATAGTGAGGAAGATACCTAAACATAATTTTTCTTTTCCACAAATTAATGAGATGTTTTTAAAATAGTGGATTAAAATTTGATTTTTTTCCCTGTAAGGCTAATTTATCTATAAAAATTGCCTCTTTTGGATAACTTTTGAAATAAACATTTGATAAATAAACTTGTTTCAACTCAAGACAAAACTTTTATACACTATTTTATTTAAATTAAGTTTTACAAAATAGCTTGTATGACATAGGTTGATTTTCTATTAAAAAAGGCATTTGACAAAACAGCTTCTTTATTTCATTTGTATTTATTTTAAAAAGTATAATATTTAATGTAACGCAATTTATTTATAAACCTTCATTTAATGGCTAGTAACGAGTACAAAGAAATTTAGTTCCTTAATTACAAACGGCTTTTGTTGTGGACACTGTTAAACACGTTTTTTCGCTCTCCTGAAAAATTGCCTTTTTTGAAAGAAGTTGTTTTGTCAAATGTCCACAGATATGTACATATGCTATTATTTGTAGGGTACTTAAGTATTAAATGGATATATTTACTTGAATGCTTATAACTTTTGTATTGGTTCATCGATTTTGTTCACTGATATCTTATTTTTTTTGTAATAAAACAGAGCTTAGAGGGGGGAAAAAATATCTGCAAAAAAACAAAAAGTTTTCGAGATGCTTCCTCGCAAAGTACAATTTTTTTTATATTTTTACAAAAAAAATTTAAAAAATCCGTAATGATTGTTCAATATATTTGAATCTGCAGGACCTAGCAAAAAGTGTTGTATGTACTTATTATAGTAAATTTTATAAGCTTTCAAATTTTTGGAAGAGCTCAGTTTGTTCTTGAGATATACACGATTAAGTGGAGCCATCTTTTTTGTTTTTTGAAGTAACGGTAAATCGTAAATATCTCAAAAACGGTACCATTCAAGTAAAAATAACCTTGATTTTCGGAATTAGGAGGTGATTTTACATAGGAATTTCACTATGGCGTCTCTGGTGCATTTTGGCTGTAAACCAGTGTAATTTGTATTATTATGTAAGCTTTTTAAATAAATAAATAATGATGGCCATCAGCCGTATAACCGTGCTAGCATATGCATATACGTACGTACATATGGACAACCGAAAGTACATTACAATATATGTACTTACAAAAAAAAATGATAACAATTATGTTACTTACATGTGGAGCATTTCGACGTAGCGTTGAGGCCTCCTAGGGTTGTTAAAAAATAATCGATTTTTAATTTAATCGATTATTTTTTTTGTTTGTTCGATTTTTTTGAATCGATTTTATTGATAGCAAAAATCGATTTTTAATAAATCGATTATTAAAATTACAGATTTTTTGAAGAAACGTATTAAAAAATGCAACAATGTACGTGAACATGGCATCATGATGGTTGTTGCGTTTGCATGCAAACGTGATCTATATGGCTCTGGGTCTGCAAAAGGGAGCACAATGTAAATATTGTCCAAAAGTATTAAAAACGTGTAATAACACTACAAACTTGAAACAGCATATGGAAAGAAAACATTTTGCTCTTTTGCAAGCTGATGAGGTAGCACAAATCATTTGGTATAAATGTTTACAATTTTCAATTAAGTTGAAATTTTAATTGTATCACTACAGAATTCAAATAAAGCTGATATTGAGGATACCAGCAACTCGGAAAATAATAATTCACTGCCTCAATCTTCATCGGAAGAAAATCAGGCCTTATTTTCAACGCCAAAACGAGCTAAACCAAGTACTGCAGCTGCTTCAATATTTCAGAGTATTGAACATTTATGATAAACATTCAATAAAATATGAAATTCTTGACTTAATGCAATTTTGTATACTTATTATCTTAAATGATTTTCACTTAAATTAATATTTCATAATATATTTCGCTAATGGTGCAGTGAAATAACGCCCAAGGAAATAACGCCCATGGGCGTTATTTCCCACTCAAAAAGGAAATTACGCCCATGGGCCTTATTTCCTTTTTAAAAAGGAAATAAAGCCCATGGGTGTTATCACCTTTTGCTGATGGGTGTTATTTCCTTTTTCGAAGAGAAATAAAGCCCACGGACGTTAAAAACGAATTAAACCAAGAATTAAGTATATGGTTTTCTTTATTTCAATAAATTTTAACATATTTGTTATGTTTTTATAAGGTGGGGTGCAATAGCGCCTTGTGAAATAAGCCCTTTAAGGCCTTATTACACTATTGAAAGTGAAATAAGGCCTTTATTTCAAAAAAGGCTTTATTACACTTCGAAAGAGAAATAAAGTCCCAAAGGCCTTATTGCTCTTTAATTTTTTTTAATGAAACAATAATATTCTAATTCTTTTTGTATTTTATTGAATAGTTACACACAAATTTCACGTTAACCAAAGTGGGAAACGTGGCACGCGGAAGGACATCACCGTGGCGGTAGCCACGGCTATGGCACACACCCGGAGTTGGAATGGCGTAGCCCAGGGTTATTTTTTGAAGCGCGGCCGAAGGCCGCCTACGCGGAAAGGTGTTCTGCACTTGAAAATCGTGGATCGGGCCTCCGTAACTATAATCCGAAGGGGGAAAAGCAATATTTTGTTTCTGTGAAAAGTTATTAGTGAAAAACCGAAAATTTACCCGGGTCAGATCCCCAATTCGGGGCCCCATCCACGTTTTTTATGTGCAGGCCACCTTTTCGCGTAGGCGGCCTTCGGCCGCGCTTCAAAAAATAACCCTGGGCTACGCCATTCCAACTTCGGGTGTGTGCCATAGCCGTGGCTACCGCCACGGTGATGTCCTTCCGCGTGCCACGTTTCCCACTCTTTTCTCACAGGGTAATTTGTGAAAAAAATGCTAATCAACAGTTCGTGTTGCTCGCGTAAAATCCTATGGGCGTTATTTCTCTTTTAAAAAGGAAATAAGAGCCATGGGCTTTATTTCTTTTTGCAGATGGGCGATATTCCCATTTAAAAAGGAAATAGCGCCCATGGGCCTTATTTCCTTTTTAAATGGGAAATAACGTCCATGGGCGTTATTTCCTTGGGCGTTATTTCACTGCACCTTCGCTAATACATCAAATAGGCATTTTTCGTATAAAAAATCTAAAAATACGAACGAAAATCGATTTTTTTGTTTTAAATCGATTTTTTACAAATCGATTAATCTCTAAACAAAATAATCGATTTTTATGATTCAAAGTCACATCCCTAAGGCCTCCTCGCTGTGACGAAGTGCTGTAAGCTAAAAGGTTATAACTTTTATTTGCTAATATGCCCTGCTTGTGACCAACTATTAATGACTCACTATTTAGTTCTCTGTTTTTTTTTCTTTGTATGGTCTTTACAGATTTTGCCCTCTTATGACAAAAGATCGCATCGGAAAGATTAAAAAAAATATTTGTCTTGCAGAAACTTCCAGTTAGTTCAGAACTATGTTTATGACTGCCACTGTAACTGATTGTGTGATAGGGTTATTTGAGAAAGGAGCAAAAAAAAATCGATGTCTCAAACTTTAATAATAAGTATGTATGTAGGTATATAGATATGTAACCTAGCAAAATCTTGCCGACCCAGAGACAAGACAACAAAAAACAATAAAGATATTGCGTGAGGGAGATTAGTGAGTACAGTTGTACCAAAAGACATCAAAACTAAGTTAAAGTTGAAAATAAAGTTAGTTATGACTTTAACATGGTTAATTATGTATTATGCTAAATTATATAAAACAAGTAAGGAAAGGGCTGTCTTCGGCTGTGCCGAAGGCTTTATACCTTTCATGAATGCCAAACCACACTTATCGGAACAATCGATTGTATGGGAGCTATACGTTATGTTGGTCCGATCTGGCTGATTTTGCCTACATATGTTACATATATAATATGTAGCAAACGTGCAAAGTTTAACGTTCCTAGCTCTTTAACTGCAAAATTGATAGCCCAAAACGCATTTATCGAAACTATCGATTATATGGGAGCTATATGTCATGTTGGTCCGATCTGAGTCATTTTCACTACACACGTTACAAATACAATATGTAATAAACTTGCAAAATTTTACGTTCCTAGCTTTTGAATTGCAAGAGTTATAGGCCAAAACCCATTTATCGGAACAATCGATTGTATGGGAGCTATGCCTTGTATCGGTCCGATCATGCTGGTTCCGACAAATGATTAATCCTAAGCAAAATGGCGACTGCTTGCAAAATTTCATCGAGATATCTCTAAAACTGAGGGACTAGTTTGCGTTCAAACAGACGGACGGACGGACGGACGGACGGACGGACGGACGGACGGACGGACGGACGGACAGACGGACATGGCTAAATCAACTCGCCTCATCGCCCTGATCATTTCGGTATACTTAATAGTGGGTCTATCTCTTCTTCTTCTCATACTTACAAACATCGGACCAAAGTTATAATACCATTTCATGTTCATGAAAGGTATAAAAATGTCTTTAAATATGTAGCACAGATGGTGTTTAACTAAGTTTAGCGTTTAGCTTAAGTTTAAAATTCAAGAAAATATCTATAGGTATATGTTTATAATAATATGTATAAATTTCTCTATATGTATTTTATTTAATTATTTGATTTTAGTTTTTAGGTTTATGCATGTATAGGCATGCACACCTAAGTTTAAACCGACTTTGGCAAAATCATTTTTCTATTATCTTGTTTGGTTACAGAAAAAAACGTGAAACTAGGTTTTTCTACCGTGTATATGAAAAAACCCTACCCAAACACTTCAAAAGATATATGTGAAAACTTAATTTAATATCTGCGAAACTATACAGCTTGGGTACGGCTCCTAGTTTCCAAGCGGGTATAAGTGGTCTCGTGGCATGCACCTTGGATGAGTCCCAGGGCCTTGATATGTCGGCTTTAGCGTTGGATCAGTGGAGATAATCTTGTATAGCGAGACCGATTGTATATCACGCGTAGGTATACTTTTTAACCCTTACTTTCGGTTTTAAGCTAAACTTTGCGCACGCGGGCAGATGGAATTAATTGGAAAGCACACTTGTGCGTGCATACCCAGCAAACATTAAGGTTAGAGGACGATTAGAAAACGACTCGAATTCTAATGTTATTCTCTAAGGTAGAAGGTTAGAGAACGATTTGTGAAACTGTCGCGAATTATAGCATTCTCGACAAAAAGGGGACTTAGTTCTCGATATCGAGAAAAAGGTTAGTTATCGATTCGAATTCTAACGTGAAATTCTAATGGGATTCTAATGAGAAATTTCTAACTGAAATGAAATGAAATCCAATTGTTCTTGTTTAGTTCTATTTCGATAAATTTATTGCTTTAAATATGTTTGACATGTTTTAAGCTTAAATATCCAATGGGAATAAAATTCAAAGTTTTTATACCTTAGTTTATAAATACAATACTTGACAATACACGCATCTTTGCTATTCGAGTGTTTCTCTAATCGTTCTCTAATCGTCCTCTAGCCTAGTTCTCTAACGTGATTTTCGATTAGAGATACATTAGAGAACTACATTAGAATTCTAATGTAAAACTACAGTATTTCTCTAACGTTAGAGGCTGTGTTTGCTGGGTATGAGCAAGAAAGTACATATGTATATGGCAAGCGGGTCAAACTTTGCCTAATCTCCACTGATCTTACCTCCTTGGTATCTCGTTCAGAAAAAGAAAGAATGTTTCCTTCCGGAAGTCTAGCTAGTCTCTCTTCTGACCGCTCGCAATCAGCTGTTTTGAAGGTGCACAAAGTGTTCTGATCGTGATGTGGTGAGTTAATTTTGGGACAAATTAGTACGAGTAATAAAATAGAGAAGAATATATACCCTACAGCAAATATTGGCTATTAGTAAAAAAAATGTTTGTTTTAGCTCAAGCATGTACGCCAGTACAACCTTCTCATGAAGAGGACCAGTTCCGTTTTACTTGGGTTGACAGCCAGTCCACAGGATTCGGACCTCTCTGTCACGATACCGAAAAGCCCTTTCAGAACATCACTAACGGTACTAAGAAACTTTCCCCTGGCAAGGATTGCTAGGTCATCAGCATAGGCTATCACATGACAGCCCCTGCGCTCAAGGTCCTGGAGCAAGCCGTTAACTACTACGACCCAGAGAAGGGGAGAAAGAACACCTCCTTGCGACGTACCCCTTCTCTGAGCCCCAGCACCTCCCCTCCCCGCCAGAACAATCCTACCACAAAGTAATCTGTTGATAAAATTCGTACACAATAGGCTTGGTGAAAATCAAATGTGTGTCTTTGGTGAAACGTTAGGTGGTCGAATAATTATTCGGGTGCTGGTCTTGTTCCTACCAATTTATCTTCGATTCAAGAATCATACTTTATTGATAGTTTACTTAGCTTAAACTTATACCAAATCAACAATTATGTTAACAGGCTCGATAGAATTTTGGATTTAATTTTTATTGACGATGGTTTCAATTACATCCTTTCACAATGTCTGGCTCCAATTTCTTCATCAGGGATGCATCACGTAGCTCTTGTTCTGAAAGTTGACTTTTATCATTTCGCGCAAGTTTCTATGAGCAGTAATGCTGCTTTCAATTACGCGCTTTGCGATTTTGATCATCTTAATCAAATCCTTTCGGATGTTAATTGGTGCGATTATCTGGAAGGTCGGGAAGTTTCCGATAGTTTTGATATGTTTAAAGGTATTTTGAAGGACATTTGTTCTAACAATATTCCTAGGGTTAAAAGTAAACCATATAAGTTACCCTGGTATAACTATCGCTTGAAGAAGTTAAAAAATTTACGCAATAAATTTTATAAAAGGTTTAAGTTATCGAACAGCCAGTGTCTTATAATTCGTATAAGCATTTTTTTAAAGAGTTTAACTGTCTGGATAAGTTTTTGCACCGCAATTATATCCTCAATGTTTAACATAGCATCAATTCCAATCCAAAAACCTTCTGGAACTTTGTGAAATCAAAAAAGTCCTGCTCCTCCATACCGGCAACAGTTTTTTTGAATGATAATTCTGCTCATACTCCTGAAGAGGCGGCAAATCTGTTTGCAGATTTTTTTAAATCTAATTTTGATACCAATGATCTAGAGTCTGAAAATGATTTAAACGTCACATCGATTGCAAATACCACATCTGGTTTTGGGTCACTGGTCCTTTCATATGAAGATGTTGCTATTGGCATTGAAAAGTTGAAGCCTTCCTCGCGTACTGACGTAGATGGGTTATCTGTGCTTTTATTAAAGAAATGTCCAGCTTTGATCTCGCCGCTACTTATTATTTTTAACAGATCATTATCAACTGGTAATTTTATAGATGCTTGGAAATTGGCTTCTATTACCCCGGTTTTTAAAAGTGGTAGCAAAAACAACGTTAGCAATTATAGACCAATTTCCAAACTATCTACTGTTTCTAAATTACTCGAATGCATTGTTAAAGAGAAAATGTATTTTTCGGTCAAGAGTTTAATAATCCCAAACCAGCATGGCTTTATTCCTGGTCGTTCAACTGTTTCAAATCTGGCAGTTTTTAGCGACTATTGCCTATCTACTTTCTCTAGTGGCTTTCATGTGGATTGTATCTACACGGACTTTTCGAAAGCTTTTGATAAAGTGTCCCACAGGATCTTAATCACGAAGCTTGAATGTCTCGGATTTCATTCGACATTTATAAATTGGCTTAAGTCGTACTTGTCTTTCAGATCGTGCGTAGTTTTGGTGGATAATGTTTCATCCTATTCGTATGTTGCGACATCAGGTGTACCCCAAGGCAGCATTCTCGGTCCGTTGCTTTTTGTGCTATTTATTAATGATATTGATGCGTGTTTTCAGTTCTGCCAATTTTTGTTGTATGCTGACGACTTGAAGATATTCTCGAAAGTGACGTGTCTTGCCGACGTTACTAAAATTCAAGTGGACCTTAACAGTTTATACTCGTGGTGCCTAAAGTCGCCCCTTCCGCTTAATTTAAGCAAGTGTTTTCATGTTTCTTATTCAAGGTCAAGTAACATTGTCGCAGCATCCTATAGTATCTCAAGTTGTACATTGCTGATGAAATCAAGGATCTCGGCGTTATCTTTGACGCCAAACTTTCTTTTAACAGCCACATTGATCTTATAATCTCAAAATCTTATGCAATGCTAGGCTTTATTAGGAGGAATAGTGCTGATTTCACAAATCCCTATACTCTTAAGCTCTTTTACGTCACCTTTGTTCGTTCCAATCTCGAGTATTCTGCTTTTATCTGGCGCCCATTCCATCAATTTAGGATAGACAGATTGGAACGTGTTCAAAAGGTATTTCTTAAATATGCTCTACGATGTCTCCGTTTTTCTGACCCAGTTCCTTCGTATAGTTCTAGATTATTACTGATTAATCTTAAATCTCTTGATAAAAGAAGAACGGTGCTCAACTTAACTTTTGCTTTTGGGATTATCCAAGGAACTGTAGACTGTGCTTACCTCTTGGAGCGGATTTTTTTTAATGTTCCGCAAAGATCCCTTCGGTATTCGAATATTTTTTGTTTCGGCAACCTAAGAACAAACTACGCTCGAAATACTCCCCTGTTACGAGCTGTTAATGAATTTAATGTAATCTCTAATTCTATCGATCTTGACTTTCCAGTCTCGAGATCGTACTTTGTTAATATTTTGAATTCAATTACATAATTTATAACTTGTACGTTGTTAAATAATTTAATTTTTTTTTCTGTTTTTTTACTTCTTATAGTCTGTAGAATATCTCTTATGTTCAGAGACTGAATAAATAAATAAATAAATTCTATCAAACTAGACTCAACCCCCAGACTTGCTAAGCCCCGTACGATGGCAGAAGGCAAAACATTGTTAAACGCTCCTTCAATGTCCAATAAGGCCCCCAGTACGAATTATTTGTGCGAGAAGGACCCCTTAATCAGCTTCACAACGGAATGAAGCGCCGTCTCAGTAGATCTGCCTTGGCAGTAAGCATGTTGCGCAGCCGAAAAGCTCTCCCTAGGAATCCTGCTGCGTATATGCAGGTCGATCAGGCGCTCCAGCGTTTTCAAAAGAAACGAGGAGAGACTGATCGGCCTGAAATCCTTGGGAGATACATGGGAGCACCTCCCCGCCATTGGAATAAAGGTAACCCTGACCATATTCCAAGAAGCGGGGATGTAGCCTAACCTCAAACAATTGGCGTAGATGGGGGCCAGCCAGCCTCAAGAAATCCCCAGCGATCTCTGTCGTTGCACAGGAATTATGCCATTAGGCCCGGGTGACTTGTAGGGCTTAAAAGATTTAACGGCCCATACAAGCTGGCTTTCATCCAGGGTGATGGCTGGCCAACACCCCCGCCCACAATAGAGGACGATGAGGCATCGTGTTCCTGTGAAACCGAGACGTCAGGAAAGTGAGCGTCCATGAGAAGCTGGAGATTCCTCGCAGAAAGCCTTCCAGGAATCCCGTTTGGCTTTCCTAATTGCGGATTTGTAAATACCCAACCCAACTTTGTAGAGCTCCCAGTCGGAAGGTAATTTGCTCTTCCAGGCCCTGTTAAACAGGCGCCTGCTGGAAACCCTAAGGTCGTCTGCTCCTTATTCCACCAAGGTGGTTTTCGGCTTCCACTTACGGTTTTCAGTGGGCAAGCGATTTTATACGCCTTGTTACAAGCATAGGTGAATTTCTCCACCAGAGCATCAACTGCGGTCTCTGATAGTTCGGAGCCCGATACGGGTGCTCTCGGAAGAAATTCATACAATTCGCTACAGTACCGAACCAAGTTAGTACGCCTAGGATTTCTAAACATGGTTTTACTGGGCCTAGATTTATTAAGAGAGAACTGAATATACCTATGATCAGAGAAGGAGTGTCCCGGAAGAACACGCCAGTCGGATATAAGAGGAAACAGGTCTCCTGAAGCAAGAGTGGGGTCCAAGAACTCCTCCCTAGCTGATGTTACAAAGGTGGGATCATTACCTCTATTACAAATACATAGCCCTTCATTAAGAATAAAAGAAAATAGTGACTCACCTCTTGCATTAGTATCCGTACTTCCCCACAGCTAGTTATGCGCGTCCGCATCCGTCCCGACAATAAGCCCTACTCCTTTTCGCTTTGCCTCAGCGGAAACATTCCATAGGGTTTTAGGAGGAGGCCCATAAGTATCATCATGGGCCATGTAGGGCGAGACCAGCCACGATCCCTTATTGGCGTCCTCCAAGCACCCAGCCGTTACGTCACCGTCACTGAAATTGGGAAGAAGAAAGGCTTTAATATCTTTCCTAACCAGTACACAAGATCTTGGCCTACCTGCCGTTCCGCGCACCTGGATGAGGACAACGTCCACCCCGCCTTGCTCCAGGCAGAGCAGGAGGTAGGCGGAGGCCGCCTTAGAGTGATGGAGATTTATTTGCCGGATCGTCATCATCAGACAAATCCATCTCCTCCACCGCTGGGAGGGTTCGGCAGGTAGCAACACTCGAGCCCTTTGTCGAAGAGGGAGGTCCCTCCTGTTCACGGCCTCGAGCCTGGCACCACAACTCACCCACCAGAGAGATAAGATGCCTGAAAAACAACGCCGACCCCTCGTCAGCGCACTCTATCAGTCTGAAGCCATGGTACCCAGGATACCTATCCACGGCAGTCATATGGGCCTCAGAGATGGCGTTGGCCACCCAGCTCCACTCTTCTCTGGAGATGGCTCCGTCTTCTCTGCTCCTGTTGACTACCCCCAGGGTGATGGAGCCGGCACGTCTAGCGACTTCGCTAAACGAGCGTTGCGCAGCTACACCACCACGGGCCTTCCTTCCGTGTGCCGCATTGTTCTGCCCGTTAAACAGAGCGTCGACGCCGAGTGGGGCCGCCTTACCCCCTGCACTAGGTGCTGGGGGCTGATCAACGCTGCTCAAAGCGTTCCTGGCCCACTCTAGCGTACGGGAATGCTTCTCAGAAATCTGAGAACCATCCAGACCGCCGTAGCGTTCCAGGATTTTCGCAGTAATCGCTGACCGCACATGGCTTTCCTTCTCGGAGTCGCTCTCTTACTCCTACCCGACCGCCTCCGATTCACTGTGCTCACAGGAACGCTTGGAGACCGCCCACTACGTGTGCTCGCTACGTTATCCAGATTGCTCATCAGATGAGCCCTCTGTGGCTGAGCACCCGGTTGTACGCCAGAACCCTGTCCGGCGGATGTCGACTTGGACGCTCGTTCGTTGGCAGCAGAGCCCGCTCTCAACGGAGAGCCAGCCCTGCTGCAACCTGCCGGGGAGGTTGCTTCCAGGTTGCGAAGCTTATCCGTACCTTTCGTCCTGTTGTTCCGTCGTGTTTGGGCTTGTCTGCGGCCTGATTTCAAGCCTCCAGTCATGTCCGGTCGCATCCCTTCCAGGTGAGCTCTCTGTATCCGATTCGGAGACAAGATTACCCTGTCATGTTTGCGATTCAGTCCCGTATGTGTAAGTCAGGCAGCAGCCGAGCAATCCCCTCGCGACACGCTAGGGAAAGCCCCGTTGCTGTCCCTGTCTGTCTTCCCCTCGTCCCTCCCCCCTCCTTAACTTCTTGTTGTTGTTGTTGTTGTTAATGTTATCCATGCTGAGTTATGTCCCCACTTAGGGCCGCTATCCAGACCCGTCTGTGTAGTCGCTCTAAAATGACCTCGTGGTTATCTTTGCAAGCAGGGACGCCACGCGAGGGTTGACGCATGCCCTTATGAGACATGCCTTCAGAGCCAGACCGAGCGCAAAAACGGGAAGATCCTCAACCACACCTACACCACCAACTAAATGGCGACGGCCCTGGAACGTACCCTGAGGCCTGCCAAGGTTTTAACGGGAAGTGGGCACCTGCGACATTAGCCTACTAGCCATTTCGGTTGGGTTTCACCCTAACCTACTGAGGTGGCAGAATACCGCACCTACCAGCCCAATGCAACCTACTCCTAAACTTTATCCAAGAAAGTCCCAGTCCGGCACCGTTACCTCAAGACCATAGTATGTCCGGGCTATTGAAGAGCCAGCACGTATAGCTGTAATTCCTGACCTTAGCTAGATACCGTCCAATAGAAAGGCGCTAAAGTACCAACTACAGACAGCTGTGGTATCCATTACCAGTCCGCACCCTCTGGGAGGGTTCAGTCTGAGGGTTTTTGCCAACCTGAGAAACGGTAACAAAAAATTAATTTTTTCAATAAAAAATGTACATCGTCGTTCACTTTTCTTTTATTTTGATAAAAATGTATCGCTAGTATAATTCGTACATGTGAAAAAATTTAAAATAAACAGGCCTTTAAAACTGGCTGGAAATGAAAAAAAATATTTTTTTTTTGGGTTTCAAGCCTAATTTTTCATAACAATATTCAAATTAATTTCTAAACCTTTATTTTTATGAAAAATTTTGTAATTAAGGGTTAATAAATAATTTATTTTGATTAATATTTAAAATGTTTGCTCTGGTTGACTATTCTATGGAAATGCTCACATGTACATATGTCTATTTTAGGTGTTCTTCAATTTGGCTGAGCAGTACGAACACAATGGCATGCATATCGAAGCACTTAACACTTATAGTATAATGACAAAGAACAAAATGCTTCCCCATGTAAATCAACTGAAACTAAATATGGGAAATATGTACTATAAAATGGGGCTTTATTCCAAAGCTATTAAAATGTATCGAATGGCTCTAGATTCAGTTCCACATAGTTTGAAGCAACTTCGACTCAAAATCACGCAAAATATTGGCATACTCTTAGTACGATTGGGTCAATACATGGAAGCAGCATCTAGTTTCGATTTCATAATGACGGAACGGGCGGATATTAGATGTGGCATTCACTCTGTATTGTGTTACTATGCCATGGGCGATGTGGAAAAGATTAAGGAAAAATTTAGAGATATGTGTAATATTCAACCGATGGAATTTGACCACACTTGGGAATTGGAAAAAAATATAATGAAAGTGGAACAAAACCCTTTGGGCCAAGGATTTGAGGAATGTGTACCAGACTTGCCCCAAACCAGTCAGAAAAAAGTAAATGGTAGTAATATTCCACATACTGACGCTTCACAAAAAAAAAAATACGCTACAAGATCTCTTAGATGTGATGAACTTGCGGCATATATCAACCAACGTCGGAATATATACAAACGTTCTATAACAATGATTGTAGATTTAATATCACCAGTAATTGAAGAAAATTATAATGATGGTAAGTGTCGTTTAAAGTAATGAAATAATGACTTGAACGTACATATACATATGTAGTTATGCAGCAATATGGAGTATATGTACCAACAAACTTTTTTATTGCAAGAGTTATTGGAACAATCGATTGAATGGGAGCTATAGGTTGTATTGGCCCGATTTTGCTGGTTCCTATAAATGGTTATTAGTTTGCCAAATGGCGCCACCATGCCAAATTTAATTGAGATATCTCTAAAGGTGAGGTGCTCACCGCCATGATCATTGGGTACCCTTTCTGGGGGGTCTAGCTTTTCTTCTTCTCATACTTACAAACATCCGACCAAAGTTATAATACCATTTCATGGTCATGAAAGGTATAACACTTAGGACTATCGCACTACAGGTGGAATGTCACAGTCGGTAGTAAAACTTAATCCCTAGTCAAGCGCGTGAGACTGATCTCTAAAGAGAATTATCCGCGATCAATAAAAGGAGCCAACTAGTTTCTAGCATGTCCTATGCTCAAATAAAAGAAATCACCATACAAAGAAATTAATTTCGCACTTATCTCAGAAAAATTACATTGTTTGCACGGTATAATCATAATAATTAGCAGTATTCAATATAAGCTTAGCGATTAGAAGTTTTCAGCACACACTCTGAGTGCCATAATTACCATTTTACACTTTCTTGTGTGTCCCGTCATTTCCTTACGAATTTTTGGAATCTTGCAAAGTGTTTTCGGGGAACTTCCCGTTAAGCTAGATTTTTCAAACTTGCGACATACTTAGTTCCGAACACCGCGAAAATGCAATGGGGCCGAAAAAATATCTCCTCGGTGGGGCACGGGTCAAGATATACGGAAAATATTGGATTTTCCGTTAGAGTTTTTACATTTTGACCGATAACTCAGTTATCGATAAATGTGTCGAAATATATAGGAATCCAAATTAAACCTGGGGACTTCCACTTTCGTTTGATACCAATATTGCAGAATAATTTTAAGGTGTTTGGGCAATCGTTAAATTTATCGAAATATTTCGAATTCAAAATGAAACCCTTTTGTTTGATACCAATATTGTAGGATACTTTTGAGGTTTTTGGGCAAACAGGTTTTGGCCGATAACTCAGTTATCGATAAATTTATCTGAATTTATAGAAGCCCAAATCAAACCTTTCGTTTGATACCAATATTGTAGGATGATTTTAAAGTTTTTGGGCAACCACATTTTCAACCGATAACTCAGCTATCGATAAATTTATCGAGATTTATCGACGCCCAAATCAAATATGGGGACCTCCTTTTACGTTCCATACCAATATTGTAGGATAATTTTGAAGTTTTTGGGCAATCACATTTTGAAGAATATCTAACCCACTTATCGAAATATATCGAAGTTTAAATCAAACCTGGGGACTTCCCCTTTCGTTTGATACCAATATTGTAGAATAATTTTAAGGTTTTTGGGCAATCACATTTTGAAGAATAACCCAGTTATCGATAAATTCATCGAAATATTTCGAATTCTAAATGAAACCCTTTCGTTTTATACCAATATTGTAGGATACTTTTAAGGTTTTTGGGCAAACAGGCTTTGACCAATAACTCAGTTATCGATAAATTTATCGAGTTATATCGACGCCCAAATCAAACCTGGGGACCTCCTTTTACGTTCCATACCAATATTGCAGGATAACTTTGAAGTTTTTGGGCAATCACATTTTGAAGAATAACCCACTCATCGACAAATTTATCGAAGTTTAAATCAAACCTTGGGACTTCCCCTGTCGTTTGCTACCAATATTGTAGAATAATTTTAAGGTTTTTGCACAAACACATTTTGAAGAATAACCCCTTTAGTAGTCCGAACGCTTATCACCTGCGCTACTGCGACATGAACGTCGGCGCTGTCAAAAGGTATACATACTTAAGATGAGTGCAGTTTTCCCCTCAATTTGAACTGATATATGTACATACATACATAAAACAGTTGACACTAAAAAGTGTTAAGGAAAGTTACAGAATCGCACTTTCGTTAAGAGCAAACGCCAAAATTCGGCGACAAGTGTAACACTCGGCAAGGTGCTAAAAGTTACAGAATTGAGAGACTGGGCCTTCCCCTTTCGTTTGATAACAATTTTGTAGCATAATTTTAAAGTTTTTGGGCAATCACTTTTTGACCGATAATACAGTTATCGATAAATTTATCGAGATATATCGTAGTCCAAATGAAACCTGGGGGCTCTCTATTACGTTTGGTACCCATATTGTAGGGGCTCGAGCTAGCTCGCCGGACTGTGGGGTAGTTCTTGGGACCCGGGGCATGTCAGCCGCACCATAGAAACAAAATCATACCTGACTGCTTCACTGTTGCGTTAGGGAGGCGCGAGCCACAGCCTTGGGTTCATTTGTATGGCCACAGATGTTGTTGGTCGGCCACGTGATACCCACCCCATGGGCCTTATTTCCTTTTTAAATGGAAATATCGCCCATCTGCAAAAAGAAATAAAGCCCATGGCTCTTATTTCCTTTTTAAAAGAGAAATAACGCCCATAGGATTTTACGCGAGCAACACGAACTGTTGATTAGCATTTTTTTCACAAATTACCCTGTGAGAAAAGAGTGGGAAACGTGGCACGCGGAAGGACATCACCGTGGCGGTAGCCACGGCTATGGCGCACACCCGAAGTTGGAATGGCGTAGCCCAGGGTTATTTTTTGAAGCGCGGCCGAAGGCCGCCTACGCGGAAAGGTTTCCTGCTTAACGTGAAATTTGTGTGTAACTATTCAATAAAATACAAAACAGAATTAGAATATTATTGTTTCATTAAAAAAAATGAAAGAGAAATAAGGCCTTTAAGACTTTATTTCTCTTTCGAAGTGTAATAAAGCCTTTTTTGAAATAAAGGCCTTATTTCACTTTCAATAGTGTAATAAGGCCTTAAAGGGCTTATTTCACAATGCGCTATTGCACCCCACCTTATAAAAACATAACAAATATGTTAAAATTTATTGAAATAAAGAAAACCATATACTTAATTCTTGAATCAGCTTGGTTTAATTCGTTTTTAACGTCCGTGGGCTTTATTTCTCTTCGAAAAAGGAAATAACACCCATCAGCAAAAGGTGATAACACCCATGGGCTTTATTTCCTTTTTAAAAAGGAAATAAGGCCCATGGGCGTAATTTCCTGTTTGAGTGGGAAATAACGCTCATGAGAAAGTTGGCCAATAGGTAAAATTGCTGATTTTATAATATCAGTACTATGCATTAAGATTTTATGAACTGTAACAGGCATATTAAGCCATGGATAGAGATCTATGTACCTATAGTTTTTTGGTGACAGGTAATAGTGTCACTGGTAATAGTGTCAATTGACACCACGGTTGACACAGCATATTTTTTTTTGCACCAAAAATGGACCAAATCTCAAAAAAAGGACCAAATTTATTTTTTCTTATTAATACACAAACTATGTAATTTTTAAAAAATTATACATATAACAATAACAAACAAGTAAGGAAAGGGCTGTCTTCGGCTGTGCCGATGGCTTTATACCTTTCATGAATACGCATAACTTTTTTACGTGTCCGATGCTTACTTAAAATTGGTACAAACTTCAAAACTGTTAATTTAAAGATACATAGCCCAAACCAAACTTATCGGAACAATCGATTGTATGGGGGCTATATGTAATGTTCGTCCGATCTGACTGATTTTCCCTTCATACGTTACATATATAACATGTAGCAAACCTGCAAAGTTTTACGTTCCTAGCTCTTTAACTTCAAAATCTATAGCCCAAAACCCATTTATCGAAACTATCGATTATATGGGAGCTATATGTTTTGTTGGTCCGATCTCGTTGATTTTCACCGCACAGGTTACAAATATAATATGTACTAAACCTGCAAAATTTCGCTCTCCTAGCTTTTTGATTGCAAGAGTTAGAGGCCAATACCCATTTATCGGAACAATCGATTGTATGGGAGCTATGCGTTGTATTGGTCCGATCTTACTGGTTCCGACAAATGATTAATATAATACAAAATGGCGGCTCCACACCAAATTTCATGGAGATATCTCTAAAATTGAGGGACTAGTTTGCGTTCAAACAGACAGACGGACAGACGGACATACGGACGGACGGACAGACGGGCATGGCTAAATCAACTCAGCTCGTCGCACTGATCATTTCTATATACTTATTGGTGGGTCTATCTCTTCTTATTCTCATACTTACAAACATCGGACCAAAGTTATAATACCATTTCATGTTCATGAAAGGTATAAAAAGAAGTGCTTTAATTCACATTGCACGTTAAACAAATTTGAAATACATTTCATCACATATATGTAGGTGAATTTTTCAGTCTTATACACATATTTATGCATATTAAAAATACTTATTTTGGTAGGTATCTGCCACAATACTTCGATGTGGTATGGGTAAAAAAGTTGCCTTTTATATACAAACAAGCTGCTGCCCGCGACTTCGTATGCGTAAAAGTTATAATGAAGAATCAGCATAATTATTTTTTTGAAAGCTTCGAAATAAAACACTGGGACTAACTTTATTTTATTAATTTATTTTAATAGTTCTATAACACATGTAGCAAGGGCTTCAAATGTAATTCAGTTATTTACAGTTGTATTTAGTTATATACAACTTTTGATGTTCTTCCCATATTACAAATTAGAAACAAATTTTCTGGGCCAGTAACCCTTGAGCAAGCAACATACAATTGTCCGTGTGAGAAACAGTTTGTCCTAAGATCGATACCAGCTGCTCGAAGTGTCTGGCCTTGCGACTTATTAATTGTCATAGGCAAACACACACTCACAGGAAACTGCACGCGTTTGAAGTGAAATGGAAAATTGCTTGGTAGGATGGGTATGCGTGGTATGAAAACTATTTCGCCTGCTCCACAACCTGTAAGAATTTCTGCTTCTATAATATTATTTCGAAGAGAAGTAACTTTAAGGCGAGTTCCATTACATAACTTTGGAGGGGTTAAGTTACGAAGCAACATAATCGGAATGCCTTTTTTTAAAGCGATGCTATTAGCGGGAAGTCCGGGCGCAGAAATAGAGTTGAGAAACTCAACAGGATAGTTCGTAGCCTAAGCTCTGTCGAAAACCGTGTTTATTGATCGGTATACCACCTCTTCTCCATAAAATTTTTTTAAAATACTGTAATTTATTTCTGCTGCTTGGTCGTTTTTGGGCGTAAGTATAGCTCGTTTACAGAGCCAACCATTATTCTTCCGAGTTACTTGAGAAACGTCTCCATAAACCGAAGAAATAAGTTCTTCAACTGAAAGCACAATATTACAAAGATTTTCTGGCAGAGTTACTAATCCATTCGATTCGGGAAGTAAACCCTGGCCAATTTTCAGCAGGATATCCGAAAATTCTTGCGCTCTCATGTTGCGCTTTAGATTTAATTTATTTACCATTGCCAGAGCACCGAGCGTTTGAGGCATGCACTGACTTCATCAGCCCTTGCTCCCCCAGTTATAACGGGAAGTCTCTGACGGAAATCTCCACAAAATAAAACTGTTACCTTTCCCATGATTGAATCGTTTCGCCGGATATCTTGCATAGTGCGACTGACAGCTTCCACAGCTTTCTTGGAGTTAACTTTCAACGCACTGAATTCAATTTCGGTTGCCCTTTTACAACAATATTTCTATAGAAAAATCACGATTTGTGTTTTTATACCCAGCGTACTAGTACTAGTACAAGGGTATTATAACTTTGTTGGGATAACGGTTGGTTGTACAGGTATAAAGGAATCGAGATAGATATAGACTTCCATATATCAATATGATTAGGATCGAAAAAAAATTTGATTGAGCCATGTCCGTCCGTCTGTCCGTCCGTCCGTCTGTCCGTTAACACGATAACTTGAGCAAATAATGAGATATCTTCACCAAATTCGGCATGCGTACTTATTTGGGTTCAGAATAGATTGGTATTGAAAATGGGTAAAATCGGACCATAACCACGCCCCTTTTTCGATATCGAAAATTTCGAAAAACGTATAAAACGGGTTAATTCAATATCAGAAGCTACAATGATAAAATTTGCAATATGTATTGATTTAGATGTTCTAAGGCCGATTTTATCAAACTTTTTGAAAAGGGGCGTGGCACCGCCCACATATATTTGAAGAAATTTTCAAATTTTGACTCTCAATAACTTCAGAACAGTTTGTGCTAGTATAACGAAATTTTGTAGAGGGCATACTATTGTTGTGTTAAATTCAGCTATAGAAAACAAACGAAATCGCTTAGCGACCACGCCTACTTTTTCATAAAAGTTATATTGAAAGGGGGTGGAAATATTGAAAAGTCCATATTTAATTAACTGATACCGCTATAATAATATAATTTGGTACATACATCAATTTTTATATTCTTTACATTATTTTCGCAAAATTTTAGAAAGTGGGCGTGGCACCGCTAATAACTTCAGAACGGTGTGAGATAGGTTTACGAAACAAGGTACCAGGCATGTTATGTTTATGTAGAGCACTACCACAGGAAATAAGAAAAATCGGTTAACGACCACACCCACTTTTGGACTAAAGTTCTCTAAACGAGAGTTAGGAAACCGGAATATGCAATATCTATTTAACTGATAAAGATATAATACTAAAATTTAGTACACTCATTCACTTGATGATGTTATTAGTGTTGTTTAAAGGTTTTTTGGTAATATTTTGGAAAATGGGCGTGGCACCGCCCAAAAGTGAATAAACAAAATATCAACATTTCACTATTAACAAGCCACTGTGAAAGTATCAGAAAGATCTGCAATGAAAACTGATCTTCAAATAGGGACAAGCAACATAATAAAATCCGTGGGCGTGCCACCACCCACTTTTATAAAATTATGTAAATATTGATTAATGGACCGTATATCAAAAAATTTCACAAAATACGTTAAAAGTTATGGGCATGGCACACCTTCTTTTCCAAAGTTATATATAGGACATGGTATAACCCTTGAAAAGATCGATTCTGTACATTGGCTCATGTAAGCGGTTAAAGCTTTATAAGCAAGGGGCGTGGCCGCGCCCACCAAATTCGCTATTGTTTAGGCTCGGAATAGATTGGTTTTTAAAATGGGCGAAATCTGATGAAAACCACGCCCCCTTTTTCTGAAAACTAACGCTGGGTATTTAATGTTCGGTTCACCCGAACTTAGACTTCCTTACTTGTTTTATTATAACTTTGAATTATAGCTTTGGCAAACATATTGGATTAATTGTTTATAAACAAAGTAATAATAGACCAATGATAGTCTTGAAAAATGTCTGCTCTTATTTCTTAAGTCGACTTAGGCTGTTATTGCTTATGACCAGAGATTGTTACTATTTTTTGTGAAATCTCCGAAATCATTTGAGATATTGAAATAAAACTCACATCACTATGCAGTATTCATTTCTACCTTTCGTTTGAGACCCATGTTGAAAAAAGTAATTTTGGGTCACATTTTGTCAATATCTTTGGAACGGGATTAGATATCCTGATGGAAGATGTCCTAAATTTAAGGATAGACGTCTAGTATTGTAATGGTTAAATTTTCATTCATAGTTTTTATGTGTAGTAGGCATAATTGTAAAAAACGCACATTTCCTAAATTTTAAGTTAGACGTTAAGTGCTAGAGTGGTAAACATTTCATTCAATTCTGTTCAGTAGTTTTTGAGTGATGCCCGGACAGCCATACAGACAGACAGACAGACAAAAATTCTAAAAACGGCTGCTTTGGGTTCTAGAGGCTTAATGCTGACCCCTGACATCATTTTTTTTTTTTAAATATCTTCAATGTACAGACATCGGACCTGTTACAATTTTATTATATGTAGAGATATTTCAATAATTTTATGACAAAAACATACGGAAAGGGCTGTCTTCGGCTGTGCCGAAGGCTTTATACCTTTCATGAATAGGTACGCATATCTTTTTTAAGTGTCCTACATGGCCAAACCACATTTATCGGAGCAATCGGTTATATGGAAGCTGTATGTTATGTTACTCCGATCTGTATGATTTTCATTACACACATCACATTTATAATAAATACCAACCTTGAAAAATTTTACGTTCCTAGCTTCTTAACTGCAAAATTTATAGCCGAAAACCCATTTATCGATTATATGGGAGCTATATTTTGTTTGTCCGATCTGGGTGATTTTCACAACACAGGTTACAAATATAATATGTACTAAACCTGCAAAATTTCGCTCTCCTGGCTTTTTGATTGCAAGAGTTAGAGGCCAATACCCATTTATCGGAACAATCGATTGTATGGGAGCTATGCGTTGTATTGGTCCGATCTTACTGGTTCCGACAAATGATTAATGTAATAGAAAATGTCGGCTCCATACCAAATTTCATCGAGATATCTCTTAAATTGAGGGACTAGTTTGCGTTCAAACAGACAGACGGACAGACGGACGGACAGACGGACATGGCTAAATCAACTCAGCTCGTCGCCCTGACCATTTCGGTATACTTAATGGTGGGTCTATCTCTTCTTCTTCTCATACTTACAAACATCGGACCAAAGTTATAATACCATTTCATGTTCATGAAAGGTATAATAATAAATTGCATAAAGCTCTTCAATTTCTAGTGCCCTCCTATATCTTTGACAGACCAAACATAGTGAGGGCCTGGGTTTTGAGAGAAAAGTTCTTTCGCCAGCATAATATTATTAATTGAAGCAAATTCTAATTTGTTTCGAAGCTTTGTTTTAATTAGGGAAAGTTCGAAAAATTTGCGCTCTGCGGCTGCCGAAATATGTGGCAGACTCATTAAGTCGTATACGAAATTGATTAAGTCCGCAAAACTTTTTTCATTCATACCATTCCTATGTAAGCCAACTTTCTCCCAAAAAGCGGAAACATCCATTTCTGACCTAAGGTTAAGATTCTGAAGCCTCAAAAGCTTCCATTGTCTAACAATTTTAACACATTATTTTTCCACTTACCGACCAAATTTTGGGAGCAGTGTTATGAAATTTTAGCCAAATGAAGAAGAAGTATCAAAATCGTGACCACTTGCCAAAAATGGACCAAATCTGAAAAAAATGGACCAATGATGGATTTTTATGGACCAATTTTGGTCCAGTTGGACCGAAGTGGCAACCGTGATTGACACTATTGCGCTTTTGGAAATGGAAATAGTGTCAATTGACACTATTGATATTTTAGGCAGCGGTTGTCTGCGCAGCGCAGTGTTGTAAGAGATGGATTTTTATTATATGCTCATTTACAAAATTATGGTTTCTCCTTTTACGAAATGTGCACTATTATGGTTCAGTTATGCTTGCATAGCATGGCAATACATTGCATGGGTGCTGTCATTTTCGATATCTGTTAAATGGGTTTTACATGTATTCGATTATACAACGCATGGCAACCCAGAGCATGGCATAGAAGTCTGTTGAAGTTTGATCTCTATGTAACTTAACATACCTACTGTCAAAACTTTTGCTTTTGACGTTTAAGTTTGCTATAAAAGACCGGGAAAATTAATTATTTATATTTACATTTTAGTAAAAATCAAATAAAAGCGCTGTTATGGTAGAAGAAAAGCTGATTGAAGATGTCCGAGCCCATGAAATTCTTATAAATTCGCGAGCCGCTGATTTTGAAGGGCTGTGCGTTGTTCGAAGTATAATCAAAATTTTCTTTTACGTGCTGTGTATTGGCATGCTATGCCCTGCTATGCAAGCATAACTGAACCATTAGTGATTTTCTATAGTAAAACAATTTTGTTTACTTAGTTTTCGCGACAGCATTGACCAACGGTTATTGCAACGGACCTACAAAGTAAATCGGCCCAAATTTCAATGAATGGGCATGTTTTTAGCGGGAGTGCCACAAAATCCCCGAACACAAAATCGCCAAATAAGTAATCCTCAAAATCAGAATCCTCAAAGGAAAACTCGGCTTTAAAAATGAAGGAAAGCCTAATTTTAAAAATGAAAGAAAGTCTTAATTGTCAGGGTTTCTTTCATTATGAAATAACGACCAATGAAAGGAGGCCTAACAACCTGAATTAAAATTCTTAGAAGAAAATGATACAAGGCAACATGCCACCGTTCCCACTCTATGGGCGGGATCCATGGTATTTTTTTAATTTTTATTATCACCTGAAACTAATGATTATTATATCGCGCGATTTTTTATTTCAAATTTTCATCTTATTTTAGATATTAGCTATTTACATATGTATGTATATGCATATAAACTGTATTTTTATTCCCTTTATGTTATCTTTATTGCCGATTCAGAAAGGTGTTCTGCACAGGGCAACCACCCGGAGTTGGAATGGCGTAGCCCAGGGTTATTTTTTGAAGCGCGGCCGAAGGCCGCCAATGCGAAAAGGAGTTCTGTACATAAATACCATGGATCACGCCCCGAATTGGGGATCTGACCTAAGTCGATTTACGGTTTTTTGTTGATAACTTTTCACTAAAACAAAAAAATTAAATTTCGACTTCGGACTATTGATACCAAGGTCAAAACGCGTATTTTGACACCCCTATTAGCGCATTCATATCACTCAAAAACACATAATAGCAATAGAAATCACACTTATAGCAAAATGAAAAAACGCCTAACGTTAATGAAAGAATTCCTAACAATCAAAAATGAATAAATACCTAACTAGGCGTTTCTTCATTTTTGTTGGCTAGGCTTTCCTTCATTATGAAGAATTACCTAACAATTTTAATGAAGATATACCTAAAATGTTAGATAATCTTTTATTATGAACAACCGCCTAATTCCTATATGAAATATTTAGACATTTTTTCATTTTTTTTTAGGCGTTAGTTCGTTTGGCCTTTATTCGCTGAGCAGTAAAACTCCCGTGTTGCCACGGTTCAGGCAAAAACCCGGAGTTGGCATGGCGTAGCCCATTATATATCGATGGCTTCGTGAGCATGTCCTAAGTCCATTTTTTTTGAAAAATGAGATTTTAATGCAGAACGATAGTACAGTTATAAATACATCGTTTACCATCAAAAAAATTACCAAAAAGTCGATTTTAGGTATTGTTATGTAGTGGTATGCAAATGTTCTAAGTCCACCAAAAAAAAAAAAAGAAAAACGTACGTCGTAAGTCCAGTGGAAAATAAGTTTTTATTTGTTTCATTTATTTTTATTCCTGGATCATATCCAACTATGACGTATGATGTATTTTAAAGGCCGGGACATTGGTGCAGTAGTCGTATCCTTAACGTAAGAGAAAAACCAACATGCATTTGGTCGGTAAGGTTACGTTACAGATAGTACCACCAATAATCGATTACATTGTTTCTCATAAGGTTGGTCGAATCAGCTGTTTTATAAGGTTACCGATACGTCACCTCTGAACCCGACTTAAGCCTGACTTTAACCGAATTGATGGCAAGGTCTCCGCTTGCTGTGCAAACTCGTTTGAAGTTCTTAAAAATTTGCTATAGTTTTACTTTAGCTAATAACTATGTACTTGTGGCTAGTAAAATTTTAGACAAGTACCAAGAAGGCCATGCTTTCTCTTTCATTGAAAAGTAAAATTTTTTGGTTTTAGTTCCGCTGTAGTAAATAGGTACGCGATTATTGGCCCCGACACATAGAAATTCCGCATATACCTGCGTTTTACGCAGCATTGAGCTAGCGCCACAATGAATGTATGAAAAAATGCTTCTTCTTACGCATTTTTGCAGCAAATTTCAAAAGTTGGCAAACTTTTTATATCAGATGGCGCTAGTGACGTTCGATGTGTCGTTGCCCATGCAAATACACACATTCGATACAACTGTCAATGCATGATGCTGCGTGAAAAAAGCGAATGTGACGGGGCCATATAGTCGTTGAGCAGAGTTGTGCAAATATTAATAGCTATTAATTTATTTGATTTAACTTTACCTTGAACGAAGAAAAATACCTTCTAGAAAATATGAAGATTTGCAATTTATAAAACAAACTTTACCCAAGGACCATCACAAGTTTTATGATGATTTACCTCACCACTGATATATCTTAAAAAGTATAATATGTAGTAGTTTTTGTTAGCAGCCATGAAAAAAAACTGTAATTATTTATTATTTGGTTTAACAAAATAAAATATATTGCATGAAACACTCAACAAACATAAAATTTTTTTATCTGAAAATGTTCTAGTCCATGTAAATAATACCCTGTAAAACCCTGTGAACCACCCAAATTGGCAAAAACCCATAATCTTAGAATGATTCATTCTATTTATATATCAAATGTTATCCGATTCGGTTAAGCAGTTCCCGCGATATAAGGAAAAATAAATAAAATTCGGTTAGGTGGCAACCCCCGGTGACAACCCTGCTTGAACTTGTCATATTTAAAATTACGCCGAAAACACTTTTCATTTGATACCCGTATTGTCATATCTTGCTCAATATTTATAAAAACGAGATAGGTGGCAACCCTGTAAACCGTCCCAAGTGGCAACACATATGTAGGTATACATTCTTAGAATTAATCATACTGTCTATATGCAAAATTTTATCGAAATCTGAAACAAAACAAACACAATTTAATTGTAAGAAAATGTTCTAAGTCCATGTAAATATAACAAAATCATAGAAAGAAAATGTTTTAAGTCACAAAAGTGCTCATAACTTTGCATTTACTTTATTTAGAAATATTCTGACAACTGATATCTAAGCAAGCTGAGCTGAAGGAAAAAACTGCATTTTTAGATTCTAAAAATATTGACAACAAAAAAAGTTAGCCGGTTTTTTTCCTCTCCTGAACAATTACAAAAAATGGACTTAGGACATTTGCTCACGAAGCCAGCGATATGTATAATAAGCGCGGCCGAAGGCCGCCTACGCAGAATGGTGTACTACGCAGAAGGACTTGGCATAATGTGGCCCAGGGTTGTTTTTTAAATTAAATTTAAAATTTTGCACATACGCGGTTTTGCACCCACAACAGTGGTACCTCAAATGAAAGGTAGCATAATTACCTATCCAATACATAATTTGAATTTATTTCACACATAAAATGGGGATTCTGATTTTAGGGATTTTTCCTTTGGGGATTTTGATTTTGGGGATAATGTGGTTTTTTAGCACTTTTGACACTATTTCTATTTCAGTTTGGAAATAGTGTCAATGACTTATTTTCCATTTTCTTGTTGACACTAATTCCATTTCGAAAGCGCAATAGTGTCAATTGACACTATTTCCAATTTACCATGGAAATAGTGTCAATTGACACTATTACCAGTGACACTGTTACCTGTCACCTAGTTTTTTAGTCTCGACCGGAAATTTTTCAAATGTTTGGATATTTATGTTGTACCCAGATGCTAATGCGAGAAGGAGAGTGTCGAATCTTTTGATGAGCGTTACCGTTATCTCAGCACTACCCTGTAAAAAACGTTGGAGTATGGGAGTTAGGGTGTCCCTTATTTTTAGAAGTCTTTTTTTTGTAACGCATACCCTTCAGATCGGTTCTCCTTAATCCAATATACTCAATAAAAAAATATAAGCTCATTACGAAAACTCTAAACCGTGCCGAATTACTTTGGAAACAAGTTGGTTCAGGTTCAACGGTTAACATTCGATCACATTCTTTTTATTTCAAATGAGGTGTTCTATAAACAATTTTTCACGATTAGGGTTTTATATATTATATTCTAAATAAAGTTCACTAAGAACAAAGTGCAAAAGAACTCTTTGAAAGCCAAATACCACCAAATACCACGCAAATGCTCTTTCGAAACAACAAATTGTTCCATATGGATCACATTGTTATTAAATTCTCATATTAACCCTCTAGTACCCAAAACCGCCTGTAGACGGCCTAAGTTTATTTCACGCTCATTTGCTTTTCAAATACCATTTCGTTACTTTTTAAACTCTGTCTAGTTCGGGGAAGTCCCAAAATTATTGCTGTTGCATTTGCACCAGCTTCTTGTTTTTTAATCAGCCGTCAAGGTCAGTTGAAGTCGGAAAGTAGTGAAGTGCGGTCAAATTAATTGTTACGCAAAAGTGGTGTATTTTAAAGATTAAATAAAAATACCAGAAGTGGATTTAGCTAATAATAAAAATTGTTCTAGTGTTGCTGGTTGTGTTCAAAATACGAAAATTACAAAAAATAAAAAAAAAAAAGGTTTTTCCTGTATTTTATATAACTTTGAAGATAGCCCGCCTAGAGGCGGTCCTGGGATAACTCGGAGTAAATAACACTATTCGGTAAGTTTGAAAGTTTGATATTTTTAAAGGAACTGAGCTAAAAGTTTTGGTTTTTTAGAAATGGATCAACGACAAAAGAGTAAATTATCATCCCTCAATGATGAAGATATTGCTACATTTTTGGATTTATTAGAAATCGACGATGATACAGACGTGGAAGAAGATTTGGAAGATCTTTTAGACGAAGATGTGGATGATGCAGAATTACCTATCGACACTGGAATTGACGAGGTGATTAACAGGGCGGTAAATTTGTCAGATTCTATGCTGGAATCAGAAGTGTGTGTCAATTTAAACGGAAGTCCCGCGTCGTTTGCACATGTATTATCCCCATCTACTTCGACTTCCTCAAATATTCCGCAATCACAGAATCGCAAACGCAAAGCTCCTGGGGAGCAGATTGTCACTCAACGTATTGAGACTATCATAACCGATCCAGGTGAGTTTGTTGGGTCTGTTAAAGATATCGATCCTAAATCGCAGACTTTCAAGAAAATGTTGTGGCGAAAAAAGAACTTAGTGCTAGATAAATCTGCGATTGATTTTTCTGAACCCGATTTGGGAGAAGACGTCAAATGTCTTGACACTCCCTTTAAGTGCTTTGAGTACTTTTTGGGCGATAGTGTCATCGACCATATAGTGGAACAAACCAACCTATATAGCGCTCAAAAGAATATCAGCACCACCTTTTCAACAACCAACTCGGAAATACGAAAATATATTGGTATTTTATTTTATATGTCCGTGTTTCGCTACCCAAACGTCCGTTCGTATTGGGGTGAATATGCGTTCCAAATGATTCAGGACACAATGTCTCGAAATCGATTTGATCTAATAAGAAGCAACTTACATTTCAATGACAACGATAAGTTACCTGATAAAAATGCTCCAGATTACGACCGTTTGTATAAAATACGACCTATCGTGGATCATTTCAATAACAGATTTCAGTCCATTCCGATGACTCAACGTTTATGTGTCGATGAACAAATGTGCGCAACGAAGATGAGGACTTTCCTTCGACAATATCTGCCCGATAAACCACATAAATGGGGTATAAAACTCTTCCTTTTGTGTGACTCCTTCGGATTTTGTTATAATTTCGAAATATATTGCGGCGCGGGAGACAATGTTGTGCTGACTGATACACCAGATCTTGGGGCATCCGCGAACGTGGTGGTCCGATTGTCCCGCAATGTTCCAGATTTCAAAAACCATGTAATATATTTCGACAACTATTACACGTCACTGCCACTTCTAGTTTATCTTAAATCACGCGGTATACATTCGTTGGGGACTATTCGTTCAAATCGAATTCCGAATTGCAAACTTCCGACAGATATTGATCTCAGGAAACAACCCCGTGGATATTCAACTGAATTTTGTGGATCTGCTTTAGGAGTTGACATTTCTTTATCAGTTTGGAAGGATAATAAAATAGTGCGACTCGCATCGAGTTACGCAGGCGAAAAGCCCTTCCAGAATGAAACAAATGTTATAAACAAGGTGTCGCGTTTCGTTCGCTCAGAAAAAAAAATTGTTGCTGTCGATTGCCCCAATGTAATCCGTGAATATAATAGTCATATGGGGGGCGTCGACCTCATGGATGGACTAATTGGGCGATATAAGATTCCAGTAAAGAGCAATAAGTACACAAACCGGCTTTTTATACATCTGCTTGATATGGCCATGATAAACGCTTACGTTTTGTTCAGAAGAATTAACAAGATTGACACGCATGCTAGGCAGTACCAACTGCCGAACTTTCGGGCAGAGATCGCATACGTACTCAGCAAACACCAATATTCTTCAATACCAAGAGCTCCAGGGCGTCCACGACAAACTCCTCAAGTGAAATTTACAGGAAGAAAAACTTACTTACCTCCTGACGACGTTCGCTACGACGGAGTTGGACATTTTGCAAAGTTTCTACCACGCACCGGTAAAAAAAGGTGCAAATTTCCTGGCTGCACCTCCGAAACTCAAATCGAGTGCCGTAAATGTAATCTGCATCTTTGTTTTTCTCAGCAAAAGGACTGCTTTCACAATTTTCACCATAAATAACTTGCACCAACTGCCTATTTATCCCCAAAGCATGCCTTTCTTTTGTAGAAATTTTTGTAAAACTATTTGAAATAAGACTTGCTGTTTGTTTTGTATTGATTTCTGTTAAAAACTTTCAGTTTTGTTTAATAAACGTACGTAATACACTAAATTTGCAAACTTTTCATTCAGATTTTTTTTGGCGTTCTTTCCCAAAGCCGCCTGCAGTCGGGGTAAGGTTTTAGCCCTATATAATCGGATCAACGTACAAAATTTCACTTTCTTGATAAAGAACATATCATTTTACCATAATCCCCACCCAAAGCAATTTTTTTCATTAAAAAATAAAATTTGGGCACTAGAGGGTTAAATGTTCATCCGTCAGTGGCGCCACCTTCTGTATTAGAACAACAACGCAACGCCGTGCAGCTTTATACAGAAATATAGCCCGGCCACATTCAAAACGACGACTGCGAATGACAACGGCGAAAAACTGAAGCTTGAGGATAAAAAATTCCTCCCCATAATTGACAGATGCCGCACCGTCGTTGTCGCCTTGAATCTGTTTTCCCTAATACGCCAGCTTTTTCCAAATAAAAACAATTTGAAAATACTAGGCCAACTGATTTGGTGGCGTTTCTTATTAATACAAAAAAATTTTCTACATAACTGTTCGTTCAAATAAGACGTGCAGTGCATTATTATTCTTGAGTTGTCGGGTAAATAACGCGGATAGTTTTTCATTTCGAAAATGTCAGTGGAACTAAGATGCAATAAAAACAGTATATTTCTGGTGGGTGATATTAATCACCAAATAACAGGCGCAAAATTACCGTCAAATCGTCAAATTCTTGCGGTTCTGTTTTTCAACATTCGCGAAATAAAGTTAAATATTAGTGAAAGTGCAAATCTTGTGGCTCGGGAGTGTATTATATTCTGGGAAAAAGCTAGAATACCCACCAGAGCTTTCCCTAATTGTGTTAAAAAAGTTGTGGATCTTTATCAGTTATGGCGAGAGCTGCAAAAAAATTGTAAGAAGATACCGGATTTTTATAAACGTCGCGAGGAGGAGTTTCAACAGGCTTTGGATAATTTATTCGATATCGCACATGCTGATGCTCTCAACAGAATTAAAATAGAAGAAGATAAAGTATTCTTACGTAAACAGAGAGAGCCAGGCCGCCCAGGTTGCTTAATGGGTGTAGACAAAAAGTTGGCTGTAATTGAAGAAAAGGCAAGGTTAAGACAACTAGCAAAAGAGAAATATAGATTAAAACAAATGCCCTCAGATGGCTTATCGACATCTGTTGCTGCTTACACGGATATGACACATACAGAATTACATGACCAATCTGCAAGCTCTGAAGACAGTCTGAACGAACCGACTCCTTCCACTTCTCAATCAATTCGTTCTTTAAGTGCAGTAGCAAAAAGAGGAAGAAAAAATTTCATCACGCCAAAATTGGTTGCGACTTTAGACAGATGTCAACTCAGCATTCGAGATTCTGTTTATGTAGTTCAAGCTGTAGTGGAAGCACTAGGTCTTAACTGTGACGATTACCCAATCAACAAATCCTCTATTCAACGCATTCGAACGCAAATGAGAAAACATAGAGCAGAATCCATTAAATCTGATTTTCAGAATAACATGCCCGAAGTTGTTGCTCTTCATTGGGATGGAAAATTGTTACCTAGTCTCAACGTAAAAAGCTCTAAAGAAGAACGCTTGCCAATCGTTATTTCGTTTGAAGAGAAAGAACAAATTCTTGCAGTCCCGAAATTAGAGAGCTCTTCCGGCAAAAATCAAGCAAATGCAGTACTAAATACGCTCAATGATTAGAACCTTAATGATAAGGTACAAATAATGTGCTGTGATACGACAGTATCTAATACAGGTCGCTTGAATGGAGCTTGTGTGCTTTTGGAGCAAGCATTAGAAAGAGAATTGTTACTATTTGCTTGTCGTCATCATGTTTACGAACTTGTGCTCAAAAGTGTATTTGAAACTAAAATCCAAGAGGACAGTACCAGTCCCGAGATTCCACTATTTAAAAAGTTCAAAAATAACTGGAAGAATATTAATCCTAATGCTATCGAACCCTGCTCTAATTTCGTAAAACAACACTTTTGTGAGACGATGATAAATGAATTGGTGGAGTTTTATTACAACGAACTGGAGAAGTCAATTGTACGAGATGATTATCGGGAACTGATTGAACTAGCTATTATTTTTTTGGGAGGAAACTCTGAGAATAAAATTAAAATCAGACCTCCAGGCGCATTGCATCAAGCACGGTGGATGGAAAGAGCTATTTACTCTATAAAGATATGTTTGTTGCAGTCTCAATTTAAAATGAGCGTCAAGGACGAACAAGCGCTTAGAGATATTTCTTTATTCATTGTGACAGTTTATGTTAAGCCCTGGCTAAGATGCAGTTTAGCAGTAAAAGCGCCGAATCAAGACTTACTCTTTTTAAAGACCCTGAAGGATTACGAACGAGTTGACAAGTCGATTTCCAAAGCAGCTTTAGGAAAATTCAGTCACCACCTGTGGTATTTATCAGAAGAAATAACCCTGCTATCAATTTTTGACGACGACGTTGATGAACAAACCAAGAAGAACATTGTAATTAACTTAAAAAGAGAAAGCTTTGATGATTCCGGAAAGAGATACGTTCCATCGAAGGATGAAACGATGTTATCTTTATATGGTGAATATTAATTCATATGTTTTAAACTATGCTCACTATTTACTAAACGCTAAACTTTTGTTCTTGTTTTAGAAAAATCTTTGAGTGATTTCATCACTATTAGAAGCAAAAATATATTTTCGAGGCTAAAAGTTGACTGCAGTTTCCTTCAGGAAAATATAACTTCGTGGGAAGAAAACGTGGCCTATATAGAAGCAAAAAAGAAGATTTTGTCCTTAAAAGCGGTTAATGACACAGCTGAAAGAGCTGTTAAACTTATGCAAGACTTTCATGGTTTGATAACCGCAGAAGAAGAACAAAAGCAGTTCCTTTTACGCTGTGTGCAAGAACATAGAGATATGTATCCAGATTGTAAAAAACAGACTTTAAAAAGAAAATGTCCTGAGTAATCCTATTAACAATATTTAAATTAAACAATCTTTAATACAAATTTCTATTAGCATTATTAAACAAAGCAATGAACATTTTCGTTGATCTAGCTACTAGATGAAGAAAGAAACTGCTATTTTTGAGGCCCTGTCGGCACGGGTTAAAGTTTACGTGGAAAGTTAAAATTTGTTATTTAAGCAGAGGTTTGTATACTAAACCGAATTAGAGGGTATGCGTTTTGATAATTGCAAAACGAAATATTTCGTTCATATAAGGGACACCCTAATGGGAGTACTCCAACATTTATCCTCATTCATACAAAAAGGTGGTCCAATTTATAAGCCCATGTCCGGTGATTGGATCACCTAATCCATATCGGAGCACCCTGCTGAATAGTCTATGGAACACCTATGTGAGAGTACTTTGAAAATGCTGCCTAAAGATTGGTTGGTTGGTTGGAGTGGCGAGTCCCAGTGACTCCAATTAGCGCTAGAGCGCCGTTTTGATACCACAGCTCGTGAACTAACCAATGAAGATTATTACAGAAAGTTAGCGTGGTGGGACTCTTACACCACTATAGACCCTATCTATATCCATGCCGTTGAGTCCAAGAATTTTAGAAGTTCCCCAATCTTCATCTCGCTTAGCTCGGAGAGACTCCCAAACAAGGGTTTTCCCAGAAATTTTGTTCTGCTCCTGCAGTGCGCCGGACAGCCGCACAGCAGGTGCTCCACAGTCTCTTCCGTTCCCGGAAGGTTGCAACTGCGGCACGTGGTATTGTGCTCCATGCCCATCCGTGCGGCGTGCGCCCCGATAGTCCAATGCCCAGTGAGGGCCGAAACTAATCTGAAAATGTCCCTTCTGTTATTCCTGAGAAGGGTCGAAGATCGTGCTTCATTGTACGAAGGCCATAAACTCTTTGACATTCTGCAGGACTGCAGACGCTTCCATCTATCCGTAGCCTCCCCAAGCCAGTGCTGAGAGACCCGACCCTTGAGCAGTCCCAGCGGTGCAAGGACCTCCTTCGCTTCTGAGACGTCAAGGGCCGACCCACGCCGTGCCAACTCATCGGCAGTCGCGTTTCCCTGTATGTTGCGATGCCCCGGCACCCATATTAAAGAAACGGCATGTCGACTTGCCAGGTTCATGGTCCACTCCCTGCACTGACCCACAAGGCTCGAAGTGATCGTCGCTGATCCGAGAGCCCGAAGAGCCGCCTGGCTGAAATACACTCGCAGAATCTGGAAGACGCATTGACAAGGACACGTCTGGGATAATTGCGAAAACCCCCGCTCCCACTCCACACTCCATTTTAGATCCATCCGTGAAAATTGAGATGTCGAACTTCTGTGGTAGTTCCCCTTTTCTCCAGTCCTTTCTGGATGGGAAAATAACCTCAAAGTTTGTGTCGAAAACTGTCCTGGGACAAATGTAGTCCGTTTTGGTTTTAATATAGAGGTCGGTTATATTTAACAGAATACGGCTGTGACCGTATCCACGCTCTTTCCAGAGTCCCAACTCCCGAAGCCTGAGTGCACTATTAGATGCTGTTTCCTTGATAAAGAGATCGATCGGTGGTATATTGCATATCACATTCAGAGCCTCTGTGGGGCATGATCTAATCGCCCCTGTGATTGCGCCACAGGCAGCCCGCTGAACTTTGCTTAGCATGTTCATAATGTAGCCCACCTCGGCTGCCCTCCACCACACTATTGCTCCGTAGGCTAAGATCGGTCGAATAACTGCTTTGTACATCCATGCTGTGATTTCCGGGCTCAGGCCCCACTGTCTGCCTAACATACGTTTACAGGCGTACATAGCTCCATATGCCCGTTTGACCCTGTTTTCTATGTTAAGTTTCCAGTTTAACTTAGGTGTCAAGAGGACGCCTAGGTATTTCGCCCTATCAGAAAGTTGCAACTCTTGACCACAAAGAGAAGGTAGATTGAAACTTGGTATTTTTTTCCTATTTGTGAATAACAATAGCTCGGTCTTTGAGGGATTGACATTAAGCCCCGCAGCCTCTGCCCATCCACTCAGCTTCCTTAGTGCTACCTGCATGATATCGCTAATCACGTTAGGGCACAGACCCGATACTAGTATTACTACGTCGTCCGCGTAGGCAACCACTTTTACTCCGTTCATGTTAAGTTGACGAAGTATGCCGTCTATAACACAAAGCCAAAGCAGTGGAGACAGCACTCCACCCTGAGGAGTTCCTCTCGACAAGTGTGCCGTTACTTCACTTGCTCCGACCTTGGCGCTTATGACTCTAGACCGCAGTGCCATCCCTATCCAGTTTACAATAGGGTCCTCGATACCAAGGCCCGATAGCGAAACCTCTATCGCTTCCAGCCTTACGTTGTTGAAGGCGCCTTCAATATCAAGGAATGCGGCCAGGGTGAACTGTTTACTCTCGAGGGACACTTCTACCTTGTGCACCACCTCGTGCAGGGCAGTCTCCGGTGAGCGTCCCTTGAGATACGCATGCTGAGCTGTAGACAGCCCTGAATTATCTAATGTCTTTCTAATATGGACGTCCAAAAGCCGCTCGAAGGTTTTCAAAACAAACGACGAAAGACTGATTGGTCTGAAGTCCTTGGGGTTTTCATGGCCTCTCTTGCCCACCTTTGGGATGAAAACTACCCTCGTCCTTCTCCAGTTTACAGGCACATGATTTAGCCGAATGCATGCCCTGAAGATACACGCCAGCCAGGGTATTACCAGTAAGCTGGTTTTTTGTAACATGGCTGGGAAAATACCATCCGGCCCCGCGGATTTGTACGGTGAGAAACTGTTGATTGCCCATTCAATCTTTTTAGCTGTTATAAGCTCATTTATTAGCCGAACAGAGGGTAGTACACCAGTGTACTCTTTACCTTCCATTTGACTAGGCCCACAGCCTGGGAAATGTGTTCCTACAAGGAGATCCACGGTTTCCGCCGAGCTGCATGTCCATGAGCCGTCGTCCTTCCGTAAAAACGACGGGCAAGCTTTTTCTTTTGAGAGAATTTTTCCAAGTCTCGAAGATTCCTTTGTTGATTCAATAGACGAGCAAAAGTCCTTCCAGGATCCTTCTTTTGCCTTCCGAATCGCTTTTTTATAGCATCTTAGACTATTCTTGTATGGCAACCAGTTACCAGTAGAACGGCTCATGTTGAATAGTCTCCTAGACTCTCTCCTGAGTTCGAAAAGGTCTGAATTCCACCAGGGAGGATATGCCTTTTTGCTAAAACTAGTCGGACAAGCTACCCGTAGAGCTGACCCCATGGCCTTCTCTAGCTTACTACTTTTTGCATCAAGTTCCTCCACTGACAGTAATTCCTGCAAAGGTTGACTACCTAGCTTATTGCTCACCACCCTGACGAACCTTCGCCAGTTTGTCCTCCTTGGATTTAGGTGAGGGATAGGATTTTCTAATTTTAAAATGATATCGAAAAGGATCATCCTGTGGTCAGAAAAGGACTGCCTGTCTGATACCCTCCAATTTTCTATACGAATATTGCTGTTACCGCTTAGTAGCGTAATGTCCAGCACCTCCTCCCACCCACTAAAAGTATCAGTGCTTGGGAAGATGAAGGTAGAGGTACTACCCCGGTTACAAACTACTAAGTTATTACTCAAAATAAAATCGAAAAGTGACTCACCCCTGGTATTGATCTCCGTACTCCCCCATAGGGAGTGTCTGGAGTTGGCGTCGCATCCAACAATTATGTTGCTTTCTTTGTTTTCCTGCATTAGCCTGCGGATCTCCTCCGGTGGAGCCTCCTCATCATGCGGCATATATGATGAGGCAATCACCATGCTGACTCCGTCAGCCGCCTCCAGCGAAATGGTGGTCAAATCTGCACAGCTGTGGGAAGAAACAAGAAAAACATTGTATATAGATTTTACAAGAACGCATGTCCTAGGCTTACCATCCTCGCGCATGTAGAAAATATTATATCCCTTAATGGAGAGCCCCTTAATAATGGTGTTCCACACCCAGGGTTCCTGAATAAGGGCGATGTCCACGTTCTCCTCCAGCAGGAAAACGGAAAGGTTGTCCGATGCCAGCCGCGAGTGCTGTAGGTTTATCTGGACAACCCTAAGACCCATTATTATTATTGGGGTCCTGGCTCTTGGTCGACGAGCTGCAGGTCCTCCAGGCGCCTGTTTGTGTCGTCGACAGCATCCGGTCCCTCATCGTCCTGAGGATTCCGCAAAATTTTTACCTTGGCCCGACGTATGCCGAATCGCAAGGCGTAATCCGTTTTCCCAGCGGCCCGATACTCTCCTCATTAATGAGGAGGACAAATGACAGGCTGTTCCTCTGAGATGCCTCTGCCTTTATGACCACCCAGTCATCCATCGGCACCTCGCGGTTGTGAGCCTGAAGATACTTAATCAGCGTCCCGCTGTCTATCTTCATACGCGGGATCCATATCCTCGCTCTCGGTCTTTTTGGAATGTCGGCGGCTTGGATGAGCTTTACCTTCAAGCCTCCCCCAATGTCGCCTAGGTCCAGCAGGCACTTCTCCAGGAAGTCCTTTGACTGCTGGTCCTCGCATTTGACCACCCTGTGACCGCGGACAACTTCCGCCGAGTCGAAGGAAGGGAGACTACCATCTGGGTTGGCCATCACGAACTGGATAACCATTTCGGATAGCCTCGCCTCGATTTCTCCCCACTTCTCCAAGACGGACCTGCCGCTGTTGGTGGTCGCATCGACAAGAGCAACCTCCAGGTTGCTCCTAACCGCATCGGCAAAACATTTTGCCCCCACCCGCGCTCCGGCTGAGGTGGAGGTATCATCACCGGTAACCTTGCTCCTCTTAGAGGAACTCGAGGCCTCTTCCATAGACCTGTTCCTCTTCGAGGTGCTAGGGGCTTCTTCCAGAGGCCTATTCCTCTTACCGGTGGAAGCTGATGATGTGGTGTTCAAGTACGCCCGGTACTCATCCACCACAGCTTGGTAAACCTTCCGGTCCTCCGCATCCTTGGGGTGAACGGTACCATTTACCCTGTTCCGTTCTATCTTATCCAAGATAGACAGGGCAAGCTGGTATCGCCTTCTCCCTTGGAATGCATTGGACCGTGCGTTCTTACTATCAGGCCGCTTCCTAGCGGCCTTCGAACGTTGTTGATTCTTTGGCGGAGTCCTGCTACCCACCGTAGCTGTACCGCCCGTCTCCACCGTCTCTTGGCTAGAGAAAAGGAAATCCTCGTCCGAGGAATTTTCCTTTTCCCTATGCCGATGTCCGTCTGTTTGTCCAGGGTCTGTCGCCTGTCCTGTTGTAACTGTTTCTGTCCTTGTTATTGTCCCTGTCCGTGTTGTTGTCCCTGTCGTCCTGTCCACGCTCCCTACAGTCCGGTTTCCGGAGTCCTCCTGACCTCCTTGTCCGTCTGTCTCTTCCTTCGTTTTGTTGGTTGTTTTTATTACTTTTTTGTAATTCATTTTTTTTGGTCCCACGAGTATGCACGGAAAGGGTTGGTCACTCGTCCGCAGAGCCGGCATGCGTAGAGAAGGCACTTATACCTCCGACCTTGCCCGGGTATCGGAGGGGACCGTTCGCGGCCAGCTATTCGATAACCGCCCGCTGACCATTCAGCCCTCGGCACGTATACCTTTACACTTTGGCTTAGGGTGGTGTTGGTACGGCGATCCTCACATCCCCTGCAGCCGAGAGTGGTTCGTACCCAGATGTACTCACCCTTCCCGAGACTGCAGCAAATATGAGGCTTTCCTCTTAGTTCGTCTCACATTGGGACCTCCCACTCCAGGAGAAGCTCCAATGCAATACTTAAGCCCCTTCGCCACGGCAAGGCGACCAACGTTGAAGAGGTGCCTAAAGATTACTCTATAGAGTACTCTGCAGTAAAGCGAGAGAGGGAGTAGGTGTTCTTTTTGAGGACCACCTACTCCCTCTCTCGCTTTGCTGTTGAATACTCCATAGAGTAATCCAATAGGAGTATTTTGGGAGTACTCTCATGTAGGTGGTCTATAGAGTATTCAAAAGCAAAGAAATGGAGTACTCCGAGTCGGATTAGGTGATCCAATTACCGGCCATCGCCATGTAAATTGGACCACCTTTTTTATATGAGCGAGGATAAGTGTTGGAGTACTCCGATACTCCTTAAGGAGTACTCTATGGAGTATGGAACGGAGTATTTCGGTTTTTTGCAGGGTAGCCTCAGAAATTTCGAAAAACCTACGAGCAGTGTGGCCGTCATTGGTATTGCCGAAACCTGGTTTTGGTTTATCTACTATTAATCCAAGTAATCTTGTTGACCTTGCGCTTTTATTTTTGGATGTTTTGTGGCTACGTGCTTGTTCCCTGTACAAACATCCTATTTTATGTTCTTGTTGTTGTTGTATCAGTGCATCCTATTTTATATGTAGAGATAACTAAATCTCCAAAAAAAAAAATTTTAAGTAGATGTGCAAAGAATTCGCAATGGTTTTTTCTTTTGATTACACAGGCCGACAAAATGAGACCAAAATTTTTGACCATAAACCAGACCATACTTTCCTGAAGGTTTTCGATGTGCTGAATTCAAATCTGGACGCAGAATTGCTCTATCACGTCAGGATTTTGAGATATCCTACCCTAAAAGTGCAAAAAATACCGTTTTTGCCTATTTTTGAGGTTATATATGTATATATGACAGATTTTTTTTAAATTTGCTAATTTTCCTATAGCTGAAAAACCACTGAGTTAACGTAGGTATGATGCAGTAGAACACATACGATAAGTCTTTTAATTGCTCTATCTTAGCGAAAAACAAGTAAGGAAAGGGCTGTCTTCGGCTGTGCCGAAGGCTTTATACCTTTCATGAATACGCATAACTTTTTTACGTGTCCGATGCTTACTTAAAATTGGTACAAACTTCAAAACTGTTAATTTAAAGATACATAGCCCAAACCAAACTTATCGGAACAATCGATTGTATGGGGGCTATATGTTATGTTCGTCCGATCTGACTGATTTTCCCTTCATACGTTACATATATAACATGTAGCAAACCTGCAAAGTTTTACGTTCCTAGCTCTTTAACTTCAAAATCTATAGCCCAAAACCCATTTATCGAAACTATCGATTATATGGGAGCTATATGTTTTGTTGGTCCGATCTCGTTGATTTTCACCGCACAGGTTACAAATATCAAATGTACTAAACCTGCAAAATTTCGCTCTCCTAGCTTTTTGATTGCAAGAGTTATAGGCCAAAACCCCTTTATCGGAACAATCGATTGTATGGGAGCTATGCGTTGTATTTGTCCGATCTTGCTGGTTCCGACAAATGATTAATCCTATGCAAAATGGCAGCTGCTTGCAAAATTTCATCGAGATATCTCTAAAACTGAGGGACTAGTTTGCGTTCAAACAGACGGACGGACGGACGGACAGACGGACATGGCTAAATCAACTCGGCTCATCTCCCTGATCATTTCGGTATACTTAATAGTGGGTCTATCTCTTCTTCTTCTCATACTTACAAACATCGGACCAAAGTTATAATACCATTTCATGTTCATGAAAGGTATAATAATAGCAATTTCAAAACAATTAAAAATGTTTTGGCCCAGTCTAATGTGCATGTAACACTTACTATTTTTTAACAAATGTATGTACTAAGAATTTCCGTTGCATATGCAACTAGATATGAGACTTTGTTCATTATTTCATCACGTTTGTAGCACGGGCTAATGTTGTTCAATTACATCAATATTTAATGAGCAAGATTCTTTCCCGCTTTGTTACATTGTAAAGCGTTTATACCTTAAAGGGCTGAAACTTTTTTTGTATCAAAGTAAGTACCGCTCTAATGTACATACATACATATGTAGAGCACGTTCACAGTGAGGCAGGATGTAAGCCAGTGAATTTGACTGTAAGAAAGTAGGCGAAGCAATGCCTGACATACATAAGCGTATCTACATACTTATTTCCTGAAACAGTTCATTCAGAGCTCTTCCCAAATTCCAAGTACAACTGAGAACATTTTCTCTACACACAAAGTACAGAAAGACTGCACGCAACAGCACCGGCTTGCCTAAAAAATTGTCTGTCTGTCTACTAGGCTTCCCAGCAAACAATTACAATTTTATCCGTAGCTACGCATGTTGTCAATTCACAAGGAAGATAACTCTTCAAACTTCTTTTTTGGGACTGCACGATATTTTTACTAGGGGCGTTTAGCTTAAGCGTGTCGAAATGATCCAAAAACGAGTAGAAAGCACGCACTGTACTGATTTGACAAAACTGTTAAGTTATGAACAAAAAAATATACCCGTGGTCTACTATAGTAGGCCATGCGTGCGCTCGAGTGCTTAAATCCATAAGCTATCGCTTAAACATCTTTTATCGGTACAATCGATTGTATGGGGTCTATGTGTTATATTGGTCCAATGTGATTTATATTCACTGTACACAATACGTATGTAATATTTAGTAAACCTTCAAAATTTAAAGTTAATATCTCTTTAATTGCAAAATTTATAAGCCAAACACCGTTTATCGAAACTATCGATTATATGGGAGCCATGCGTTATGTTGCTTTCAGCAAACCTGCAAAATTTAAAGTTCCTAGCTTTTTAATTGGAAGAGTTATAGGCCAAAACCCATTTATCGGAACAATCGATTGTATGGGAGCTATGCGTTGTATTGGTCCGATCTTACTGGTTCCGACAAATGATTAATATAATACAAAATGGCGGCTCCACACCAAATTTCATGGCATGAGGGACTAGTTTGCGTTCAAACAGACAGACGGACAGACGGACATACGGACGGACGGACAGACGGACATGGCTAAATCAACTCAGCTCGTCGCACTGATCATTTCTATATACTTATTGGTGGGTCTATCTCTTCTTCTTCTCATACTTACAAACATCGGACCAAAGTTATAATACCATTTCATGCTCAATGCCCATACGCTACACAACTTTGTAATTTCGTTAAGCTCCAAGTGCAATTCAAAGTGCCGGACTTATGTATTGGCCAACCTTATTCTTTGAAAATTTCACCAATTTCTTCTTCCGTAAAATTATTTTAACTAATTTTGTCAAAAATTATTAGTCAAGATTTAATACAAGATTTATAAACTGTATTTTGAAAACTTTTGCAAAATCATTGCAACTTAGATTTGGCCATGGGGGGGTTTTAACCCATGGCTCTTATTTCCTTTTTAAAAGAGAAATAACGCCCATAGGATTTTACGCGAGCAACAGGAACTGTTGATTAGCATTTTTTTCACAAATTACCCTGTGAGAAAAGAGTGGGAAACGTGGCACGCGGAAGGACATCACCGTGGCGGTAGCCACGGCTATGGCGCACACCCGGAGTTGGAATGGCGTAGCCCAGGGTTATTTTTTGAAGCGCGGCCGAAGGCCGCCTACGCGGAAAGGTGTCCTGCACATAAAAAACGTGGATGGGGCCCCGAATTGGGGATCTGACCCGGGTAAATTTTCGGTTTTTCACTAATAACTTTTCACAGAAACAAAATATTGCTTTTCCCCCTTCGGATTATAGTTAAGGAGGCCCGATCCACGATTTTTAAGTGCAGAACACCTTTCCGCGTAGGCGGCCTTCGGCCGCGCTTCAAAAAATAACCCTGGGCTACGCCATTCCAGCTCCGGGTGTGTGCCATAGCCGTGGCTACCGCCACGGTGATGTCCTTCCGCGTGCCACGTTTCCCACTTTGGTTAGCGTGAAATTTGTGTGTAACTATTCAATAAAATACAAAAAGAATTAGAATATTATTGTTTCATTAAAAAAAATGAAAGAGCAATAAGGCCTTTAAGACTTTATTTGCACCCCACCTTATAAAAACATAACAAATATGTTAAAATTTATTGAAATAAAGAAAACCATATACTTAATTCTTGAATCAGCTTGGTTTAATTCGTTTTTAACGTCCGTGGGCTTTATTTCTCTTCGAAAAAGGAAATAACACCCATCAGCAAAAGGTGATAACACCCATGGGCTTTATTTCCTTTTTAAAAAGGAAATAAGGTCCATGGGCGTAATTTCCTCTTTGAGTGGGAAATAACGCCCATGGGCCAATAGGTAAATATGCTGATTTTATAATATCAGTACTATGCATTAAGATTTTATGAACTGTAACAGGCATATTAAGCCATGGATAGAGATCTATGTACCTATAGTTTTTTTTGACAGGAATAGTGTTACTGGTAATAGTGTCAATTGACACCACGGTTGCCACAGCATATTTTTTTTTGCACCAAAAATGGATCAAATCTCAAAAAAAGGACCAAATTTATTTTTTCTTATTAATACACAAACTATGTAATTTTTAAAAAATTATACATATAACAATAACAAAAAAGAAGTGCTTTAATTCACATTGCACGTTAAACAAATTTGAAATACATTTCATCACATATATGTAGGTGAATTTTTCAGTCTTATACACATATTTATGCATATTAAAAATACTTATTTTGGTAGGTATCTGCCACAATACTTCGATGTGGTATGGGTAAAAAATTAGAAGTTACAAAAAAGTTGCCTTTTATATACAAACAAGCTGCTGCCCGCGACTTCGTATGCGTAAAAGTTATAATGAAGAATCAGCATAATTATTTTTTTGAAAGCTTCGAAATAAAACGCTGGGACTAACTTTATTTTATTAATTTATTTTAATAGTTCTATAACGCATGTAGCAAGGGCTTCAAATGTAATTCAATTATTTACAGTTGTATTTAGTTATATACAACTTTTGATGTTCTTCCCATATTACAAATTAGAAACAAATTTTCTGGGCCAGTAACCCTTGAGCAAGCAACATACAATTGTCCGTGTGAGAAACAGTTTGTCCTAAGATCGATACCAGCTGCTCGAAGTGTCTGGCCTTGCGACTTATTAATTGTCATAGGCAAACACACACTCACAGGAAACTGCACGCGTTTGAAGTGAAATGGAAAATTGCTTGGTAGGATGGGTGTGCGTGGTATGAAAACTATTTCGCCTGCTCCACAACCTGTAAGAATTTCTGCTTCTATAATATTATTTCGAAGAGAAGTAACTTTAAGGCGAGTTCCATTACATAACTTTGGAGGGGTTAAGTTGCGAAGCAACATAATCGGAATGCCTTTTTTTAAAGCGATGCTATTAGCGGGAAGTCCGGGCGCAGAAATAGAGTTGAGAAACTCAACAGGATAGTTCGTAGTCTAAGCTCTGTCTAAAACCGTGTTTATTGATCGGTATACCACCTCTTCTCCATCAAATTTTTTTAAAATACTGTAATTTATTTCTGCTGCTTGGTCGTTTTTGGGCGTAAGTATAGCTCGTTTACAGAGCCAAGCATTATTCTGGCGAGTTACTTGAGAAACGTCTCCATAAACCGAAGAAATAAGTTCTTCAACTGAAAGCACAATATTACAAAGATTTTCTGGCAGAGTTACTAATCCATTCGATTCGGGAAGTAAACCCTGGCCAATTTTCAGCAGGATATCCGAAAATTCTTGCGCTCTCATGTTGCGCTTTAGATTTAATTTATTTACCATTGCCAGAGCACCGAGCGTTTGAGGCATGCACTGACTTCATCAGCCCTTGCTCCCCCAGTTATAACGGGAAGTCTCTGACGGAAATCTCCACAAAATAAAACTGTTACCTTTCCCATGATTGAATCGTTTCGCCGGATATCTTGCATAGTGCGACTGACAGCTTCCACAGCTTTCTTGGAGTTAACTTTCAACACACTGAATTCCTTTTCGGTTGCCCTTTTACAACAATATTTCTATAGAAAAATCACGATTTGTGTTTTTATTATAACTTTGAATTATAGCTTTGGCAAACATATTGGATTAATTGTTTATAAACAAAGTAATAATAGACCAATGATAGTCTTGAAAAATGTCTGCTCTTATTTCTTAAGTCGACTTAGGCTGTTATTGCTTATGACTAGAGATTGTTACTAGAGATTGTTACTATTGTTATCACTATGCAGTATTCATTTCTACCTTTCGTTTGACACCCATGTTGAAAAAAGTAATTTTGGGTCACATTTTGTCAATATCTTTGGAACGGGACTAGATATCCTGATGGAAGATGTCCTAAATTTAAGGATAGACGTCTAGTATTATAATGGTTAAATTTTCATACATAGTTTTTATGTGTAGTAGGCATAATTGTAAAAAACGCACATTTTTGGTCACCCGGTCCCGGACATTTTGGTCAATAACTCGGGAGCTGGATGAGATATCTAAATGAAAGTTATCCTAAATTTTAAGTTATTTTATTCAATACTAGTAAGGCCCGCTTGCTTCGCTGCGTATCAGAACTTATAACAGACTGAGTCCGATTTTAATCATTATAGCCTATACGCACTTTTTCGAAGTTCGACTTTCTTTCTAAACTTTAATTGTATAGTTCACAACAACAATTAAAAAATACATCTGGGCCAGTTTTCGAAATTTGAAATACATACATATATCTACATATAATAAAATTGTAACAGGTCGATGTCTATACATGGCTTCTACCCACCCTTCTCTTTTTCCGTCCGAAATTTTTGAAGTTATGTATATAATTGAAACCATTTGAGATATTTAAATTAACCGCATCGCATATGAATAGGGAAAAGTGTTAAAAATGGTGTTAAGGGAAGTTAACGCTAACACTTGGCGTTAAAAAATTTACAGAATCGCGAAAAGTGTTAAAAATGGTGTTAAGCGAAGTTAACGCTAACACTTGGCGTTAAAAAGTTACAGAATCGCGCTACTGTTCTTTTATATTCTGTATTGGTTTCATACTTCATCTTGTTCTATCATTCGTTAGAAGGCAGGAGTAGCGGCTGCGCCGCCATATTGAAATGCCTCAGATGTAAACACTGACCTTTATTTTGATGTGCCTGTCAACCGTTTAACAGATAACATATCACACTTGTACTGATACACAATGCTATAGGCTATCAAGTTCCAAAGGCTCCTTACTCTCTTTGTTGAGTGTACTTATTGGGCGTGCCAAACGGCTGAAAGTAATTAATATAAACGCGAAAAGTCTGTACAAGAAAGTTGATGAATTGAGGTATACCACCGCTGGCTCCGATATCGATGTCATATGCATTTCCGAGACCTGGTTTCATCTTTCCATACGGATGGTGTAGTGAAGTTGGATACATACCAACTTTTCAGAGCTGACAGAGATGGTCATAGTAGAGGGTGTTGCGCTATATGTCAAAAGCTGTGTGTCCTGTAAATTGTGTTGTAAGTCATGCCCAAATGATTCCATCGAATATGTGTTTGTTGAAGTCTTCTCCGGGAACAATCAAAAGCTCCTAGTTGGCTGTGTATATAGACCCTATCGCCAAGTAAACTTCATCGGATTTACCGAATTTCTACACCCACTACTTCTAAACTACGAAAATATTATCATCCCGGGCGACAGTAACGTACTCGTGGAGACCAGTCTAAAGCTAATCGGGGAGTCTCTACGACTTGTACCCGCAAACTCTACCCGCAATCCATTTTACGAACTCGAGTTCCTAGTTGCTAGACTTATTCTTTCTTCGATCTAGTGTCAGCAGCCGTTTTCTTAAAACAAGAAATTATTTTCCTTATTTACAAATTTCAAACCTCATGTATCCCATGTTGTTGTAGGGTCCGTTGACTGTGGTTTGATTCATACACTACCATCGTTTGATGAGCAGACCGAGTTTTTCCAAGATCCCTTTATTCGTTTATTCGATGACCTCGTCCCTATCCAACATAAAGTATCCCGACCTAACAACAATCCATGGGTTAATGGTAGGATAAATTGGCTAATTAAAGGAAACTTGGAAAACGATAAAACGAATTGGGATCGGAAAACCTGAAATGGATACAGCTAGCCTCAAAGAACTTGACGTTAACGAAATTAATAATACATTTCGTAGCTGTAATCGTTTTGAGAAAAATGAGTTTAAAGTTTCTTCAAACTCATCGATCAACTTTAAACTTCGATAACTTGCGTCTCGTTCAAAATATCCATATTTTGAACACATCATACTTTTGATTGAGTCTTTATCTGTTAATCCACAGAATCTTGTTCATCATGTTTGCTTAGCAATACCAGTTAAATGTATTTGTCTGAAAGTATCTGCATATACACTATTTTGTGTTTGAACATTTTTATATGAAATCATTATACACTATTTCATTTGTATAGGATACATCATTTCATTTCTAAAAATACACTGTTTTGTATCTTTAATTTAAAGCTGAGAGAGAACAAAATAAAACAGCGTAAATTAATAGAGGGAATAGATTCGCGGTTAAAACTGCGAATGATTTTTTATTCATTGGTCGTTATACAAATATTGACAGGACATACTCGTTTAAATTTGAATACATACACAAATATATCTGGAATTATTATAAAGTAAGGTTTGTGTGTGTATGACAATAAACAACAGTGAGGTAAGCAATTTACACTAAAAGGTAAGTGTACGTAGATTGAGGTTATTCTATAATAAGGAATAGGAAAAGCATTTAGTTTAGCATACCTATGCAGTTAATTTAATTATCGCTTTCATCATCTTCGAAAATATCTGGTTCCGGTAAACAATCTCTTACTACTGGCGAAGACTGCAAGTTTTCAAAAAACAATTTAGCATCTTTATTGAACAGTAATTCATCACATAGACACCCGAATCTTTCTTAAAATTTGATGGAAAGCTATCAAGAAGCTTTTTCAAATCATAAAAGTCTGCAAACTCCACTTCTTTGGTGTAATATGGATTCTGACATCGCGCATTCCGCATAATTGTTTCCCATTTTTTAGGGTAATTAATAACTTTATGTTTCTTTGCATGCTCAATGGTTGAATGCATTGAGTCTACCTCCATTTGCGTATGTCCATACTCCAGAAATTTAATTTGGATTGTATCAAACCACAATTGCATGCTAAGATACATTAATAAAGCAGCAATGTATCTATATGATGGCAGGGCAGACAAATGAATGTATAAAGTTTACCCTATTTCATCAGACCGTCGCTTTCCATTGTTTTCGGGCCAAAAATAGCAGAATCCTTCTTTAGTAACCAAGTCGAACAATGTATTGTTGTATGTGCAAAATTTTCGTGTATAATAAAATGAGCTAACTTGCGAACATGGTGAGTACAGCACAGATTGAAGATCAAACGTGTACACTTTCAAAGTGTCATCATTCTGAGCAAGAGCTTTATCAAAATTTTTGTGTCTCCTAGCAAAATCTTTGTTTTTAATGTGTACCTTAAACGCATCTTCATACATTTCTTTATTTACTGCATTTTCGTATATATAACATTTTGCAAACACATTTTTTTGTATGTGTGATACCTTATATTGGATCCATCCGCGCGATATTTAAGTTTGGAGATAGGTATAATCTTGTAGAATTTTTTCGTACGTAATGGGCTTCAACGCACGGAAAAGAAGTAATGTGTGACCTAACGTAGCTTAATTCTGATAAGTCAATTTTTTTAGCATTTCCTTGGGTTCCTCGCCCATCCAGTATTACATCTTTCCCCACAGTTTCCTTTTTTTTTAAACCATGACGGCGCCATCAGACAAGTTGCTGTCTTCCTCTTGCACGGTCTAGTCAGGATAGTATTCTTCATAAATTCTCTTTGTTTGGCATAGTTGGCTAAGCTCCAAAACTGTTTGTTTATTTCCATACGGTCCTGGTCAGAAAAAACTTCACTGCATTTTTACTTGCAACACCCAAAATTTTGGCATTTTTGCCGGTATCATACGTCCACTACGGGTTTCGTATTCTTGTCCACTTTGCATCATTGCCTTACGCTGATTTTGCTTCCAGCAATTAAAATTAGTTTTCCGTTTTCTAGTAGAATGCGAATGGATTTTTTCTTAACCTCCAACATTACCAATTGCATTTGAGTTCTCCTTTCCCTTTCTAAACTTTCTGAGGGGCTTGCAGTACTGGTTTCGGGTACAAAAAAATTACTGGAGCCATTTGAAAATTCCCCAGCATGATATATTATCTTCATCAGTAAAAATAAAGTTTTCGTCTGCACTTGAATTCAACCCTTAAAGTGAATATTTAATATTTGAATAACAGATGTCAAGCCAACTCAAAAAAATAAATACATACATACATATTTTTTAATTAAAACTCTTATTTAAATTGTGTGTTATAATCATATTATTAATGCTCACCATTTAAATCCATTTTAAACCTCTTTTTTAAACTCACTCTGGTATCTTTATACAATTTTTTTAGACACACGGCACAAACACAATAGAGGAAACTCAAACTTTTAAATAAAATATTATTATGTACATTAAGGCGCCTCACGCTCCATACAAAAAAAAATGGACACCTTGTTTCCATCGGAATTATAAACTTCAATGTATTTTAGGACCTTGGTCAAAATATTTCGAAAAAATATTAAAATTTACCGGAGCTAAACCGCGTTAAAAAAACGCTAAAAATATCGTTTTTTATGTATAAAAGGAGTATGAGAAAATATTTTTTAATAAAAAGCACCTGAGATGATGAACTAGCTGGAGTACAAAAGGTAAGCATAAAAAAGTTTGAAAATTTTATCAACGCAATCCAAATATTGAGATGTATGATGCTGTTTTTGGTCATATTTCGAGGGGTACGTTTGTGGAAAACTTTAATAACTCAGCCAATTATTAACGGATTTAGACGATTAGGATATCATTTGAAAGGTATTTGCGAGACATTGCCAATTCTGCATAATTTAACCCTTTTTGGTCCAATTTTACACATTGCGAATATTAGCACACAGTTATACACTAATAGTATTGATAAAATTTTTGAACTTTTTTATGATTACCTTTTGCACTTTATCATCTCAGATGCTTTTTATTAAAAAACATTTTTTCATACTCCTTTTATAAATAAAAAACGATATTTTTAGCGTTTTTTTGACGGGGTTTAGCTCGGGTAAATCTTACTATTTTTTCGAAATATTTTGGGAGAGTCCTTAGAAAAGAGGGAATTTTGAAATTGCGGTGGAAACAGTGCAACTTTTTTTGGCGAGGCACCTTAATGTACATACATAAATTTTTCCATAAAAACACAATGAAATAAAAATGCCTGCAAGCCGTGTTAAAGTTATATATATATATATATATGGCGCGATATACAACAGTTATATCATCAACCTCCTAGGAGATTTTTGCGCCGAGCTTCTCTTCCAATTTGTGGTGTGCCGCTTTGGAATTTTTCCTACAAATTGGCGGGACCTACGGTTTTTCGCCGACTCCGAACGGCATCTACAAAGCAGATGAATTTTTGCTGAGAAGCCTTTCATGGCAGAAATACACTCGGAGAGTTTGCCAAACCACTGCCGAGGGGCGACCCCGTTTTGAAAAAACTTTTTCAAACCACTTTTTGATGTAACCTGTACCAGGGCTCGAACCCGGACCTTTGGTGTGGAAGGCCGACAACACTACCTCCACACCACGGTGGCCGCCAAAGTGTTAAAGTTAAAGGGGTAGAAAATGTGAAAGTATTTTTCATTACCTAAACAATATACAAGCAAATTGCTGATAAGTTTGTAATTATAGAGACATTACTGCTTATGACTAAGCTATTTTTACAAGTCAAAGAATAGTGTACGCGACCTTCTCAAACTAAAAACAGCGTATACAGAGATTTAAAATGATGCAAACGCCTTTACACCATTTATTTTATTCGGAGGTTCCAAGGACTTTTAAAATTTAAAGAAATAGAATAGTGTATAACACAGATACACTATTTCATTTCTAATTTTATGCGCATATTTGGAGAAATATATTAGCGTATGTCGATGCTACACTATTTTATTATTCACTATTTGCCTGTAAAAGGTATTAGAAATATAATAATGTAAAATACTTTACGTTCTTCTCATATTACAAGTATTTTTCAGAGATCTGTTTAATAATTGCGCGAGTGAACCTTACACTATTTTTATAAACTTGTTATACGTACACTATTATTATACAATTTCTTCTTTTGCGCATAAATTGGTGAGACAATAAGATATTTGCAAAAACTAAAAATTTTTATAATAGATTAAGGGATTGTCTATCCAATGGTGCAACTATCGAATAATAGTGTATGTAGCACTTACACTGTTTCATTATTCCAGCGACGATTTGTAGTTTGTCAAATGTTGCTAATACCATACACGTTGACAGCTACTGCGGTCCAGTTAATGTTGTCGCCAGCTTAACTTAATTACTTAATTACTCTGGGCTGTCTACAGAGAGCTTATTTTATTCGGACTAACAGTAGTCTAATAGCAATACAGTGAAGTTCCTTATTACGACAGTCTTTTTAACGAATATCGTTTGGATCTGTAAGTGCAAATTTGCATTTATACATGCATATACATAATAGCTCTTAAACTGATCATCGGATTGAAAAATGTTCCATGACAGATTTTTAGGGTAATAGAAGATCTTTTTTCGTTTTGCAGTACGATATGTAGAGCTAGAGATTTTTTGAATAATGTGAAAATACTTCGCGAAATCTCAAAACCTATCATACTTTTTTAAATTTCCATTTTATCCAAATCTAGTGAAACGTTGCAGATTATTTTTAGACCAAAATACATCACATTCCGCCCAGAAAATATTTTTTTTAACGAAAAGCTTAAGGTACATACATATATATCACAAACTGCGAGGGTATATATGTATGTGGCTGGTTATGAGACTTTTCACTGTACTAAAAATAAATTTTTTTCTAACAGTAGTACATACATACATACCCTGCAAACCGCCGCTAACCACATTTTCCAAAAATACCAACACATATGCATTTTTAGATTCCCATATTTCCAAAATTTTGGAATGGTTTTGTTAACCTTAGGTGACCAAAAAAAAATTGCTCTAAGTTTTCTTAAAATATGTGCCCATAAGTACCAAACATATATGCTAGGGCTAATGTGCACAAGAATTGTGAAAAAGAGAAAACCTTGCTGATTTTGTAACATTCATTATGTTATGAGTGCGAATGAAACAGCAAGAGATTTTCAAAAATATCCCAAAATCAAAACTTCAGCGCCATTTGTGAAAAAAATTTAATTTCGATTTGCGTACGAAAAAAATTTTTCAAGAAAATTTTATTGAAATTAAACGGGTTTTAAATAAAAAATTGTTCACAACGATCAAACGAAGAAATTAAAACACTTGTGTGTAAACGAATCCTGTTTTTTACACGAATTGACCACAACATTCTTGGAAAACAATCCTGCCCACTAAAAGTTGCTGGATTCGCCTTTACCCTTGGTAAGTAACTTACATAAATTGTAGTTTATTTGTTTATTAAAATATAATAAATTTGTTTATTATAATAAATTCAATTTCAATTTGCCTCCGGCAGTCGCAAAACACCTAATCCTTTTGACCGAAAAAGAATGAGTTTATGGTAATAGTTTAAGTGGGCTACCGAGCGCTAATACACAACAAAAAAGTCGGGACAGGTATCAGGAGACGCGCTTTGATCCCAGGAGCATGAATATTACTCCGCTGAATCAATATTTCCAGTAGTTTGAGAGATATTTGCAACCTCAGTTCACAATTTTCGCGGAAAGGTGTTCTGCACATAAAAGTCAGAATTTGACTGGGTAATTTTTCGATTTTTCGCAAAAATAATCAAAATATTGGTTCAGCGGAGTTATATTCATGCCCCTGGGACCGAAACGCGTCTTTTGATACCCCTCCCGACACTTTTGGATAAACGGTTACCAAAAATATTGTTCTCTCCCAAATAAAATGTAAAATGGGCTGTAGTAAATTCTGATTAGCTCTGGCGATGATGTTGTGCCATTTGTTATTGATGATGCTGTGGATGTACATACATATATTGATTTTGTTGTGAAGTGAATAAGCCAACTACAAAAAATATAGAGAAACGTATCAAAAGACGCGTTTTGTTACCTCAACACTAATCGTCATTAGCTTTGTGCATATTAGTCGCTTTTTACCACCGGCCCACTTCGGGCATATTCTAAACCCCTAAGCCGGAGGGACTATGTGATTTTTGTCGACAAGGATATACATATGGTGTTTCCAAAATTCAAATGTGTTGTGCACAGAAATACTTTGAATCGCGTAGCCGGTGTTGGACAATCTAAGGGTTATTTTTATAAAGTCTGACGACCACTCAGTGTGTTATTAGAATTATTAAAGTGGAAGTGTTACAATATGCTGCATTTGTTGTTGCAGTTGTCGTTCTGGTGGTGAATTGAAGTGTGCACTCAATGGTTGCGAAAAATGTGTTGGCTTTGCAAGTGATGTTGATTTTGTTGCTGGATAACCCGGCAAATATTGTGTAATGCCCGCTGTCGCTTACGTCCACCGGCGCCAACACCTCAAACGACCACTCACAGCTACCTTTTACGTAGCACTTCCACTTTAATAATTCTAATATCACAGTGAGTGGCAGTCAGACTTTATAAAAATAACCCTTAGCCGGTCCAACACCGGCTACGAAATATCAGGTATTTCTGTGCACAACACATTTGAATTTTGGAAACACCATATGTATATCCTTGTCGACAAAAATCACATAGTCGTTGTTGTTGTTCTTGTTTTAACAACAAAATCACTCCCCGAAGGTTTTGGGGAGTGTTGTCGAAATAACAGTCCTTGGCCGGATATGAATCCGGTACGCTCCGGTACTCCCTTGCGGTACTGCCCGACTGTCGTGGGAGCGATTTGGTATGGCCAGCGCAACCTTCTAGGTCATGTCATCCCTCCTTCCGAAAGGAAAGAGAAGATGGGTAATGAGAGGTGGGAGGCATCATATCCGTAGATCAACCATCGAGTTGCACATCATTACCTTTGTGCATATTGGTCGCCTCTTACGACCGGTATGCCTACCGCGGGCATATTCTAGGCCCCAACCGGAGGGGTAATCACATAGTCCCTCCGGGTTAGTGGTTTAGAATATGCCCGAAGTGGGCCGGTAGTAAAAGGCAAATAATATGCACCAAGCTAAAGACGTGCAACTTGATGCTTGATCTCCGGATATGATGCCTCATTTTCGGGGAGTGTTTTAGTTGTTAAAACAAAAACAATCACATGAAAACTACAAAAAAATTCGCTCAATTCATTGGCCACAGTCCCCGAAATATCTTCCATTGCTTGTATTCGTCTTATAATTGCATTACAAAAATCATTCAGGATATCGCAAAATGTTTTATTACAAATGCCATCAGGTAGCACGTTTTGCCAAACATTCTTAAGCAAATAATATATTTATTAAATATAAACGTAGTTTAATATTTTCGAAGACTTGTTTATGTGAAGGATGTAAACTTCTGCACATTGCCTTGGAATTCTTTTGTTTTGATCTACTTTTGTTTACAAATGTTTTTCCTCTTTTTCGACAATACATTCAGAATAGATTTGTCAAATTGACAATAGTCGCGTTCCAGTTAGCATAAAACCTGTTCCGATATTTATAAAAGTATAAGCAAATGCGTTCATACCTGCTTTTCTTGTTTTCACTTGATATCGAACTAGGATATTTGTTTCTTTTGGCACTCAACTTCTAATAAGTTAGCTAAAAATATGATAGGGGTATCGAAAGACGCGTTTTGACCTCGGTATCAATGATCCGAAGTCGAAATTTGATTTTTTTGTTTTAGTGAAATGTTATTAACAAAAAACCGAAAAGTAACCCAGATATTATGTATTCGTGCATGGGGTAGACAGGTTTTGCTGGGAAGGTTGTCCCTTTTGGAGAGTGGTTCGTAATTTTACTGTAGGGATGGCATATTAGTTATATGATAGCATGATTGCACCTATGTACAACCGATAAAATTTTAAACCAATAAATGAGATACTATCCCAACTCCTAAAACACCTAAAACATATATACGAATAAGCATCGCTTTAAACCATACAAATAATTTCATTTTATTGCAGAACACGATCCACAGATCACGATCCACCATCGCAATCGGACGAAAGTGAGGTACCATGTTCGATCAGCCAAGTTGCCAGAGGTATTTTGATATTTTTTCTTTCATATAATTTTAAATTTACCATTTGTTTTCCTTTGACCAACAGTTTAAAGACGAAGTTTTGAAGTGGTGGGGACTCACGAGGAGCGGAAAATTTTTGTCCCTTAGCCATAACCGGCATAAACAGCTTGTGTTAAAAAAGAAAAGAATGCAGTCATAAAGTGTTTATTACACGCATTTTAGGGCTGCATTCTTTCCTTTTTATATCACAATATTAATATTTTAGTTATTACTTGGTAAATTTTGTCTTAATACATTAGCTGTAACTAGTTTTAATCCATTATTTACAAAAACTCATATTATTGTCCTGAATCGACAATAAATTATGTACATATATATTGTAAACAGTACCACTTTTAAAAATTATCTTTGAAATACTAACTGTTGTTATTGCATTGCAATTAACAGTTTTTTTACTTTGTATATAACAATAAAATATGAATATTGTAAATAATCCTGCAAATACTAAATGTTAAATAACAGATTTTTACTTTATATATGATAATAAAATATGAATATTGTAAATCGTAGCCTTTTTGTAATTGAACTAATTAATGATATTTAATTTTTAATCTTGTAATTATTATCTTCCAATTATATTTAAGAAAACATAATATAATTTTCGCAATGTTTTTAATCCAAACCAAACCAAAAATATATTACTAAATACTTAGTATTGCATCCTTTTCTAATCTTCATTATTGTTTATAAACTTGACAAACGTAAATAAATGTTGTAACATCCTCATGGATTTCTTAACAAACTTTCATAAACTCCAACAATGTAAATTAGTTTTAGTCTAATTAATAATCGAATAACACTATCTAACTAAAAAAAGTTGAAATAAAGCTTTAATATTAATAGTTAGTGCTAAAATAAAATACTATTTATTATTTGTAACAAGCATAATTATTCACAATTTGTTTTTGTTAACTTTTTTTCTCAAAGACTATAAAAATTGGTAAAATATAGAAAAATTTAGTTTTAATACGTATTATTCTAATGTATTACAAAAAAATTTCAATAAAATATACAAATATTTAATCAAAATTATTCATTTTTGTGCAATTTATTTGGAAAAAATGTGTAGGTATCTCCATTTGACCAGGGACCGTAACTGTTATGAGTTTTAATATAAAAATCCACATTTAATCATTATTTTCAGATTTTTTTCATAAAAATCAACAATAGCAGTTATTTTAAATTTTTATTTTTTTGATCAAAAATAAAAGTTATTTTTTGATTTTTATTTTTTTGATCAAACATAAAAGTTATTTTTTGATTTTTATTTTTTTGATCAAACATAATAGTTATTTTTGATTTTAATTTTTTTGATCAAAAATAAAAGTTATTTCTTGAGCGATATTTTATCCCTCAAGAATAAAAATTAAGTTTTGAGTTTTAACTTTTTTCGCGGATTGAAAAACTCAAATAACCGCAGTGCCTTTCTGGCAGGTTGTTGATCATAATTATTAGATGATATATCCTTGTCAGCATAAGTGCTCAATAATTTGAAACATATTTATATGTATACACATTGATATTGTATGTATGGGGCAAAATTCGCCAAGTGTACCAGGTGAAAAAATGTATGTACATAAATATAAACTATGTTGATGAGGATATACCACCCAATAATTATGATTTATTACTTGCCAAAAAGGCACAGCGGCGTTTTGAGTTTTTCAATCCGCGAAAAAAGTTAAAACTCAAAACTTAATTTTTATTCTTGAGGAATAAAATATCGCTCAAGAAATAACTTTTATTTTTGATCAAAAAAATTAAAATCAAAAATAATTATTATGTTTGATCAAAAAAATAAAAATCAAAAAATAACTTTTATGTTTGATCGAAAAAATAAAAATTAAAAAATAACTTTTATGTTTGACCAAAAAAATAAAAATCAAAAATAATGATTATTTGTAATTTATATGGATTTCCCTCAAATTTTTTTAGTTTATAGAAGCTTTTTGTTGAGCATGAAGAGACGTGCATATTCATATACTTGAAACGTATCTGCGATATTGGGAAGTCTTCCATTTTTGATGCTAAAAATACAACAATAATCGTTACGGGGGGTCCCTGCATTTGACAATAACCACTTCAACTGGTATTTCATTAACCAATTCAGCTAATAAAATTAACCATATTTTAGCCACTTTGATAACCAATTCAACAGATAATATTCACCATATGTTAGCCAAAATAAAAACCAAATGAAAGAATATTTCTGCCCACTATTTAGCCAAAACAAAAACCATTTGAACAACTATTTCCAACTAGGTGTTAACCAAAACATTAGCTGGTTTTGGAAAGGGAAATTTTTTAAGACTGGAAGTATTGAAAAGAACTGCTATAGTTTTTGTTAATGGGAGAGTTCGATAAGTGCAAGGGAGATGCGAAGTCACACATATGGTTAAAATCTTCACGCCGCCTGAACAAAAATAGCCACTTTATAGACCATATGAGAAATTAATGAAACCCACTATTTAGCTACATTGGTAACCGGTATGTGGTTTGTAGGGTATGTATGTGATTTCATACTGTGTACCAAAATATACATATGTATGTACCAGGCGCGTATTCAGGGGGGGTTTTGGGGGGTTCATCAACTTAGCATCTCAACTACATTGCATGTTAACAATACCAAGAGTGTTTCGAACTCAACTCTGTTGAAATTCAAATAAACCACGGGCAAAAACCGTAAAAATGAGTGTCTCTCGTTATGTAGTCACGGTTGCCATAAACTTAACCAAAAAAATTACCAAGAAGTTAAAAAAAAATTACCAAAAATTACCAAGCAGTACACAACGCAGTCGTATTGAATTATCAGAGAAAGTAACAATTAAGTATATTGTACTTATACTTGGCAGGTGATAATAAAAATTGACGCTTATTTGGCAAAAAAGGATTGAAAAAGTTTTAAAGTAAAAGCCCGGTATGCTGTTGAAAAGAAAATGCTCAAGAAATATTTTCATTTATTTCTTGACCATGAAATTGTCATGAATAGCCAAGATATTTTGACGTTCCGTTCTGCATGTTGAATAATTGCAGTTTGCCGCTTTTTATATGAATTTCAATGTTATTTTGAAAAGTAGAAGAGATTCTGACGCAATATATTTTTCTTAAGCGTTGAATAAGTGTCATTTTATATAGAGTTTTTGGATTTCTTTTGAACAGCCTAAAGCCCTGAAAAAGAAAAATATTTTCCAATCCCAAAGGAGGAGCGACCAAGCACGTTCATTGATGCATTAAATAATTGTTCCGTGTATTTTTTCCCTATGGTACATCGATATATAAAAATTGCTGCAACGCTTCCAGTTTCCGTTGCTAATAGCGAACGGTCTTTCTCTTCCCTTCGAAGGTTAAAAACTTATCTAAGAAGTACAATAGGGCAGGAGAGGCTGGCTCTACTTAACATCCACTCTACTTTTAAATTAACTCCTGAAGAAATCCTAAACAAAATTTCAAAACAAACAAGAAAAATAAATATTGTTTTGTACACGGCTAAAAGTTTTAGCCTAGATTTAAAACCTTTTGGGGCTACATATACACCTAGACCAGTATGTCTGCGTTCAAAGTGTTGTTTGGAATTTCCAGTAATATTAACTTCCTTTGACTAATGTCAATATTTTTGTTTGAAAGTATGAGTAAAAACACAATAAAAATACTGCAACTCAAAGTTACGAACTTTGTGGAAAATTCATGAAAATTCAAGAAAACTTTAATCAAAATTTCTAAGTTTTTAGTACAAATTTTTAGGTTTTTTTCCAGCATGCAGTTTTGTAGCCCGTTCAATTGAAGTGAACAAAGATACCAATCTTAAGCCGCTATAAGAGTTACTCGATTTTTGACAATTTTTTTTCTACCCGACCAAGTGCATTATCTTCCATACAAATTTATATGTAATCGTAATATTTTTATATTGAACAAAATTCTCTTGATGCGCAATGCTCTTCGTAATGAGCCACGGCGCACTCAATTTTGTGCGAAAACTACACATATTCGCTGCGTATACGACTTTTGTTGTATTTTTGTTTATCCCAGTTAAGTTTTAAATCTAAACGGCAAAAAATTTAGAATTAGTGAAGGTGATTGAAAGGTTTGGAATTTATTTCCAAAAAGTTTTAAAAATTGTGTAAACCAATGAATGGTTTAAAATTTAGGCTCAAATTTTTAGCGGTGTAGAGAGAGAAAAGTTTCAAATAAATAAAAGTATAAATATGTAATATGTAAAAATATAAGTATGTGTGTATTTACAGGTAATTCTTATTTACTGGCACTTTGGTCAAATGCTCCCCCGAAATTTTTTTCTGGCTACGCGCCTGGTATGTACATATGTACATATGTTCATCATTATACATACCTATTTGATATTATTCTTTGTCATTAAAATATGCTTACATGTATTGCAAAACTACTTAGTTGGTAGTTACTAGCTGGAACCGTAATCGTTATGAGTTCTATTACACTATACGACAAAATCAACTTTTTTTCTGGGTATTGGACCAAACCAATTTTTTTGAATAGATGAAGACGTATGTAAATAAAAAATGTGTATACCTCGTTTTTCGAAGTTAGCCTTCAAAATTTTGTAATTTGCTTTCGAAGTTAGAAATTCGAACATTGGTAATTTCCGTGCATTGTTTACAAAATTGAAAAACAAAAGTGTGGGTGTGGTATACGTTCTTTACGCAATCGACTGGTAGGTGGCGCGAACTAAAGTCAGTGGAATTAACGTCAGTGACGTTAATTCGCACCCCAAAAGCGAATTAATGTCAGTGACATTAAGACGCATGCCAAAAGCGAACTAAGGTCAATATTTTTAGCGAACTAACGTAATTGACATTAAATCGCATTAAGAAAGCGAACTAAAGTCAATACATTTTTTTTATATTCCAAATTTTCATTTTTCATTATCACCTTCGACTTATGATCATTATATCATGAATCTGGGATTTAAAAAATGAATCTGGGATTGACTTAGGTCAGATCCCCAATTCGGGGTGTGATCCATGGTATTTATGTGCAGAACTCCTTTCCGCATTAACGGCCTTCGGCCGCGCTTCAAAAAATAACCCTGGGCTACGCCATTCCAACTCCGGGTGGTTGCCATAGCCATGGCTACCGCCACGCAGTGTTGGGCTAATCAACTAATATATTCAATCAATTGATCAATCATGATTGATCCAATCATGATTAATTTAGTCATGACTAATTTAATCATAACTAACGAGATCAATCATTAGTCATGACTAAATTCGTTAATCGCAAATCATCAATCATTAGTTTTAATCATGAATGTATGACTAAGCTCGGTGCACAGGTGTTGGTACACTACACATACAGGGTGTAAGGATCAGCAGACCGAAGTCTCAGACCATCATCTCGAGTAAAGTACTGAAATAATTAGGTTCGGAAATGAAAAAATTTTTCCCGAAAATGAAAAGAATTTTCTACTCTCTCCTTATACAAAATATGCGACTCGGCAGCCAATTTTGTATGGAGATGTCAAAAATTCTTTGAATTTCCGAGAAAAATGTCTTTGTGGACTTTGCTCAGGAGGATTGTCTGTGTTTTCAGCTTTCAGGGGCTGTACCTTACACCCTGTATCAAACGATTGATTTTCTCTTAGTATCAGGGTTGGGCCACTTTGAATAAAAAATTATTCAAATACAAAAAAAAAAAAATTATTGATCATTTTTTAAATTTTGAGTGATGTGTGACTGGTTATTCCTTATTCAAAAAAATCTAAATTCCTGAGATCCCGGAAAATTATACCCATATGCGCATTATATTTGTCGTCTTTTCGGTATAATTTCGGAACTGTTTCGGGATTGTATCGGGATTATTTCGGGACCAGTTTCGGGATCATTTCGGGACTATTTCGGGACCATTTTCGGGACTTTTACGGGATCATTTCAGGACTATTTCGGAACTGCTTCCTTGCTATTTTCGGGATTGTTTCGGGACTTTTTCGCGATTGTTTCCGGACATTTTCGGGATTGTTTCGGGACTTTTTCGGGATCATTTCGGGACCATTTTCGGGACTTTTCGGGATCATTTCGGGACTATTTCGGAACCATATCGGGATCATTTCTGGACTATTTCGGGACCAGTTCTGGACTGTTTCCTGACTATTTTCGGGATTGATAGTCCCGAAATAATACCGAAACAATCCCGAAATGATCCCGAAACAGGTCCCGAAATAATCCCGAAACAGTTCCGAAATGATACCGAAAATGTTGAATAAAAATAACATGTTATTTATCACTTTGATTGTTTTGAATAAGATATAACCAGTCACTCATCACTCAAATTTTTTTGAAAAATGAATAAAAATGTATTTTTCATTTTTTCGTCACTCGTCACTCAAATTTTCTAATATTGCCCATCCCTGACGAGTATTTTACCGGGGCATGTATTTATCTGAACACCAAAAAATAGTAAATTTTACACTAAAACACCAAAGTCTTACCTAACCTACAGTAACGTTTTGTGTGCAATTCAGTGTTTTTTTCAGATGCAGAAAAATATTTTACTTTTCCTGGTATTAAAAAATATCAATCATAAAAAAATAATCATGATTATTTGATTATGATTAAAACTAATCAATGGTTAGTCATCACCTCGTGATTGAACTAAGTAATCATTAGTCATCAATCATGACTAACACATTCAATCATTAGTCATCAATCATTAGTTAACTAAATTTTGCCCAACACTGCCGCCACGGTGATGTCCTTCCGCGTGCCACTCTTTTCTCACAGGGTAATGTGATTACAACAACCACATGAAAATGAGCGGAGTTATATTCATGATCCTGGGACCAAAGCGCGTCTCCTGATACATATCTCAACATTTTTGGTTATGTATTAGCGCTCGGTACCCCACGTAAACGATTACCCACGTCTAGATTTAGAATCTGAAATGAGATTTCTTTCAACCGTTCAAAAGTTATTCGCAGTTAAAGTTAAACATTTTCTCTCATTTTCATGCGGTTGTTGTAATGGCACATTAGGCTGAGCCAAAAAAGTGAAAAAGTGGGAAACGTGGCACGCGGAAGGACATCACCGTGGCGGTAGCCACGGCTATGGCACACACCCGGGGTTGGAATGGCGTAGCCCAGGGTTATTTTTTGAAGCGCGGCCGAAGGCCGCCAATGCGGAAAGGAGTTCTGCACATAAATACCATGGATCACGCCCCGAATTGGGGATCTGACCTAAGTCAAATTTTCGCCTGCGGCGCTACTTCGCCGAATCTCAAACCCAAATGCCTCAATGACATTAATTCGCATGTCCAAAGCGAAATAAAGTCAAAATACTATACGAATTAACGGCACTGACTTTAATTCGTTTTTGGTCATGCGTCTTAATGTCACTGACATTAATTCGCTTTTTGGGTGCGAATTAACGTCACTGACGTTAGTTCGCGCCACCGACTGGTATACAAATTTTTTTTTGTAAAGTTATGTAACAAGTGTTATACGGAGGCTAACAGGGCTAAAAAAGGGGTATACACATTTTTTATTTACGACTTCATCTATGCAAAAAAATTGGTTTGGTCCAATACCCAGTCGGGTGCTATACAGTGTTATAGAACTCGATATTTAATCCATATTTTCAGATTCTTTCATTAAAAATCAACAATAGTCAATGTTCAAGTTTTATTTTTACTACCTAATGATCCCGAAAATAGTCCCGAAACAGTACCGAAATGATTGAGAAAGTAGTCCCGAAACAGTCCCCAAAAAGTCCGGAAATGATCTCGAAAATGATCCCGAAACAGTCCTGCAATGATCCCGAAATTATCGCGAAACAGTCCCAAAATGATTTTGAAGCGATCCCGAACAAGTCCCAAAATGATCCCGAAAATAGTCCCGAAATGATCCCGAAACAGTCCCGAAAATGGTCCCGAAATGATCCCGAAACAGCCCCGAAATGATACCGAAAATGACGACAAATACAATGAGCATATGGGTATAGTTTTCCGAGGTCTAGGGGTACTTATTTTTTGTTTTTATATAACTGAATAAAAATGAAGTTTTATCGTTATTCAAGAATTCCAAAAATAAAAATAACATGTTATTGATCAATCAGGATAAATAACATGTTATTTATCACTTTGATTTTTTGAATAAGAAATAACCAGTCACTCATCACTCAAATTATTTTGAATAATGAATAAAAATTTATTTTTAATTTTTTCGTCACTCGTCACTCAAATGTTCTAATATTGCCCATCCTCTTATGTCACGCTTTCACGGGGAGCCGGGAATATAATATTAAGAGACATTATAATTCGTCGCTGGAATAATGAAACAGTGTATGTATGTAAGTGCTACATACACTATTATTCGATAATTACACCATTGGATAGACAATTCCTTAATCTATTATACAAATGTTTAGTTTTTGCCAATATCTTATTGTCTCACCAATTTATGCGCAAAAGAAGAAATTGTATCAGTGTAATTATGACAAGTTTATAAAAATAGTGTATGGTTCACTTGTACAATTATTAAACAAATCTCTGAGAAATACTTGTAATATGAGAAGAACATAAAGTATTTTACATTAACTATAATATTTCTAACACCTTTTACAGGAGCTTCAAATAGTGAATAATAAAATAGTGTAACATCGACGTACGTTAATTTTTTTCTCCGAATCTATACTATAATAAATCTCTAGAAAAGTCGTGCCTGTACATTGAAAATTTCTTTGAAAAGATGACTGGGGATGACCTGGGGAATGCTATTGAGTTCATCTGATCAATTTTTAAAATTATTGTCTGTCTGTTTGTCTGTTTATCTGTTTGTCTGTTAGATCTTAACGATCTCGGAAACTCAGAAACGGATTTTGATGAGACTTTCACAAATATACTGTTGAAGCTTAGAAAGGGATCTGCACTTTGTTTTATCAAAATCGGACCACAAACAAAAAAGATATACGAATTTTTAGGGAGGAACCTATGAAATTTTTTTTCTTAAATAAATTTAAATAAATATGTATGTGGGTATCAGCATATCTATACTATAATAAATCTCTAGAAAAGTCGTGTCTCTACATTGAAAATTTATTTGAAAAGATGACTGGGGATGACCTGGGGAATGCTATAGAGTTCATCTGATCCATTTTTTATATTATTGTCTATCTGTTTGTCTGCTTGTCTGTTTGTCTGTTTGAACTTAAGGATCTCGGAAACTAAGCCATGGATTTTGATGAGACTTTCACAAATATACTGCTTGAAGCTTAGAAAGGGATCTGCACTTTGCTTTATCAAAATCGGACCACAAACAAAAAAGATATACTAATTTTTAGGGAGGAACCTATGAAATTTTATAAATTTAAATAAATATTTATGTGGGTATCAGCATATCTATACTATAATAAATCTCTAGAAAAGTCGTGTCTCTACATTGAAAATTTCTTGAAAAGATGACTGGGGATGACCTGGGGAATGCTATAGAGTTCATCTGATCCATTTTTAAAATTATTGTCTGTCTGTTTGTCTGTTTAAACCTAGCGATCTCTGAAACTCAGAAATGGATTTTGATGAGACTTTCACAAATATACTGCTTGGGGCTTAAAAAAGGGATCTGCACTTTGCTTTATCAAAATCGGACCACAAACAAAAAAGATATACTAACCTATGTAATTTTTTTTCTTAAATAAATTTAAATAAATATTTATGTGGGTATCAGCATATCTATACTATAATAAATCTCTAGAAAAGTCTGTTCGTACTTAAGGATCTCGGAAACTAAGAAATGGATTTTGGTGAGACTTTCACAAATATACTGCTTGAAGCTTAGAAAGGGATCTGCACTTTATCAAAATCGGACCACAAACAAAAAAGATATAATAATTTTTAGGGAGGAACATGACATTTTTTCTCTTAAATAAATTTATATGAAGAAAAATTCACTTAGTTTGTCAAAAAAAAAAACTAAGCGTGCCTTTCTAAAATTTTTGTTTACTTTTTTTTTCAATGTCAGCTAAATCAAAAATCAATTGCCTAGGTACACTGCCGCCTTATGTGGGTATCAGCATATCTATCTATCTATCATACTAATATTATAAATGTGAATGTAGCGATGTTTGGATGTCCAGACGTTTGCTTTTGTTCCCTAAAAACGTGAGAATGGCTAGACGGATTTTGTTGAAATTTGGCACGCCTACAGGTTATAGTCTGGAAGGAGCTATAGGCTATTTTTTTTTTTAATTTTGGGGGTTCCGACCCTGCTAGGGACCGTTAGTTTTCGAAATTTTTTTTATTCCATATATCTCTAAGTATATTGAACTTATACTTATGATATTTCACATATAGGTATAGAAAGATCGTACAATATGGCTATCAAACGAAAGGGCAAGGCCCCATGTTTCATTTAGGCTTCGATATATTTTGATAAATTGATCGATAACTAAGTTATCGGCCAAAATTCGATTGCCCGAAAACCTTAATATTACCCTACAATATGGGTATCAAACGAAAGGGGGTAGCTCCAGGTTTCATTTGGACTTCGATATATTTCGATAAATTTATCGATGATGAGTTATCGATGAAAATGTGATTACCCAAAAACCTTAAACTTGCCCTACAATATGGGTATCAAACGAAAGGGGAAGGCCCCAGGTTTCATTTGTACTTCGACATATTTCTATAAATTTATCTATAACTGAGTTATGGGTAAAAATGCGATTGGCAAAATCACAACCGCTGCGGTAGCTGTCCAAAATCGAATGATCTTTTATTTCTCAAAACGGTATTTGTACATCAACGGTTCTTACTGTTTATACATATGTACATGTATATCTATATGTACTACATACCACTCTTAGTTGCTATGTACTCTTATGTTCTATTACAATATTTACTTAAGGCGAGTTCGCATATTGCGACTTAGTCTAAGCTATTATGACTTACCCTGCAGTGTTGCTTAGCTATGTATTCCTACAACTCGGCCGTCCTGACTTATAGAATCCCCTGATTCTACTACGTAGAAATGTGTGTACCATCGGAGTTTTGTTCCCAAGCAAACTTTACTGAACTTTGTTTTGGCTCGCCATTATTTTTATACTCATACCATGGCTTTAAATTTGTAACGGACCAAGTTCCCTTGTAGGGAATTTGTGTTTGTTGAAACGGTCGTTTTCTAGGACTTTCGATATTCTGTATGGTCCTTTAAACTTTGTTATTAGTTTACTTGAAACTCCCACTTGCGAGTTGATGTTGGAGACCATAACGTAGTCACCAACCTTGAACTTTCGCGCCTCTCTTCTTTTATCATCTGAAAATTTCTTATTATAACTTTGCGCTTTTCTTTGCACAGCTTCTGCCTTTTCTCTAACTTTTTCTATTGCAATTGGGCTGGAAGGTTGAACTGATTCTAAAACATTTTCACTCAGAGTGTCTATAACTTTACCTTTCTGTTTTACTCCAAAAAGTAATACACTTGGTTGCTCCTTTGTCGCTTTGTGAACCGTGTTGTTTATAGCGTGTTCTACTGACTCTAATACTTTTTCCCAACCTATTTCTTTCTCCGAGTCTACCAACTTTACAATCATTGGGCCTAGGCTTTTGTTAACGATCTCCACCTCCCCATTGGCTTGGGGTGAATTTGTCGCGACTTTTATATGCTCAACGTTGCTTTCTGCTAAAAATTCCTTAAATTCGTTTGAGGTAAAGCACGTCCCTCGGTCCGATACTACAAACTTTGGCCTGCTATATGCTCTGAAATAGTCTTTCAGTGCTACGATTGCTTCTTTTGACGCTGTCGTTTTTGCAGGATAGAGACGGACGAATTTTGTGAATGCATCTATTATTACCAGTAAATGTTTGTATCTTGTAGATTTGCTATGAATCGGTCCGTAGTGGTCAATGTGTATCATTTCAAAAGGTACGTTTCCCTTAGGTATCATATTTAGGAATCCCCCCTTTCTACCATTTTTACCCGAAAACGCTATGCACTTTAAGCAGTTTCCCACATGCGTTAATGTCTTTCTCTTCATGCCTGGAAACCAATAGCTCTTTCCTACAGTCTCTACAACTTTGTCTACACCTAGGTGACCCATTTCGTCGTGATACTTATACAAAACATGACCCTCCATTGACTCTGGTACGTAGAAAAGTAAATTTTTGTCCTTCCTGTAGACTACTCCATTTCTCATTTCATTAAGACTACTCTCGCTTTTTTCCAACTCCTTTTTAATTTTTTCTATATTTTCATCTTTGCTTTGACATATAATCAAATTTTCCTCAAAGGTGTTTGCGTGAATTACTAAAACATTGTTTATTCTACTTAACGCGTCGACATGTTGCATTCTTTTGCCCGCTCTATGTTCGAGTACGTAATCGTAGTTCTGCAATTCTAACGCCCACCTCGCTATTCTTGGGTTCATCTCTTTCTTATTAAGCGTCAAGGTTAGTGAGTTGCAGTCTGTCACAATTTTGAACCTGATGCCCTGTAAATATACTCTAAATCTCTTTAGTGCGTACACAATCGCTAAAGTTTCTAGCTCAAAGCTATGGTACTTAGATTCTGTCTCCGTTGTACGCTTGGAAAAGTAAAATACTGGATGTAGTTTATTGTCCTTTTTCTTTTGAAGCAATATTGCTCCGAAGCCTAAAGCGCTCGCGTCACAATGTAATTCTGTTTCGTCATTTGGGTCGTAGATCGCTAGTAATGGCGACGCTTTTAGCTATTTTTGAGACAGTTGAACGATTCCATCTCTGCTTTTCCGAACCGAAACTTTGTATCTTTCTTTGTGAGGTCATGGAGAGGCTTAGCTATAGTGGAAAAATCTTGTATAAACCTTCGGAAATAAGAACATAACCCCAAGAAACTTTGAACTTCAAAAAGTTTAGTTGGGATAGCGAAGTGTTCTATTGCTTTTAGTCCCTTTTCATCAGCTTGTATTCCTTCTCCAGTTATAGTGTATCCTAAGTACGATACTTTTGATTGCAAAAATTCGCACTTATCTAACCGCAGCTGTAAGTTATTCTGTACAATTCTAAGAAATACTCTTTCTAATATTTTCAAATGTTCTTTTATACTCTCCGTCGCTAGCATAATGTCGTCTAGATAAACTATTATCTCTCCCTTGCGAATCATGTCTGAAAATATTTTATTGATAAACTTTTGAAACGTAGCTGGAGCATTTTTCAGCCCGAATGGCATTCTTAAAAACTCATACTGTCCCAAGGGTGTTGTAAAGGACGTATACTTTACCGAATCTTCGTTCATAAAGACGTGAAAAAATCCGTTCTTGAGATCTAGTTTCGTAAAGATTCTCTTGTTTACTAATCTATCCAGCAGATCATCTATCCTTTGTAGTAACTTTGTTTAATTTCCTATTGTCTACGCATAGTCGGAGCTCACCTGTCTTCTTCTTTACTAACACTATTGGAGACACAAATTCTGATTCACTAATTCGTATGTAACCTTTCTTCAAATATTCGTCGAGTATATTCTGCAAATCTGTTTTTTCTTTGTATGACAACCTTCTTGGGGCACACGAGAACGGGCTACTTTTTTCTAATACGAGGCTCATTTCTTTTCTGACCATTGGCTCATCTGGCCTTTTCGAGTTAATATATATCCTGTCGAAGATTTCCTGCAAGCGGGCTTTATCGCCGAATTTTATTTCTTTACTTACATTGAGATCTATACCCGTTTGTTCGCTTATGTCTATCGCCATAATACCCTCTATTACCTCATCTATGTTTTCACCATGTTTGGTATTTTTGTTCACATCTACGACGCATTTACTTTCGAGTTTTGTGTCTGAACATAGATTTCGAATTTTCCCGACACTGTGCACATTTCCAAAATTTGCTACTTTGTGAACCTCACCAATTGTTAGTCTTTCCGTTCCTCTATCCATAAACTCAACATTGCCGATATTTAGTTTGGCATTACTTGCCTCTATAAAGTCCCTACCCAGTAGCGCTGAAGAACTAACACACCCATTTGGAAATACTAGAAATTCTATTAAAACATCTTTATTCAAAACCTTTACTTTGCACTTAAATTTTCCAATTACAGTCAAAAATTAATTATTAATTCCATGGTAGATATCTTTTACTTGTTCCAACTTCACTCCCGATGGCACCACAATCTGTTTAATCAAACTAACTGGACTGCCTGAGTCAAGTAGGCATTCTACAAACATATTAACATTAACACAAGTCACATACAATCTAAAATAACTTACAAAGGTGTTCTTCGGCCTCTTATACTGCTTGCAATCTGGTGCATAGTGACCTTCTCTCCGCATGCGTAACATGTTCCTGCTTCCCGTTTGCCTTTTCTGCAGTCTTTTGCGTAGTGACCGGTGCAGTTACAATTATAGCACCTCAAACGTTCTTCCTGTCGTGGTCTCATAGCCGGACGCTCTGGCAACGTTACAGAACGAAATGCTCGAACGACCTCGTTTGCCGAAGTGAAATTGTGCAACCTTGCTTGATCTCGGAGCTGCCTATCCGGAATCCCTTCGACTAGGTAGTCAGCAAACTCTTCGTCGCTAAGGTTTAGGTCGCTGCTTAGTATGCACTTTTCGTTGTAGTAGTTCATGAAACTCTCCTCCGGTTCCCATGTACGTTTTTCAAACTTACGCCGTCGTTCGAGTTTCCTTTCATTTGATGCGAACACTGTTTTCATTTCGGTTAGCAACTCATGTGCACGCTTGTGGAATGTTGACTTCGTGTTGTACCATGCCAAAGCGGGGCCTCTTAGTTTTAAATGTATAGCCACGCATAACATGGTTTCATCAATGTTGAACATTACACGATAATGCATTATTTGATTGTACCATGCATTGAAGCCGTCGCCGCCATCGTAAGTTGGTATAACCTCTTTCAGCATTTCGAAGGAAACGCCGTCGTTAGCTTTTGTGTTATTAGTCTTTTCCAATTTTGCTCTTTGTAGCTTTAAAAGTTCAACTTCTTTTTCAAGCACTTTGATTTTTTGAGCTGTTGCGTCGGCTTCATCATCGCTAACCACGGTGCATCGATTTTGTGTACTGGTACTTGCATCGTCACAACCGGCGCTTCGTATAGGGCGGCTTCCAAAAGTACCGCTACGTAGATTTATCGCACCACTTTGTACACGAACTGAATCATAGTCGTTGCTTGTCACTACACTTTTGTCGCGCCGTTGTACACCTCTGCTTCTCAAAACTCTGCCGTTGTTCTCAACGTTGTCGCTTTCATTTTCGTTCTCACCGTTTTCCTCGGCGTTGTCTTCGCTTAAATCACCTTGTTCTTGTTCATCTGGCTTTGCTCCACCATCGTCGGTTTCTTCGTTGTTTTTCTCAACATTTGGACATAATCCTCGAGCTTCTGCGGTTATCTCGTTCAATCTAGCTGCTAGTGCAGCCTTCGCACCGCTGGAATTAATGCCTACAGCAATACACCACTTTTTCAGCTGTAGCAATGAATATATTTCAGCGTTTATAGCTTCACGCTCCATTATTGCAAAAATTTACTTAAAACATGCGCGACTTTACTTCAACGACCGAATTTACTTTAAATAGACTTTTTAATTTGGTTCTAAGGCCACTTCTGATGAAATATATCAGGTGGCTAAAATTAAGTGGCAAAATCACAACCGCTGCGGTAGCTGTCCAAAATCGAATGATCTTTTATTTCTCTAAACGGTATTTGTACATCAACGGTTCTTACTGTTTATACATATGTACATGTATATCTATATGTACTACATACCACTCTTAGTTGCTATGTACTCTTATGTTCTATTACAATATTTACTTAAGGCGAGTTCGCATATTGCGACTTAGTCTAAGCTATTATGACTTAACCTGCAGTGTTGCTTAGCTATGTATTCCTACAATATTACCATACAATATGCTATCAAATCAACATTTGAATTTGCATTCATCATGGCACAATTTGCCAAATTTGAATTCTTGAAAGGCCCCCTAACGTTACCAACGAATACCGCAAAAGAAAATTTTTGAAAACCGGTTTTCAATACTCTTTTTTCAAAATTTTCAAAATATTCCAATTTGGTAAATTCTTCAGTAGGCAATAATATTATATAAATATGAAATCTTAAAGTATATTATAGATTTTGAAAGGACCCCTAACTACTTACCTCCCGAGCAACGCCGGGTACCTTGCTAGTACTATAATAAATCTCTAGGAAAGTCGTGTCTGTACATTGAAAATTTCTTTGAAAAAATTACCGGGGATGGCTTGGGGAATGCTAGAGAGTTCATCTGATCCATTTTTAAAACTATTGTCTGTGTGTCTGTTTGAACTTATGGATCTCGGAAACTAAGAAATGGATTTGGATGAGAGTTTCACAAATATACTGCTTAAAGCTTAGAAAGGGATCTGCACTTTGTTTTATCACAATTGGACAACAAACAAAAAAGATATACTAATTTTTAGGGAGGAACCTATGAAATTTTTTTTCTTAAATAAATTTATATGAAGAAAAATTCACTTAGTTTATCAAAAAAAAAAACTAAACGCGCCTCTGTAGAATTTTTGTTTACTTTTTTTTTTCAATGTCAGCTTAATCAAAAATCAGTTGCATAGGTACACGCCGCCCTATGTGGGTATCAGCATATCATACTACTTAATCTATATATATAAAATTCAAATTATGTAAATAGGTATAGATCGACTTGCGTCCTAAACTTATAAACCGATCGTAACCAAGTTTTACACACCCACTGTACATCTTCCAGGGATGGTCACAGGCTAAAAAATATTTTGATATATATAGGGGGCGTGGCACCTCTCATACAAATGGAATTTTCCATTGTCCGTATCTCTGGAAGTATTTATGTTAAACCATTGAACCTCGGTAAGGGGTTATATGGGATCGATCCCTACCACCTCCAAAAAAACTGGGGATAACGACAAAGTGGGCGTGGCACCTCCCATACGAATGAAATACTTCTTATTCGATATCTCTGGAAGTATTTAGGTTATACCACTGAAATTTGGTGAGAGATTATATGAGATCGATCCCTACCACCTCAAAAAAAACTGGGGATAACGAAAAAGGGGGCGTGGCACCTCCCATACCAATGAAATACTTCTTAGTCGATATCTCTGGAAGTATTTTTGTTAGATCATTGAAACTCGGTAAGGGGTTATATGGGATCGATCCCTATCACCTTCAAAAAAACTGGGGATAACGACAAAGTGGGCGTGGCACCTCCCATACGAATGAAATACTTCTTAGTCGATATCTCTGGAAGTATTTAGGTTAGACCACTGAAATTTGGTGAGATATTATATGAGATCGATCCCTACCACCTACAAAAAAAACTGGAAATAACGAAAAAGGGGGCGTGGCACCTCCCATACCAATGAAATACTTCTTAGTCGATATCTCTGGAAGTATTTTCGTTAGATCATTGAAACTCGGTAAGGGGTTATATGGGATCGATCCCTACCACCTCCAAAAAAACTGGGGATAACGACAAAGTGGGCGTGGCACCTCCCATACGAATGAAATACTTCTTAGTCGATATCTCTGGAAGTATTTAGGTTAGACCACTGAAATTTGGTGAGAGATTATATGAGATCGATCCCTACCACCTCCAAAAACAACTGGGTATAACGAAAAAGTGGGCGTGGCACCTCCCATACGAATGAAATACTTCTTAGTCGATATCTCTTGAACTATTTAGGTTAGACCACTGAAATTTGGTGAGAGATTATATGAGATCGATCCCTTCCACCTCCAAAAAAACTGGGTATAACGAAAAAGTGGGCGTGGCACCTCCCATACAAATGGAATTTTTCATAGTCCGTATCTCTGGAAGTATTCGGGTTACACCACTGAAATTTGGTGAGGGGTTATACGAGATCGATCCGTACCACCTCCAAAAAAATTGGGGTTAACGAAAGGGGGGGCGTGGCACCTCCCATACTAATTTTTCAAGCTAAATATCTCCAAAAGTATTTAAGGCAGGAACCTGGAAATTGGTATAGAGCTAAATGATATCAAAACAATTTTTCCGCATAAAAGTAGGGTTATCGTAAAAGCGTTTAAAGTTAGGACCTGAAAATTGATCAGGAGATCAATGATATCAATAGCTCTATGTGGCGTGTTCCCGTGTAGGAAAATTTTTTTCGCTATTTACTTACGCTCCGGGACAGAAAACTAAAATTTTGTGTATCGTGTAGCCTTAAACGGAATACTAAAATTTTATATTTTTGAAGTTGTATGCACAATGAAGTAGTGAAAAATTAATAAAAAAATCTATTATGGGAAGAACGAAGTTTGCCGGGTCAGCTATATTATATAGATATGAAATCTTAAAGTATATTATTGATTTTGAAAGGCCCCCTAACTACTTACATCCCGAGCAACGCCGGGTACCCTGCTATATTATATAAATATGAAATCTTAAAGTATATTATTGATTTTGAAAGGCCCCCTAACTACTTACATCCTGAGCAACGCCGGGTACCCTGCTAGTAGGTATATAAATGTGAAAGTAACAATGTTTGTTTCGTTTTGACGCCAAAACTAATGCACCTAGCAGTATGAAACTTTGTACACATATTCTCTCTGACCTGGAAGGATTCACAGAGATGATATTTTTTTGATAAATTAATCGATAACAGAGTTATCGGCGAAAATAAGAATGCCCTAAAACCTCAAAATTTCCCTACAACATGAGTATCAACCGAAAGAGGAAGTCCCCATTTTTCATTTAAACTTCGATATAATTCGATAAATTTATCGATAACTTAATTATACGTCAAAAATCCAAAAATCTTAAAATTTCCCTACAATACGGGTATCAAATGAAAGGGGAGGTCCAAAGGTTCGATAAATTTATCGATAACTGAGTTATCGGTCAAAATATGGTTGTAGAAAAACCTTAAAATTGTCCTGCAATATGGGTATCAAACGAAAGGGGCAGCTTTCATTCTAACTTTTCGATATTTCGATATACATATTATAAATATATATCGATAAATGAGTTATCGGTCAAAATGGTGTTCCAATAAGGTATACAAATTTTTGTTTACTTATTTTTCAGTTTCAGTTAAATCAAAAATCATTTGCATAGGTACACTGCCGCCCTATGTGGGTATCAGCATATCTATCTATACTATAATAAATCTCTACAAAAGTCGTGTCTGTAAATTGAAAATTTCTTTGAAAAAATTACTGGGGATGACTTCGAGAATGTTAAGGCACAGCTAAAGATTCAAATGGAAGGGAGATGAGAAAATGTCGAAGTAAGACTTTTTCAAAATGCCTTTACTTTAGTTGGTTGCCGTAGACATAAACGAGATATAAAGTGGGAAAATAAATATTTTTCTGATCTCTCTCAGCCTGTAAATTGTTTTCGCAATTGAGGGTAGCAGGAATTTACGAACTACTTATGTACATACCGAACAAAGCTGGGTACCCTGCTAGTATACAAATAAAATAAGAAATGAAATAGTGTAACTATCTGTGCTATACACTATTCTATTTCTTTAAATTTTAAAAGCCCTTGGAACCTCCGAATAAAATAAATGGTGTAAAGGGGTTTGCATCCTTTTAAATCTAAGGCTCAGAGACCAAAAGGTTTGTAAGCAATTTTACCTAAAAACACTGAACGAATCTGATGGCGCCTTCATGGTTTAAAAAAAAAAAAGAAACTATGGGGAAAGATGTAACACTGGATGGGCGAGGAACCCAAGGAAATGCTAAAAAAAATTGGGCGTTATTTCCCATTCTAAAAGGAAATTACGCCCATGGGCCTTATTTCCTTTTTAAATGGAAATATCGCTTATCTGCAAAAAGAAATAAAGCCCATGGCTCTTATTTCCTTTTTAAAAGAGAAATAACGCCCATAGGATTTTACGCGAGCAACACGAACTGTTGATTAGCATTTTTTTAAATCAAAATATATTCAATGCTATATAACCGTTTTTCAAAATTTTGTTTGCATTGGATAGGTAACTAAATTACCTTTCATTTGAGATATCACTACTATGGGTGCAAAACTGCCTATGTGCAAAATTTAAAATTTAATTTTAAACAACCCTGAACAATACCATGCTAATTCCTTCTGCGTAGTACACCTTGCTGCGTTGGCGGCCTTCGGCCGCGCTTATTATAAATAACCCTGGGCTACGCCATGCCAACTCCGGGTGGTTGCCCTGTTGCATGTTGCCACCGTTCCCACTCTATGGGCGGGATCCATGGTATTTTTGTGCAGAACACCTTTCTGAATTGGCAATAAAGATAACATAAAGGGAATAATTTTTAATTCTAGAGGTTGCGGTATTCTGCATTTAAAATTTAATGAAATAAAGTAAACCATATACTTAATTCTTGAATCAGCTTGTTTTAATTCACCCATCAGCAAATGGTGATAACACCCATGGGCTTTATTTCCTTTTTAAAAAGGAAATAAAGCCCATTGGCATTTTTTCTCTTTTGAGTGGGAAATAACGCCCATGGGCGTTTTTCCCTTGGGCGTCATTTCACTGCACCATCTCCAAACCTAAATATCGCGCGGATGTTTCGCTTATTTAAGGACCCCAATATAAGGTATCACACATACAAAAAAATTTTTAACTACGAATATAACTAGGTGTTTCATCAGCCAAAGAAAGATGCTTGCAAAAAGTGTTATACATATGAAAATGCACTAAATAAAGGAATGTATGAAGATGCGTTTAAGGTACACATTAAAAACAAAGATTTGGCTAGGAGACAAAAAAATTTTGATAAAGCTCTTGCTCAGAATGATGACACTTTGAAAGTGTACACGTTTGATCTTCAATCTGTGCTGTACTCACCATGTTCGCAAGTTAGTTCATTTTATTATACACGAAAATTTTGCACATACAACAATACATTGTTCGAATTGGTTACTAAAGAAGGATTCTGCTATTTTTGTCACTAAAACAATGGAAAGCGACGGTCTGATGAAATAGGGTCAACTTTATACATTCATTTGTCTGCTCTGCCATCATATAGATACATTGCTGCTTTATTAATGTATCTTAGCATGCAATTGTGGTTTGATACAATCCAAATTAAATTTCTGGAGTCTGGACATACGCAAATGGAGGTAGACTCAATGCATTCAACCATTGAGCGTGCAAAGAAACATAAAGTTATTAATTACCCTAAAAATGGGAAACAATTATGCGGAATGCGCGATGTCAGAATCCATATTACATCAAAGAAATGGAGTTTGCAGACTTTTATGATATGAAAAAGCTTCTTGACAGATTTCCATCAAATTTTAACAAAGATTCGGGTGGCGAAAACGTATCATGGCTTCAATTAAAAGTAATTAAGGTTTGTAAGCATGATAGCACTCAAGTTTTCTTTCAACAGGATTGGGAAGCTGAGCAGTTCAACAGTAGACCACCAAAGAGAACTCACAAAACGTGGAATTCATAAGCCGTTAAACTAAAAAAAAATATTCCTCCCATCTTCCAGTGTCTGCAGCCCAAAATCGGGACTTATTAAAACTGAAGGACTAGTGAATAAAGATGCTAAATTGTTTTTTGTAAACTTACAGTCTTCGCCATTGGCAAGAGATTGTTTACCGGAACCAGATATTTTCGAAGATGATGAAAGCGATAATTAATTTAACTGCATAGGTATGCTAAACTAAATGCTTTTCCTATTCCTTATTATAGAATAACCTAAATCTACTTACCTCACTGATTTTATTTTCATTTACACACAAACCTTACTTTATAATAATTCCAGACACATTTGTGTATGAATTTAAATTTAAACGAGTATGTCCTGTCAATATTTGTACAACGACCAATTAATAAAAAATCATTCGCAGTTTAAACCGCGAATCTATTCCCTCTATTAATTTACGCTGTTTTATTTTGTTCTCTCTCAGCTTTAAATTAAAGATACAAAACAGTGTATTTTTAGAAATGAAATGGTGTATCCTATACAAATAAAATAGTGTAAAATGATTTCATATAAAAATGTTCAAACACAAAATAGTGTATATGCAGATACTTTCAGACAAATTCATTTAACTGGTACTGCTAAACAAACATGATGAACAAGATTTTGCGGACTAACAGACAAGGACTCAATCAATAGTATGATGTGTTCAAAACATGGATATTTTGAGACGCAAGTAATCGGAGTTTAAAGTTGATCGATGAGTTTGTAGAAACTTTAAACTCATTTTTCTCAAAACAATACTTTTCATTTTACACTGTTTCATTATTCCAGCGATGAATTCTTATCATAAAGATTTTGATAAATATGAGGGTGTGGATAGAGACAATATGTTTTTTGAAAAAGATAATATGCTTTTACAAAAGTATAATCAATGGGTTTCCCAAAATGAAAAAAAAAAAATTGCAGAAATGCGGAAACCACGTTAAAATGGGATACGTCAAGTTTTAAAGGTACAAGCATTCCTAGGAAGCGAAGACGTTTTACAGACGGCGTTTGTATTAAAGAAATTGTTCTACAAATTCATCTTCTCTCATATCATTTATTTATTCATGAATTAATAATTTAATAAAGTTCCTATTTCATTTTTTTTTTCAAAATAGCTTATTATCCTTTTTGCGTTACATTTAGTGAAGGCATATGAAATGGTAAAGTATTTTAATTCATTTTAAATCGCGCATAACATACTATCGTATAAATCAATCAGCAAAGCGACGATACGTGTCTTCACTTTGCTCTTTGCATAGTTATATAGTAATAAAACTGTGGTGAAAGTACGTCATATTGGTGAATTTTTCACGGTTGATAGTCCTCGTAGTACGTGATCTCAAGGACGCATAGTTGTAGATATTTCCATACCAAAAAAAAACTTTAAAAATGTAATCACATATGTACCTAAGTGCATTTAGCGCATATATTTTATGGCATATATGAATTTATTTGATTTTGCTGCGGTCCTTCTTATTAAAACTTTTAAAAGATTGGCTTTAGGCGTGAATTAAGTTCGTGGGCACCAACGAAATATGTGATTTTTCTGAAATTATCATTTATATACGTTCTCGGACTTACTTCTCACAAATTGCCTGCTTACTTTTTAGACAGAGATAAATACACAAGTAAAAGATTAAATTCGGTTGCCAGGAATACTTTTCACTCATTTACCAAGTAGTCAGACTACAATCATATGTACTTTCAATTTATAAACCTATTAAAAGCTAAAATTACATAGAAATCGTCATACATACAGTGTCGGCCAATACAATCGCACCCCTTTTTTGTCATCGAACTAAAACAAAGACGTCGTACAAAAAAAGTTTCGGATAATTTCATTTAAAAGTTTGACTTATGTTGTACCAAACGTCGTTTAAGGTTTTACTAAAGGCTTTGCACTTAGTTCGGAAAAAAATTTATTAAAAATCAAGGCGCTTTCGGAGCTACTTAACACTTGCACTTTATCAAATTGAATGGGCTACAAAACTGCGTACTCAGAATTTTTCTAAAGTGTCCATTAAAAAAGTTGAAAAAATAGGTCAAAATTTGCTAAATTATTTTGAATTTTGTGCAAAGCTTTTAGTAAAACCTTGAACGACGTAAGTCAAACTTTTAAATAAAAAGTTGAAAATTAGGTCAAAAATTGCAGAGTTATTCTGAATTTTATACAAAATGTTCAAGAATGGCTTTAGTAGTATTCATTACAATGTAAACGATACTTTCAAATAAAATAAATCGAAATCGCATATGAAAGACGTTGTTGTTATAGCTCGATGTTATGTAGGGGGTGCTTTAGTATCGTCCGACACTGTATTTCGAGGTAAATGTTCTAACACCTTTGGAAAATGTGAATTTAAAACGTGATCAGAACGATCAGACATCTAGAAAATAATAGCTTAATTGTTTTTTAAACAACTTTTGCCATATTTTGTTTCAAATATGTTTAAAAGTTTATTGCAAGTAAATCTGTGAGCAAATAAGACACATCATTCAACGAAACTACCAACAAATATATTTGTGCAACATTTTGACATAAAAGTATAGCGTTATGAGTTTTAACCTTTAAATGAAAAATATCGGAATGTATTTTTAGTAGTTTCTCCTTTCTCAAAATAATGTATACACCTCAACACCCTAAAATGCTCAAAAAGAGTTGACTGAAACCCCAAGTACACGAAAAAGGTGAATATAACCTCGGATCTTACCACAGTTTTACTACTGTATTAAACTGTGGCTGTCTGCTACTACTATTTGAAACTACTGGCATGAAAATTCTGTTCTAACACCACTGTGGCAAAACTGCTTTTTCACTTTCAACAGCAACTGAAATGAAGAGCAAAAGAATACATGTGAAAAGCGTCCCATTTATCAGTCGGACTCCATAAAATCGTTTCCCAGATTTCAAATGAAGTTTAGTGATACTCCATACTGCCACTGACGTATATACGTATATATTTATGTTTTGATTTTACAGGTTTAAAAAACATATTTTTTTTAGGTTACAATTGGTGTATCGATGTAATTAAGGCAACTAATTTGGCTTGGATGGTTAATGAACTTGAATTAAATAAAGCTTTAGTTTATTTGCGGAATAATGATGTTAATCAAGCCATTGAAACATTGCAAACGTACGAAAAAAAATCTGAAGGATCTATTAACGTCAATGCCATGATAAACTTAACCTTTATCTATATCAACGTAAGTATTTAAAGATGTGCACTTTATTACACGCAACTTTAAAAAAGTTGAGGTTATTCAAAATTTGTGTTTTTTCCTGTTTCACAAGGAGATCATTAGGGCTTAAAATGCTTCACCAAAATTAGCAACACCCAAAAAATATAGCATAAAAAGTTTCAAAGCGGCGAATAGTCAGAACTATTAAACCAGGATTAGAAAAAAACCCATTTTTGGTAGCCGTTTCGGTAAAATTTTCCTATCAAAAGACTTTTTTGGTTCACTTTTCGGCCGGTCTCCCTGACATCGGTTGCGATCCCGCAAAAAAAAAAACACCCTCTACATTTTTTTAAAAGTGCCTAGCAACGGAGAGGCGTTTACGGGGTTAGCGTCAACAGCATCACTCGAAGAGGCATAATCGTCAGAAAAATTTCATCTGGTCGAATAATACACGAAACCACCTTCAAAATCTATTTTTAGGATCAGAAAACCCTTTTTTCAGTTTTCTTGTGTTAAAAAATTCATTTAAAAATACATTCTTAATCGATTTCAAGATTTCCAACGGTTTTGGATAGCTGAATGTTTACGTTTTCCAGATAGGACCAATTTTCCGGTTGCTAACGTTACTTTCGCATGGAGTTTTTATTTAGTTTATACGAAATAATAACAAAAATGTTAGAAACGTCCAAGGTTTTGCTACCTATGTTATCAGGTAGGCCTATACCTTCATTTTAAGAGTAAAATTAATTTGATGGCTGCCATACCGTAAAAGTTATAAGCGCGTGAAACGTACTGCTAACGTTACATCATTTGGAATGCGATCTTGCTGAGACAATCATCCCAATGTTTCTTCATGTTATATAGCAAGCATGCCGCAAGGTCATGGCATACCGCTTCACCAAAATCTGCAGGATTTTTTAGAGTAATTTAACATAAATTAAGGAACTGCCTACGTTACACAAAGCACTGCTAACGTTACACGTGCGAAAACTGAGTATCTGTACATGTTTGAAATATTTGGTACACTTTTGGCTGAACTTATTTTTGAACTAAGAAGACGGGCCATCACGCCAAATTTTCAAAGTTTAAGCGATGATGGTAGACTTGAAAGTAATTTCCATACATAACTAACTATAGTATCTTTGGTATGACTTAGGTTATCAGAAACGTAAACTTTTGCCTAAAAGGCGTTGTTATAGTAAAACCCACTTGTAAATAAAGCAAGTTGACCCTGATTCCAATGAGCGTTTTGTACTTCGTCCTGTGCTTCACAAACTTAATTTTCGTCAAAATATATTTGAAGAAGACCTTCGCCAACTAGCGCCGTGCTTAAAGCTCTCGGCCGATCAAATTCATTAAATGTTAACGCCTGCTCACGTTTGTTAAATCTATGTTTTAAAAACTGTGGCCATAACTTCACTACATAATTAATTAACCCATCCATAGGTCCTCTCTTCTCCTTCTTCTCCACCCGCTTTGTTGAAACATCTTTTTCCCATGCCGACCATTTAAGCGTTGAAGTAGACGGAGTGTTTAGTGCAAATTCCTCCATTTCAGATACGAATTTTCCAGAGCATTTTTCACAATTACCATACCAGCACACTATCGAGGACTCTTTGCACAGAAAGTGGTTAACAAAACCATTTTCGTAACTAGGTATGTTTTGAACTTTTTTACATAAAGTTGTAACGGCTTCTATGAAATTGGAATGATATGTACACAAACACATATTATGCGGCATGTCATTTGCTAGCTTCACATACTGTGGCCGTGTCCGAGTAAAATGAGATAAGGAACAAGTATCTGCAATAAAATTAACAACAAATAAGAAATTTAAAAAGGTCTTCATATACCTTGTTGGCAGTAGAACCTTATCCCCAGTATTGGCGCACTGGTATTTTTTAACGCCCCGAATCTTTGGCGAAGTGCGTGAAATATCATCCCTTTCATAAAATTTGGTGATGTCAGAAATTATTTCCACGTTTGGAGAATAGGTCTTTTTTGGAGGAATCAGTTGACCCGACAATTTATTTTTTTCCGGGTTTTCTAAACCTAAAATTAGTTTCGAAATAACTTCTGTTTTTTTCTTTGGCGAACGTGGAAGAGCTTTAACTGCTTTAGAGACAGCCTTTACTAACGACTGCACAGATTTGTAGGCCCTGTGGCGTTCACTCGTGTCATCGTCGCTAACAGCTACATTTTCGTGATTGACTTTAGCCAATCTCATTCTTGCCCCACACTTTCTATCTCCTCGATTTGCCTTTTGAATTTTATTCATGGTTTTGAGTGGTAATTTTTTCAAATCTGCTCTCTTTTTTTCCCTATATTTTTTCATTAATGCCACTTGTTTTTTTGTAGTCCCCATATTGAGGCGAGTTCTTAAGGTTTTCTTTATATTTTTTGTTTTGTTGAGCTTTCCTCTCCTGTGTAAGAGAACGGAAAGGAACAATTTTATTTTAAATAAAAAATTACTGCTAACGTTACATATTATTTAAGCTAACAAAGTCTTCAAATCTTTGGACTTTTTTTAATTGGAACGTGAGATATACGTATAGTATTAAGAAAATATATAAACACATTAAATTAAAACGTATTTTAACATTTTTTAAAAAACTTTTTTAGTTTTGCACTGCTAACGTTACATATGTACGATTTTTGCGGCACGGTTATTTTTCACATCACCGCTAGTTGGAACATAACTTTTTTAGAAACTTCATGTGTTATGATATTAATATTAATATTTTCTAATAGATAAAACTTGAATGGCTAAATTTAGTCGCAAACATGTTTACCTTTTTGTTTGCTGAACTACTTCCGACCATATTTTTATACCTTTCATGAGCATGAAATGGTATTATAACTTTGGTCCGATGTTTGTAAGTATGAGAAGAAGAAGAGATAGACCCACCATTAAGTATACCGAAATGATCAGGGCGACGAGCTGAGTTGATTTAGCCATGTCCGTCTGTCCGTCCGTCCGTCCGTCCGTCCGTCTGTCCGTCTGTCCGTCTGTCCGTCCGTCTGTTTGAACGCAAACTAGTCCCTCAATTTTAGAGATATCTCGATGAAATTTTGCAAGCAGGCGCCATTTTGCATAGGATTAATCATTTGTCGGAACCAGCAAGATCGGAACGATACAACGCATAGCTCCCATACAATCGATTGTTCCGATAAACGGGTTTTGGCCTCTAACTCTTGCAATTAAAAAGCTATTAGAGCGAAATTCCGCAGGTTTAGTACATACTATATAAGTAATGTGTGTAGTGAAAATCACCTGGATCGGACCAACATAACATATAGCTCCCATACAATCGATAGTTTCGATAAATGGGTTTTGGCCTCTAACTCTTGCAATTAAAAAGCTATTATAGCGAAATTTCGCAGGTTTAGTACATACTATATAAGTAATGTGTGTAGTGAAAATCACCTGGATCGGACCAACATAACATATAGCTCCCATATAATCGATAGTTTCGATAAATGGGTTTTGGCCTCTAACTCTTGCAATTAAAAAGCTATTAGAGCGACATTCCGCAGGTTTAGTACATACTATATAAGTAATGTGTGTAGTGAAAATCACCTGGATCGGACCAACATAACATATAGCTCCCATATAATCGATAGTTTCGATAAATGGGTTTCGGGCTATAAATTTTTCAAATAGAAAGCTAGAAACGTAGAATTTTGCAGGTTTGGTACTTATTATATGAGTGATGTGTGTAGTGAAAATCATACAGATCGGACTTACATAACATATAGCTCCCATATTACCGATTGCTCCGATATATGTGGTTTGGCTATGTATTTTTAAATTAACAGTTTTGGAGAGTTTGTGAGTAATTGTAAGTAAGGAGCGGACACTGAGAAAAGTTGTGCATATTCATGAAAGGTATAAAGACTTCGGCACAGCCGAAGACAGCCCTTTCCTTACTTGTTTTTATTCACAACGTTTTATAAAAAGAGCGAAAAGTTTAATTTAAAACGACTAAAATCGAAAGACGCTATTTCCAACAGCTACTATAATATGCCATGAACCCCGCAGGACCATAGTGCTTGCAATTATTGCCAAAACAAAAACTACTTGGCTTACTTTCCCAGAAAATCATGATATCATATACATATGTATGTAATTAATGGTTGAAGTCCATTCAGTGAGATGTGTAAAGAAATTCAATCATTGCATAAAAAAATTGCTCGGTACTAATTAGCTTTTAAATACTTTAAATGCATCGATGCTTCTACGGTATCTAAATGGAAATCAGTATCTAACCAAACACCTGTATACAGACGAAGCTCTGGTTTGGGACTCGATTTCACGGATATGAGAACAAGAGGGTGCAAACCGCTTGACCTGGCAACTTCCTCTCTGTGGTGGAATGGTCTAGCCCTCCAGAATCCTGGCAAAACACATCCTCGATGTGTCACCCCACCGGAAGTACGCAAGGTCAAACCCCTACACACGGTCACAGAAAATGGCGATGTCCTCAACCGATTCTCCTCATTCCCCCGTGATCTCAAAGTATTGGCATGTGTTTTTCGATTCATCGATGCCTTGAAAAAGCACACCAGGCGTGACGAAGTGTTTAACATAGAGTCTCTAGCCCACGAAGACCTCCGCAATGCGAAACACCGTCTCACTGCTCTAACTCCATCGCAAAACTTCTCCGACGAGAAGGAAAGATTAGAATTAGTAATTCACAAGCGAAGATCGCTGGGACCCTCAATCCCTTCATATACACTTAGGTTTGCTTCGGGTGAATGGACGTCTCGCTTATGCCCCACTGACATACAACGAGCGACATCCCATCATCATCCCGGAAAAGGCGCTCACAAGTAATGGCAGCCCTGCCCCCGGAAACATGCACGTATGCTCCGCCTTTCACCACCACTAACGTTGACTTTTCGGGGCCATTTCAAATAAAAGCCTCTATGCTAAGGCCTCACAACCTAGTGAAAGGTCACGTGGCCGTCTTTGCTTGTTTTTCCCCAAAAGCGGTCCACATCGAGTTGTGCTCAGACCTTACAAAAAACGCCTTCCTCGCAGCATTCGGTCGTTTTGTAGGATATCCCAATACTATGATGAGTGATAACGGTAAAATTTATCGGAGCTAAAAGAGCTACGGTAAAGGAGTTCGTTGATTTCCTGAAGGTGGCATCCCAAGAAGTTGTTTCGAAGTATTATCCTCAAGGAATTAACTGGAAATTTATTCCCCCCGGTGCCCCCCACATGGGAGGTTTGTTGGATTCAGCATTAAAAAGTTTTAAGCTTCACTTCAAAAAAACTGCGGGAACTCACAAGTTCACATTGGATGAATTCACAGATCTGTTATTCAGAGTAGAATCCGTCTTAAATTCTCTCCTCTATCCCAAGACCCCACCTAGTTCACCGCTCTCACACCCGGCCACTTCCTAAGAGGAGGCCCCCTCCTGGCCATTCCTGGAGTGGACCACGCAAATATGTCTCTAATGAACCGATGGGAAAAGATAAAGATTTTTAGTAAGCGATGGAAAGAAAACTACCTCAAAGATCTTCAGAAAAGGCACAAGTGTAAAACTCCACAAGTAGAACCTAAAGTCGGCGAGTGCGTTTGCGTTCATGATGACCCGCCCCCACCAACCGAACCGCGCCTGGGTCGCAGGGCCGTGCGCAGGAATTAGCCTTGGGGGGGGTTTTAATTTAGATTTGCATACATTTTTCACTAAGATAAACATATTTGCTGAAACAGATACCTAGACCCATACACCATAAATTTAAATGTTCTTTAACTTTTCTGAAACTGCATACTCTGATACCTAAAACTATACCCCAGAAAATTTTTCTGGTTGTACATATTTTTCTGTATTTGATAGAGAATTGGTGATATGATGGCATATCCCAGCTAACTAAAAGTGCAAAAAAGGACTCCTTTCGGAGCCATAAAACGCTCATTTCTCAGGGCTTTACTCTCCAACATGAGCTTCTTTCGAAGATAGAAATAAGTCAATCAGATTTCAATACACTAGTTACTTGGTGCGATTTAAATTATATGCTGCTTAATCTAAAGAAATGTAAATACATACGTTTTTCGAGAGGAATTTCTCAGCCAGCTTCCTATACAATTAACAATTATAGTCTTGAGAAAGTGTGTTATTTTTTTGACCTTGGGGTTACTATGGATTACAAACTCAGTTTCAACTGCCACATTAACGTAACAGTCAATAAAGCTAGAGGCGTTCTAGCATTTGTTAAACGATGGTCTAAAGAATTTAGCGACCCTTATGTAACTAAAACTCTCTTTACTACATTAGTCAGAGCGATACTTGAATACGGTTCTATAATTTGGAACCCGCGTTACCAGATCCACGTGGATCGCTTAAAATCAGTTCAAAAACAATTTTTACTATTTGCCTTAAGAGATCTTCACTGGGATCCCTTGTATAATTTGCCATCGTATACGAGTCGCTTAAAACTAATTAATCTTCCAACCTTTCTAGTCGGAGGGAAATGCTTGGAATTGTTTTCATGATTAAATTACTAAATGGTTGAATCACAAGCCCGTTTCTTTTGAGCGAAGTGAACTTCAATGTACCTTCTCGTCCATCAAGACTTTTTAAACCACTTATCTTGAAACACAGCCGAACTAATTTTGAATTAAATCAGCCTTTTCGTTGTTTGTGTCAAGATTATAACTCTCATTCTGGTACGTTTGATATTTCAGACCCACTATGCAGAATAAAAATGTCAATTCTTTCTATCCTAAATACAATTTACTTTCACATCCTTTGATTCTTATCTTTATTCTTTACAATAACTATTCGCTGTCAACTAATTATTTATTAATTGTGTCATCTATTTTTTATCTACCTTACTTAGCTGATGAGGTTTTCTCTGTAGCTGAGCAGTTTTAGATCTCGACAATCCGCGCGGATGCGCCCCTCGCGCCGGTCGGCGGGATATGGTGGATAATCCGTTGGGAATTATTATTATTATTATTGTAAATAATAAAAAATAAGGTTTATCATGTTTTATTGACACAATTCGGAAAATATGAAATGTGCTATGTTTATTTTCCACAGACTATTGATAAACGTCCATGAAAAATGCGATCTTTATCTTCTGTTAGGTAAAATAAAAAAAAAACCTCAGAAAATGTTTGAAAACATTCAAATAATTGAACGTTGTCGCTCATCTGCTAGCCAACGTTCATTTTCTCACAATTCTCTTTACGTCTACAACTAAAAGGGTTAGAAGACACTCGAAATCTTTCATATAATTGAGCCTTGCATTTCTCTCTTTTAATTGAAACTGCTCACTGTTTTCATCAGTAACATTTTTAAAAAATGCCCATACTCTACACAACTTTGTAATTTCGGAAAGCTGCAAGTGCAATTCAAAGTGCCGGACTTATGTATTGGCCAACCTTATTCTTTGCAACTTTCACCAATTTCATCTTCCGTAAAATTATTTTAACTAATTTTGTCAAAAATTATTAGTCAAGATTCAATACAAGATTTATAAACTGTATTTGGAAAATTTTTGCAAAATCATTGCAACTTAGATTTGGCCATGGGGGAGGTTTTTAACCCCCAAAACCCCCCCCCGTGCGCACGGGCCTGCTGGGTCGTATTGAAAAGTTACATCCAGGGCCAGACGGCCATATTCGGGTTGTCGACGTACCTACGCACTCAAACCGGCATACTCACGTGACCACTTGTGGAGCTATGTTTCCTACCTAGTGCCGATGCCCAGCCAACCCGTGCAAACGGCGAAACCCGTTAATATCGCCTTCCCGCCTCGCTATCGCCAATACCACTAACCCTGTGCCAATCTTCCACACCTCGTAGGTTAACCAAAATCTCACTCTCCCAAAAGTTTCCAACGCTAAGATATTCTTGCAATTGTCATTTCATATCTCCATGGATCGATCAGCTCAAACTGACTCACGTAGGTCGTTGCGTCCGGGAACTGTCCCTGCGGCAAGCAACCACAATCACTCTCACAGCCCGACGCTGCCGATTTTCACACGCAACCATACTCTCAGGAATTGGCCGGTGTTCAGGAAAATAAAGCCGCAACAAAGGTGGGTTCTCGCTCGTGCGGATAGGTTCTGTTTGTACTGTCTGGGGCTATCCCATGGTACAAGTGAGTGCAGTTCCCACGACCGCTGTCAGGAATGCTGGTGCACCGTCGGGACGCAACCCCTAGCGTCACGCGACCCAACCAAAGCGCCAAAGCTACCTTCGCCAGGCTTAAAGAATACCCATTTCATGTATATTTAAGCAAAATATCTGCTTTGGCTTAATACATACGGTCTGCCCCTCACTCTCAGGTCGGTTTACTCAATATCTGGTTATGATTGACTTTATCCTATGATATCTGATTAAGTTATCATGAAAAATTTGGTCATTGTGAACGTTTTTGAGTAGAAATTTACAAGAGTTGAACTGTGAACGCATAAATAATATGGTTGTAAAATAATTTATCACAAAATGAGATGTTTACCTGCTTGCAGCTGTCATTTTTTATCGCGATCAGCACATAATCAGAGGTCCATGCTTTGATCATTTTTTTGAGAAAATAATACGCGCATCACTGATAACACTGGTCGACGGCCAAAATTTATCAATGACGCCGTTATGAAATTCGTATGTAAAACCACCCCCTGATTTCTAAAATTGAGTTCACTTTTGATTCTATGGTACCGTTTTCGAGATATTTGCAATTTACCGTTATTCGAAAAAACCAAGAAGACGGCTCCCTTTAATTACGTATATCTCACTAACGGGTCAAGCAATTGCAAAAAGGTTTACAGAATCAAAATCACAATAAAATTGGGTATAAATGCATTATATTTACATTATTTTTTGCTCAACCAGATAGTTTTCGTTATAGTAGCTTATCATTTCAGATTTTTGTTTTTTTTATGTAAAAATATGAAAAAAATTACTCTTTGCGAGGGCAGCATTCAAAAACCACAACCAGATATTTTTTCTTTACGTAAAGCTCTGTTTAATTAGAAAACAGATAAGCGATTTTCTTCGATGCAAAACTACATAAGTTATAAATGATCAAATACAAATACCCAGGTTGCGCAACATCAATGTATGTATGTATAAATTAAGATATTTTTTATTATTTTTATAAATATTTTATATTTCCTTTTTTAATGTGTCTTTACAATAATTAAGTGCCGGTCAGGCAAATGGTCCAGTTGCAACAGAACGCAGTTCTGTTAATTCTAATTGGACCAAGCTGAACGTCTCGCTTACTCGCTCCCTGCTGTTAACCGCCCTGTCCACTCTCATAATTATTTGCTCGAAGTTGCATTGCTGTCTCCGCTGTTATATGGTGTGATCGCTCACACAGCAGTTGGTATGTTTAATTGTATGTGACAATTGTTTTCCAACTATAGCAGATGTTGGGTTATATGCCAATTATGTATTTGCTGTAAACTATACCGAAGTAAACCGACCGCTCTCGCTTCAGTTGTTGCAAACTTGCTTTACAACTAATGAAGATGTAAAGTAGTATGCTCATGATGGTGGTACATATTCTCTTTTAATTACAGTGAGCGTTCAATGCACACTTGTCTTACAGCTGTTAGTGACGTTGTAAGGTTGTATGGTCATTAGTGCGGATCGGTTCCCATACAAAAAAAAGTGTTTCCAGTCCACCCCTAGGATTAAAGATAGTTTGAAGGCGATCCCAAAAAAATATTTTTTTTTTTTTTGCCACGCTTCCCCGAATGGGCTATTTACTTTTTTGACACTACGTCGCCATTTTAAGTCCGATTTTAATGAGCCGTACACCGTTGTTCATGGCTTGGAAGCCGCCACAATTCCTCCCTTAATCATTTTTTATTCTGAGTTCAAATCCTAGTAGTGACTGTCGATATCTCGTTTCACATCACACCTAAATTCCATTTTTTTTTTTAGTCTGTCGAAAAGGCCTTTAAATTCTGTGAAACTTTTCCTTTAACAGTTACTACTTTTGTTCATAACTAAAAAAGTTATAAAGGTTTCAAAAATCCAAATATAACCCTGTGTTAAATTTTGCAATTATGCCAAATCTTTTTTTACTAGAATTGGCAACACTGGTAACTATTACTTTTAGTTAAATGTTTTTTGTTTATGCTTACTCAATTTTCTCTAGTCTGTCGAAAAGGCCTTTAAATTCTGTGAAACTTTTCCTTTAACAGTTACTACTTTTGTTCATAACTAAAAAAGTTATAAAGGTTTCAAAAATCCAAATATAACCCTGTGTTAAATTTTGCAATTATGCCACATTTTTTTTACTAGAATTGGCAACACTGGCAACTTTTACTTTTAGTTAAATGTTTTTTGTTTATGCTTACTCAATTTTCTCTATGATAATATTTCAGTTTTTTGTTTTTTTTCTCTCTCCTCACTAATTTTTTTTTAATTATACTAGGCTATAATTTTAAACTTTTTTTTGCTTTTTTATATGATATATTATTTACATTAAATTTTGGCGGGACTCAATATTGCTATACTGTTCGCGACTTTTAAGCTTTGCAAATATGTATGTATCCCATGCGCTTTTCATCTGTTACTTTATCAGCAGATTCACTTACAACACGGAAAAAGCAAAGAATTTGTCATAGAGAAGACCATGATACAAATACTTATAAGGTAGAACCGTATATGACATCTATGACAATTTTTCACAAAATCCTAAATTCTCAGTAGCTCACAAACATTTCTCAAACAACAACCAATACGAACATTTTTCTTTGTTTATTATACCTTTCATGAACATGAAATGGTATTATAACTTTGGTCCGATGTTTGTAAGTATGAGAAGAAGAAGAGATAGGCCCACTATTAAGTATACCGAAATGATCAGGGAGATGAGGCGAGTTGATTTAGCCATGTCCGTCTGTCCGTCCGTCCGTCCGTCCGTCCGTCTGTTTGAACGCAAACTAGTCCCTCGAGATATCTCGATGAAATTTTGCAAGCAGGCGCCATTTTGCATAGGATTAATCATTTGTCGGAACCAGCAAGATCGGACCAATACAACGCATAGCTCCCATACAATCGATTGTTTCGATAAAGGGGTTTTGGCCTATAACTCTTGCAATCAAAAAACTAGGAGAGCGAAATTTTGCAGGTTTAGTACATATGATATTTGTAACCTGTGCGGTGAAAATCAACGAGATCGGACCAACAAAACATATAGCTCCCATATAATCGATAGTTTCGATAAATGGGTTTTGGGCTATAGATTTTGAAGTTAAAGAGCTAGGAACGTAAAACTTTGCAGGTTTGCTACATGTTATATATGTAACGTATGAAGGGAAAATCAGTCAGATCGGACGAACATAACATATAGCCCCCATACAATCGATTGTTCCGATAAGTTTGGTTTGGGCTATGTATCTTTAAATTAACAGTTTTGAAGTTTGTACCAATTTTAAGTAAGCATCGGACACGTAAAAAAGTTATGCGTATTCATGAAAGGTATAAAGCCTTCGGCACAGCCGAAGACAGCCCTTTCCTTACTTGTTTTTTGATTCACTTTTGCTTGGCATTTCATAGAGAAAATTGAGTAATCATAAACAAAAAACATTTAACTAAAAGTAATAGTAACCAGTGTTGCCAATTCTAGTAAAACAAAATTTGGCATAATTGCCAAATTTAACACAGGGTTATATTTGGATTTTTGAAACCTTTATAACTTTTTTAGTTATGAACAAAAGTAGTAACTGTTAGAGGAAAAGTTTCACAATATTTAAAGGCCTTTTCGACAGACTAAAAAAAAATGGAATTTAGGTATGATGTGAAACGAGATATCGACAGTCACTACTAGAATTTGAACTCAGAATAAAAAATGATTAAGGGAGGAATTGTGGCGGCTTCCAAGCCATGAACAACGGTGTACGGCTCATTAAAATCGGACTTAAAATGGCGACGTAGTGTCAAAAAAAGTTAATAGCCCATCGAGGGGGGGCGTGGCAAAAAAAAAAAAATTTTTTTTTGGAATCGCCTTTAAAATATCTTTAATCCTAGGGGTGGACTGGAAACACTTGTTTCGTCGATCCACCTTAATGCTCATCATATTCCAGAATTAGCGAGCATCAGGTTGCAGAACCTCATTACGTGGGTGGCCAGCAGTTATTATTGCTTAACTCCTCCCCTTCTAATGAGGGACGTAAGCGATCCTCAATTGTAGTAGATACACGAAACCAAAATTAAGTATTGCCCATAGAATTGGTTGAATAGTCGTTTTGTATTTTCATGGTTACATCCCCTCTACATTGGTCTTCAGTTCTGCAAATCCATGCATCCATTGCAACAGAAATAAGTTACAAGTTAATGAAGATAAAGCGAACGACAATAATGGCTGGTGGGGTACTGAGAGGAATACTGAGAAGTTTAATTGGGTTTTAACAGCAGTATGATGAATCCACGAGAGCCCAAAGATATTGGTATTTGTGAGTAAGCGGAAACAATTAAATGGTTGCCAAATCGTGTTTTTCTTAATATAAATTTTAATATGGTAACAAAAAAGGTACCAGATACAGTATTTTTACACAGAAAAGAATATTTGTGAAATGCTCAGTTCCTAATTCATCTTAAAATTAAATGTAGCGAAATTCTGTATTTTGTGATAAATCTAGGTTTTTTCAAAACATTATTTATAAAGGAAATGTAACCAAACGCGTACCTATTTCAAATTGTCTTTATGGACCACCCTCCCTTTAATTAAAACTACCTAGGTCCTTTTCAATTATATGTTCCTCATAAAGTGGTGTTAACTTGTTACCCAGTCTTGTATTTCTTTTTTCCATAGCCTTTTCTCCTTCTTTAAATACGCGCTCTATTCTGTTTTTGTTAAGAGTTGTAAGCTCTTTTTGTTGGGCGCATTTAATGCGTTCGGATACTTCATTATTCGTACTATCAGTGGTGGATCTAAATATATCTACTGGCCTCATTTTAGTGACAGAATGTATTGATTTGTTATATTCAATGGTTGACAGCAAGATTAGATCCCTCGTGTCATCAATACATCTTTCAAACTTCAGGCATCTAGAAATTTCAATTAAAGTGCTGTGGAACCTCTCTACTTGACGATTGGAGCAGCTGTGCAGAGGTGGAGCATTAACGATATTAATACCAAAATTGTTGGAAAGAAGTTGCCTGACAGTGTTGGAATTCAGCGATTTTTCGTTGTCACAGTAAATAGTTTTTGGTTTTAGAAATATATTTAGGATTTGTATTAATTGGGGCTTAATGTCCAGAATTGTTCTCGACGCTACTGTCTGAACGATAGCGAATTTTGAGAACTTGTCTACACAGGTTAAGAAATGTTTTGAGTCGGTAGAAAAAATATCAATATGGAGGATCTCTCCTGAATTTAGTGGAATTGGTGTATCTCCTATTTTATGTTTTCGATGCTGCCTATTGTATTTTGATTTAGAGCAGATCTTGCAGTTTACTACAACCTCTTTGGCTTTCTTTTCCATTTTTGGGAAAAAGTAGTCCCTCAAGATTTGCTTTACATTTTCTTGTGCTGCACGGTGTGCGCGATTATGTTCCGTAGCTATTATTTCCATCTGACCATTCTGGTCAAAAATATCCATTACATATGTTTTGCTGTATCTAAAATTAGTACTTGGAAACGTTTGCACCAAGTCGTGCTGAATGTAGGCTAGGGTGGACAAATTACAATGAATTGCGTTTACTACATTAGTATTCACAACGCCCTGAATGGTTCCTAAGAGCGTGCTTCTGTCACAAAACTGAATGCAGTGTCTAGTTTTATTTCCGAATACAATGAAAGTTCGTTCTGCGTGGTTGTTAATCTCTGTGAAATTTCATTCAACTTTCTTTCAAATTCCTGTTTTTGTAAACTTAAAGCGGCTGATACCGCACCTGTAACTATAGCAGTCAGCTCCTCAGAATTCATTTTGGACTGGTCTCTTTCTTGTAGAGCTAAACTATTAAAAAGGCTAGACAAATCTGCGTCGCACATTATAATAATTTACCGTCTCTATCAAAATTTAAGTGAAATTTATATAATTTTCAAAAAAAGCAAACATTGAATTCCAATGATTACCACGATATTTAAAGATATTTATTTAGAAAAATGGCACTGAGCAAGTCACTTACATAATTTATTTTCCAAACACGTGGTTTATCTGGTTATATTCATCAAGATTGTTTGAAAAAGATAAGTCAGGCCCGTGAGGTGCCACGGCTGGTATTCCAAAAATTTTGTAGAATTGATTGATGTTTTCGGCAATTGTAGGATTTTTGTGGTTTATTCCTAAGCCATCCATTAAAACAGAACGAAAAACGTGGTTCAAATTTTTCTGCTAAACAGCTCCGTCTTGGTCGGCAGCTGGATTATTCTCGTATTAGTTTTGGTTTCACGAGATTTTTCAAAATTTTACGAAATACGGTCCTTCAATTTAATTGAGGCTATAATTTTGTGCTAGCCCCACATTTGCAAGCTCGAGACCAAGTGAACAATAATAATTGGTTTAAATTATTATATTCGATTTTGTGGAAAAATTGATATTTCGAGAAAAAAATACAAAGCTAGTCACAGCGATGGATAGGATTACATGTTTCAAAGTGTCCCCACTTATCATCAGATCCCTTTTCGGACACTGGGATATGAACCCGTGTCTGCACCAACGCCGCTGTTAGAAATCTAACAACTCAGCTATGATGCCCTGTGACGTCACGATGCATTCATCCCCACTTCAATTTTTCCTTTGGTTTTTTTGTTTTAATTTTTTCTCCAAATATCAATTTTTCCACAAAATCGAATATAATAATTGAAACCAATTATTATTGTTCACTTGGTCTCGAGCTTGCAAATGTTACAAATATATGTAAAACCGTAAAAACCAAAAACAAAAATACACTAAACCAGAGCACGGGTTAAGTACAATAACAATGTACAAACAAACAAGCCCAACACACGCATTGATAGTTAGACAGGTAGTCTAAGCAATGTGTGTATACTGTTGGCAAGACTAAAACAACAAAACCAAAGGAAAAATTGAAGTGCGGATGAATGCATCGTGACGTCACAGGGCATCATAGCTGAGTTGTTAGATTTCTAACAGCGGCGTTGGTGCAGACACGGGTTCATATCCCAGTGTCCGAAAAGGGATCTGATGATAAGTGGGGACACTTTGAAACATGCAATCCTATCCATCGCTATGACTAGCTTTGTAATTTTTTCTCCAAATATCAATTTTTCCACAAAATCGAATATAATAAATGAAACCAATTATTATTGTTCACTTGGTCTCGAGCTTGCAAATGTTACAAATATATGTAAATAGAAAGACCGTAAAAACCAAAAACAAAAATACACTAAACCAGAGCACGGGTTAAGTACAATAACAATGTACAAACAAACAAGCCCAACACACGCATTGATAGTTAGACAGGTAGTCTAAGCAATGTGTGTATACTGTTGGCAAGACTAAAACAACAAAACCAAAGGAAAAATTGAAGTGGGGATGAATGCATCGTGACGTCACAGGGCATCATAGCTGAGTTGTTAGATTTCTAACAGCGGCGTTGGTGCAGACACGGGTTCATATCCCAGTGTCCGAAAAGGGATCTGATGATAAGTGGGGACACTTTGAAACATGTAATCCTATCCATCGCTGTGACTAGCTTTGTAATTTTTTCTCCAAATATCAATTTTTCCACAAAATCGAATATAATAATTGAAACCAATTATTATTGTTCACTTGGTCTCGAGCTTGCAAATGTTACAAATATATGTAAATAGAAAGACCGTAAAAACCAAAAACAAAAATATTTTTTATTATATTTATAAATATTTTATTTAATATAAATATTTCCTTCTTAATGTGTCTTTACAATAATTAAGTGACACTTCAAAGCACTTCTGGGCAAGAGCGTAAGTGTTTCACACGTACATGCGAGCGCAGTAGCGACCCTGCAATCAAACCAACTAGTTGAAAACTACTTTACAACTAGTATGTGCACTGAGCCCAACTAGTCAGCCAACTGTCATATTTTCATACAATGTTGATGTCCTACGACATTTCAATTGTCAGATTTCGACCAGAACATACCAGTCATCTACTAGTATGTACATATGTACTAGTTTGCATATAGTTGAAATATACCACTTTCATAGTAGTTCAAAATGGAATGAAATGAACTACTAGTCCAGTTTTGCATACTGATTCCCAATTCAAGATTCCCGATGCATTTTCACATTAGAAGGAATATTCTTATACAGTGTCGTTACGAGGTTAAAGCGGAATTGGAAGGATATTTTAAAATTTCGATTGAAAAAGGTCATCGCAACTGAAAATTGCATATAATAGCTATAAAAATAAATAAAAACTAAAAGCAAACTTTGTTTTAATAACTTCATAGTTAAAAGAATGCATATAAGGAAATTAGAGTTTGAACTTTTTCAAACTAGAACAATTTGAACATGAAAATTGTAGTTGAATACTAGTATGGAATAGACTTTTTCTGACTAGTATTATTTCAATCAGAAAATTGTAGTTGTATACTAGTATGGAATAGACTTTTCCTGACTAGTATGATTTCAACCAGAAAATTGTAGTTGTATACTAGTATGGAATAGACTTTTCCTGACTAGTATGATTTCAACCAGAAAATTGTAGTTGTATACTAGTATGTTGTCTGACTAGTTTGATGTTTCACTGCAGGGGAGAGCTAGCAACACAAATCCAAAAATATGATCAGTTGCTATCACAGTATATACAGTAGTAAAACTCTGTACCAATCAGCTGATTATATTCACCTCCAGGCTGTACACGGGGTGGCTGTCAACGCTTTTTTGGCATTTCAGGGTTGTGTGTTGCAAAATTAATTTGGTGAATAAAAAAAGAAAAATTGTTAAAAGTACATCTAGATATTTTTCGGTTGTTGGTTAAGAAACATAATGCTTTATAATTATGACAAAGATGTTGTCAAAGTATATGTACATATGTTAGTACTTGTGTTAAATGTTAATTACAATGTGGCGTGTGTACACAGATTCAAGTAAAATTAAGTCCCGCAAAGCAAACGAAAAATGACAAAAGTTGTTTTAAATGATAGGTAATCTATTTTTAGATTGATCTCTGATAGGTTTGCGATGTTTTTTCGTCATATATTATGTTTTCAATAGCACTCTTGTCACAGGGTGTTGAACGTTTTACTTTGAACTATGGCGATTTCTGTGTGATTTAAGTTTTGAATAGATTTAAATAAAAAATATAGTCCAGATATGAAATTTAGTCCAGCTTAGAGATTTTATGATTAAAAAAAATTGCTTTAATAGAGGCGCCTATATCGACCCGATAGAAAATGTGGTTTTATTTTGCAAAAGGGGGCTTGCTACCCAGAAGTGTCTACTCAAATATATAGTATAGAGCTAAAATTCAATTTATAGCTATAATCATACTCAATATAGTCTGAAAACCCAATGTTTTTTCCACTTTTTGAAAATCAACAAGCAGTAAAAGTCTGCCTTTCAGGTCATCGCTAACAGCAATTCGTCAGTAATATGTATTTTTGCAGAATTTTACCATTTTACTTTTATTTTTTATACTTGCCATAGAACAAAAAACACCCCATTTTTAATATGTGCAATAAATACTCTTTTTCTAAAATTACTCCTTTAGTTTTGTTTTGGTGCTGTAATGCAACCGTGGGTATAAGTAATTGCATACTACAATTAATTTCGACTCTGAAAATTTCACCTCCAGGATGTAATTTCACCAGAGTTTTCCTACTGTATCACTGTGGTTGCTATCCAACTTTCATGCTAGCAAGAACGTTGTCGTTTATGCGCATCGATTTTTCTTGCTTACGTGGGTGCCTACATATTTTTGATATATCCCTGTATGGTTACGAACGCAATTATGGCAAAATTTAATTTAGAGTGGGAAATGCGATTTTTCTTTGCAGAAAATTTAGACGGGGAAGCTGTCTGCTTAGTATTTAAAAAAAACCCCAAAAAAAATTAAAAAAAAACACAAAAATTAAAAAAAAAAATTTATTGTTTTTAGTTGCTAAGATGAACTAGGTATGGTCTTTTTTATTTATTTCAGTTGTTGGAGATGTGCGCTACATTTGTCAGAATATATTGAAATTGTCATGCAAAACCTTAGTAATCAATTGAGCAGCCATTATTAGATAGTCACCCACGTAAAAATATATATATGCGTAAAGCCGAACTATGAGAAAATGTGTGTAATTGTGCTCGCCTATATGTGTGACACACACATTCACGAAATGAATTGTTTGCATGTATGAGAAAGCCGATGCCTGCTTCAAAGCCGGGTTTAGCAATCGTGCCGGTCAGGCAAATGGTCCAGTTGCAACAGAACGCAGTTCTGTTAATTCTAATTGGACCAAGCTGAACGTTTCCCTTACTCGCTCCCTGCTGTTAACCGCTCTGTCCACTCTCATAATTATTTCCTCGAAGTTGCATTGCTGTCTCCGCTGTTATATGCTGCGATCGCTCACACAGCAGTTGGTATGTTTAATTGTATGTGACAATTGTTTTCCAACTATAGCAGATGTTGGGTTATGGTTCAGTTATGCTTGCATAGCAGGGCATAGCATAGCAATACACAGCACGTAAAAGAAAATGTTGATTATACTTCGCACAACGCGCAGCTCCTCAAAATCAGATATTCGCGAAACATACAGAATTTCATGAGCTCGCACACATTCTTTCAGCTTTTCTCCTTCCATTACAACGCTTTTATTTGTTTTTTACTAAAATTTATAAGAATAATAAGCAAAAGCTTTGACAGTAGGTATGTTAAGTTACATAGAGATCAAAATTCAACAGACTTCTATGACATTCTCTGGGTTGCCATGCGTTGTATAATCGAATACATGTAAAACCAATTCAACAGATATCGATTTGACAGATCCCATGCAATGTATTGCTATGCTATGCAAGCATAATTGAACCATTATATGCCAACGATGTATTTGCTGTAAAGTATACCCAAGTAAACCGACCGCTTTCGCTTCAGTTGTTGCAAACTTGCTTTACAACTAATGAAGATGTAAAGTAGTATGCTTATGATGGTGGTACATATGTCATCTTTGGGTACATATTCTCTTTTAATTACAGTGAGCGTTCTCACAGCGTTCGATGCACACTTGTCTTACAACTGTTAGTGACGTTGTAAGGTTGTATGCTCATCATATTCCAGAATTAGCGAGCATCAGGTTGCAGAACCTCATTACGTGGGTGGCCACCAGTTATTATTGCTTTACTTATACATACATATATTAAAGGTATATAGTGCAAATGGGATATTATCCGGATAAACGAATAACACCATAGCAATGATAATACTTTTTCTCTAAATAAATCTAACAGTACTTTTAATACTCGAATTGTTTTATAGTAGGTAGAGAGATCCTAAAACGAATAAGCGTCAAACTAGAACACATAATTATTTCATATAGTAAAATCCAATTAAGATAAAGATTGTTAGAATATAGTATAAACATAAATAAATTTAAAAAAAAAGTTAAAAATATGGGTAATTTCATTCATAAATTGAATTTTTAACTCAATGAAACAGAGCATAGCTAGATATTTCACTCTCCTTTATACCATACATACGTTTTGAGGTATACGTTGAAATTGCGCACTGGGTATTTTTATTTGATCGTTTACAACTTACGTAGTTTTGCACCGATTTTCTTCGATGATAGCATATCTGTTTTCCAATTAAACAGACCTTTACGTTAAGAAAAAATATTTTGGAAAAAAAGTGTTGGTTTTGGAATGCAGCCCTCGCAAAAAGTGTTTTTTTTTCATATTTTTTCGTAAAAAAAAAAAAACAAAAATCTGAAATAATAAGCTAATATTGCGAAAACTATCTGGTTGAGCAAAAAACAATGTATACGTTTATACCAAATTTTATTATGATTTTGATTCTGTAAACCTTTTTTCAATTGCTTGACCCGTTCGTGAGATATACGTAATTAAAAGTAGCCGTCTTTTTGGTTTTTTCGAATAACGGTAAATTGCAAATGTTTCGAAAACGGTGCCATAAAATCAAAAATTAACTCGATTGTCGAAATCATTGGGTGGTTTTACATACGAATTTAATAATGGCGTTTCTGGTAAAGAGAAAAAGTTGTAATTCGTGGTCCAGTGTAAGCAGACCTTGAGTAAACGGGACTTGGACTAATTGCTGAAGCACTCATTAGTACCTTTCGTTTGATACCCTATTAACACATTTTGCGTCACCCGTAGATCACGTGCTGTAACTTGTCACCAGTTAAAAGTACTAGGTAAGTGCTGTCAAATATCCGGTTGCAGAAATTTTACTTCGACCCAGAGTCTCCCCGAATTTTCGTTATTCATTATTCGGTCATCTCTAGTATAAAGCCTTCGGCAATGCAAAGGCAAAACGCACTCCCTACTTGCTTCTTTCTAGTTTAATACATTGAAATTATTTTATTATTATTAAATTAAACTTTTTTTACAGTTAGGGAATTTCGATGTCGCTACACATTCTATAAATCAACTCAATGAATTTGGTATCTTGCAATCAAACGCTATGGCACTTGTTAACGCTGGTATTATTGATTATAAAAGCAGAAAATCTGAGGAAGCGCAAGCGAAGCTAGAAAGAGCACTCCAAATTCTTCCTGACAATTTTGAAGCAAACTATAATCTAGGTGTTATGTCTTCGCGAGTAAATAATAAGAAGTTAGCTGCGAAGCGATTTCAACATCTCTTAAATAAAGTGATGACAGCTCCGTCAGTCCAGCATAGCTATGTTTATTTCCAGTTGGCAAAGCTGAAGGAAAATAACTACTTATCGGACAGCAGGTCTGAAAGTGCGACAATACCATCAGCACTACAATCGTATCTACAAGTGTTAGGTTTATTAACAGTGGATACCGATTCACACCTGTTCAACAAAATTGCTTCGATATATGAGCATCTGCAAGATCTTCAGGAAGCCAACCAGTACTATAATGAGGCGTATCGCATTAATCCGAGTAACATAGCTATAGCAAGCTCTATTGCCTCTTATTATATAAAATTACAAGCAACGGAGAAAGCTATTTACTATTACGAACGCGCTGTTCTCGCGAATCCGAACGATCCTAATCTCATGTTACGTTTTGCTAGCTGTTTTCGAAATTCCTACTTACCTTCTAAACAATACGTTAGTTTATTTGAGAAGATTTATAAACGTTTTCCCGAAAGCCTAGGATGTGTGCGTGCATTGGTGAATGTAACTAAATCATATGGATTGTCTTATCTGAACGAAAAGTATACCAATGAATATGCGCGCATTCAAAAAATACATACTGAGCGAACAAATGACCAGAGTCACCAGCCGCAACAACTCCATACGGGAGATGGAGAACTTTTAAAAGGTATCGTATATTTGCTTTTTTTGTTATGTGCACAAACAGTCGGTAATAACAAGTAGGCTATATTTCTAAATTTGTAGAAACAAAATACACAATCAGCAAGAGTTTGCAAACTTTTGTTATTGAATTAATTGTGTTGTTAACAAATAGTTATTTACATTATGGCACGTTTTTGGGGCTTTTCTATACATCGCTTTTTACTATCCATATACATATGCACAATGAAGTAAGGTAGTTTGTTAAACAATACTTTCCAAACGAGTGTGTAACTAAAAAATTTCACAAACGCTTAACACTTTAAGTCCTGACCATATAAGCGCGGATACAGTTTCACTGAATTTTTTTGTAATAATCTAAAAAATATAATTGTATGGCGCGATATACAACCTCAGAAGAGATTTTTGCGCCGAGCTTCTCTTCCTATTTGTGGTGTGCCGCTTTGAATTTTTCTTACGAATTGGCGAGACCTACAGTTTTTTGCCGACTCCGAACGGCATCTACAAAGGAGATAAAGTTTTGCAGAGAAAATGTTAAAAAAAAAACTGTACAAAATTTATTTTCCGATAATGTAGCTAAGGTGATAGCAAGATAATATTTCATATTATTAAATTAAACCCATTTTTAATTAATTTAAGAAGAGGCCTCTAAAAATCAAAAAATATGTATAAAACTAGTAAGGAAGTCTAAGTTCGGGTGTAACCGAACATTGAATACCTAGTAGTGATCTGTTTTGGTACCCCAATTTACTCAGGTATTTTAATACCGGAAAAGTTGTTATAAAGGCAACTGATTGTTTTCGATTAAAAACACTTCTTTTGTGAGTGGTAAATTCAATTATCACTAAATAACAAAATACAAATAGCTTTCCCCATGTCCATGAAAGGTATGAAAATAACAAAAACAAGTAAGGAAAGGGCTGTCTTCGGCTGTGCCGAAGGCTTTATACCTTTCATGAATACGCATATCTTTTTTAAGTGTCCGATTCTTACACACAGAATAATTTCATACGTTTTTATTTAACATGAATCATGTTAAATCAACATGAACAACTCTAATACGTAAAGCAAAAACCATTTCGGAAAAACAACACGAACATATTAACATGAACCTTGTGGTCAAAATAACACGAAATATTTCTGCATAAGAATTACATTACTGCATTGTAAAATCCTACAAGTAAGTTATCTTTGTTCCTTTCTCTTTCTAACACACAGGCTTTTGACACTGAGAAAAACGTCAAATCAGCGGTTGACACTGAGAAAAATGTCAAAAAAAAGCTAGTACAGCAACCCCTGTCGCAGCAGGGATGTAATTTTCATTCAAAAATGGAGCGAAATTCCAGAGTAGGGTTGCTGTGTAGGTTAACTTTTGAAGCATATTTAGTATGGAAATATGAGCCGAAATGTGTCAAAGGACAAGTTCTAACTTAACATTGCAGAAAATAATACTATATGGCATTTATAATGGAATAAAATGTTGCTTTAAGTACTGAAAAAGTTATGGAGAAGCTAATCCACTTAATGAAGAAAAACATATCGACCACAAGACCACTTTTTCGCAATTAACCTTTGTTTTTCTTTATTTCTAGAAGAATGTTAAAGCTAAAATAAATAGTCGCGTAAAAAATTTGCTGAAGTTTTTATGATTCACATATGTATTTGTTGTTTTTAAAATATCGTTTGTGCTAGAACTAGGCATTTTAAAGACTAAATATGTTTGAAAGTGAAGTGGATCGTTCACTTCGTTCAGTCCTTCAGCCGTTCAATACTAAGTTTTCTTTTCAATATAGCTAGGTACTAACATCGAGTTTCACGTGAAACAGTTGTCAAAATCCATACAAAATTTCTTGTCGTGAAATTTCGCTTGTATTTCACGGCAAAGTAGTACTCAGTTCACGGCGTGTAAATGTAGCGCAACATGACATTAGCAACATTTTTTCACGACTTTTTAAATTGACAATGTCATTTAAAATTGAGGGAAAAGTGACATTTCTTGAAATTTCTATGAATTTCTATTCTTTTGACACTCAAAGTTGCTAGCATTTTGACGTTTCTTCTCATTGTTGCTAGCAACATTTCACGGCAAGCAAGATACTTGTTGCTGGCGGAATTTCTCGGCGATGAACTTAGTACTTGGCTTATGGAAAACTCGGGATGAGTTAACCGTTCGGTAGGAGTTCACCGTTTGGTAGGAGTTAACCGTTCGAACAAATATTATTGTACTACTAACTTTCCCCCCCCCCCCCCATTGAACAGATTTCGTCGAGTCCAATATGTTTTCTTATACAAATTTACCAACAAAATAACTAATTTACTAAGCTATTTACGTGTTTGAAATAAGCAGAGGCACATCATCCACTATTTTTCACCATCTTCTAAGCGTTTGCACGACTAACGACCAGAATTGTTATACGGCAAGCGACATAAGACATTAATGCTTTACCGCTTTAGTGAGGATACCGAAGTGTAAGCAGCTGTTAATATGAATTTTGCACGTAATGTCTAAAAATTTATATATGTACCTCGGTTCCATACCGAACTGAAGACAAATTCAACAAATATTATATAGTTATTGCTTTTACTGGTATAATTGGTTAAATACATGATTGAGCTTAACACCTGCTAAAAATAGATAGCAATGAATGAGTTTTCTGGCTTTTGACATTATGCAAACATTTAAAGTGCGTTGTAATAAAGCGATGCCTAAGAAACTTGCGAGTACTATGTGAATGCACCTTTAGTTGAACATTTTTGCGCATACATATATGCAAAAAGATATTTGAGCGTGCGTTTTGCTTGTAAACACTTTAAAATGGTGGGGAACTTTATTTAGATACGAAATAAATAAGAAAAGTTACAATTTTGTTCAAGTATTTGCTGAAATTTACCAAATTAGCACGTGGTATTTTAGTGTAAACAAGGAAGAACAAGGGAATTCCCATGGCAACATCAACTACACGGTTGCTTCGGCGGTAACACAGGAAAGTTTTACAAAGTTTAAGAAGATATCATAAAATGGTCTTTAAACAGAGAAAACTTTTGTACAAACTACTCTAAATTAAATTACCTGCAACAATAAATAGTTTTCACCAACTAATTTCTTATATTTACATAGTTATCATACATTTTTCAATAGGTAGTCGTACTTTTTTTTCAGTCCACATGAATGAGACCCTGCGTATTTCGCCTCTGAATTCGGAGCTCCCAGTCAGGTGAGCACAGCTGTTAGTCGAACAGCTGATTGATAACTTACTTGTAGAGCTTTACAATGCATTACTGTGCATCCCTCACTATAAATTCGGTTTGTTTTAACTTGAACAAGTGTTGTTTTCGACCACCGTCTGTTCCTACTTTCTGCTCATCAAAGCTAGGGAACAGAAGTTTGTTCTCGAAGAACAGATTTTTGGTCGTGGGCAGAGTTGCCAGTACTGGTAGGCTGAAATGGATTTTGGTACTTTTACGTCAAGAACAAAAATTATATTTTACTGAATATGAGCTAAACTTGTGTACTCGAACTTTACACAAAACAAAGATTTTATGCTTACTTAGTAGTGATATTTACTACAGCCAACCAGATTAAAAAGCTTATTATGTGTGCAAAATGTTATTGATAAAACTTATACAATTGTAAAAATATCTCTATTTTAGTATTACGAAGAAATTTTCCAGAATTAGGTTCAGAAAGTGGGCGTGTCCGTTAATCAAATTTGTTCATTTTTACAGCAAAGAGTTAGCTTTATATGTTGAACACTTTCTTCAAATATCGTTTCAATAAATTAATTTTTACCGGAGTTATGGCATGAAAAGTTTTGTGGAATAATCCGCCATGCAAGGGCGGGGCCACGCCCATTTTCGAAATTTTTGTTCTTTCGACTTTCTTTGCTCACGAGCACTTTAGAGGTGAAATAGAAGTTATATACAGCTAGTTTAAGCAAAGTGATTGCATATTTGTTGGATGGACATACAACCCTGTCCACCTACACTTACGCATACATATATTTATACTTTATAATATGAACTGCCAAAATTCTTTTTTTCTTTCTTTTTTGTGCTGCGCACGTGTCGAAAAGACCGATCTCTATTTTTGCTATCTTTATATATATTTTTATATTTAAATAAAGTTTATGAATTCTTCCAAATATATTAGTGGCGACGAGGACTAAGGCATCTTAATACATCATTCACGTAACAAAGGAAAAGAAATATTATGGAGGCGGAAATAAAGGCGTTTTTCCAACAAATGCAGCTACAGCGGGAAAAAGACAGCGCCGCCATGCAACAGCTAGTGAAACAACTCCTGGAGGGCAAACAACAATCCAGTCGCACAAAGCACTCCGAAAACTCCCCAGAATTTCTTATTGAGTCTTTAGCAACCAGTATCCAAGAGTTTTCATATAGCGTCGAGGATAACCTCACTTTCGATTTGTGGTATGCACGACACGAAGATTTGTTTGAAGTTGACGCAGCAAATCTTGACGATGCAGCCAAAGTCCGCTTACTTTTGCGCAAGCTAAGCATCACAGAACACACAAAGTATGTAAATTTTATTTTGCCAAAAAATCCACGAGACCTCAGTTTCACAAAATTGTTCGGTTCACAAAAGTCTCTTTTTAACATGCGCTATCATTGTCTACAAATAAGTAAAGACACCACCACAGATTTTATAACGTACGCAGGCACAGTCAACAGGGACTGCGAAAAATTTCAATTAGATAAGTTAACGCTGGATCAATTCAAGTGTTTCATATTTATCATGGGTTTGAAGTCTCCAACCGATTTTGAGGTTAGAACTAAATTACTGGCAAAACTAGACAGTAGCGAAGAAACCCTTACTCTTGACAAATTAGCAGCAGAGTGTAAGCGTTTATTAAATCTTAAAACAGATACAGCATTAATTGAAAATAAAAATGAGACACGCACAGTCAACAAGATTTATGCGAAGAAAGACAACAATCGCATTCCAAAAACACCGTGCTGGTATTGCGGCGGAATGCATTACACGTCAGATTGTCAATTTAGAAAGCACAAATGCAAACAATGCAACCGTGAAGGGCACAAAGAAGGTTATTGCAATTCTGGCAAAATTACAAAAAAGCAAAAACCCGCAAACGGAAAACGCACGGACAAGACATCGAAAAGAACCAACAAAAGCCAAGGTGAAGGCAAATCAATTAATAGCATATTTGTTACTAACAAAATCAGCGTAGCAAATCGCAAATATGTACATTCGCGTGCAGATCAACGGCTTTCCGACGGATCTTCAATTCGACACTGCTTCCGATATAACTGTCATATCTGAAGACATTTTTATCGACTCAACGTGAGCAATGCCACGAAAGTCAGCAACACAGCTCGCAGCGCAACTGGCAAGCTCCCACTATCAGCACAATTCGAGTGCACTGCTAAATTCAAGGATAAGCAGGCATCAACAACATGCTACGTTTCTCCGATTCAAAACCTCAACGTCATGGGTTTAGACTGGATCGCAGCATTAAAACTGGAGGACGAATCAATCAATGCAATTTGCAACAAAATCAACGAAGAGTCATGCAAAAATCAGGGAAGTACAAACATCTCAATCAGTAAAAGCATTTCACTGCTGAAACAATCATTTCCAGGTGTTTTTAGTGACGAACTCGGGCTTTGCACCAAAGCAAAAGCCCATCTCACGGTCAAGCCAGACCAGCAGCCCATATTTCGGCAAAAGCCTCCAGTCGCTTATGCCATACAGGGACTGGTAGAAGCCGAGCTACAACGTTTCCAAAAGATAAACGTGATTACACCAGTCAACATTTCTGACTGGGCAGCTCCAATCGTGGTGACAAGAAAAGCAACAGGTGGCGTGCGAATATGCGGCGATTTCTCAACCGGTTTAAACAACGCTTTGGAAATGCACCAGTACCCATTACCTTTGCCCGAGGACCTTTTTGCACGAAGGCTAAGTTTTTTAGCCACATCGACCTCTCAGACGCTTTCCTGCAGGTTAAAGTGGATGAAGAGTCGAAACACCTTCTCACTATAAACACACACCTGGGTCTGTTCAGGTACAACCGAATGGTTTTCGGCGTCAAAGCGTTCCCAACTATATTCCAACAGATTATGGATAAAATGCTAACTGGTCTCACCGGTGTAGCGGCATACATAGACGACATATTCATAGCAGGCCAAAGTCGAGAGGATTCGAAGAAATTTAAATACCTAGGATTTTTGGTTACCGAAGAAGGCATACAGCCAGATCGGGCGCGCATAACAGCATTAACACAAATGCCAGAACCAAAAGACGTTTCCGAACTACGCTCATTTCTGGGAGCAATCAATTTTTACGGTAAATTCATCCCCAACTTACGCACCTACAGAGGACCACTTGATGAATTATTGAAGTCGAGCGTCAAATGGCACTGGTCTCAAAAGCAAAGCACATGTTTTAAGCAACTTAAGAACATCCTCACTTCGGATTTATTATTGACACATTTTGATCCAAAACTCGATATTGTTGCTGCGGCAGACGCTTCAAACTACGGCCTCGGGGCATGCATTCTGCATGAGTACCCGGACGGTTCTATGAAAGCAATATGTCATGCGGCACGGTCACTCACAACGGCTGAAAAAGGTTACAGCCAAATAGAGAAAGAGGGACTGGCCATCGTTTTCGCGCTCACAAAATTTCACAAAATGATTTTTGGGCGAAAATTTAAGCTACAAACGGACCACAAACCATTACTTGCCATATTTGGCAACAAAAAGGCATCGCAGTACACCAAGCAAACCGATTACAGCGTTGGGCTATAACATTATTAGCTTATGACTTCGACATTAGCTACGTATCAACTAACAATTTTGGTCACGCAGACGTTTTATCACGCCTAATGGACAAAAACGCAAATCCGGCGGAAGATTACGTCATAGCTTCTATTCAATGTGAAGCCGAAGTTTCGCAAATACTCACGGATTCAATCGCCATATTGCCCGTTACCCACGAAATGGTTAAATACGAATCACAAAAAGATAAATCACTACGTATGATTATGCAGTATGTAAGCAACGGGTGGCCAAATAATTTTAAAAGCACAGGGGAAGCAAGACAATTTTTAAATCGCAAAAATGAGCTCCATACAATTAATGAATGTTCGGACATCGCATCGTGATACCTACAATACTGCGCAAGAGGGTTCTTAAGCAATTACACAAAGGACACCCCGGCATCGAACGAACAAAATCGATAGCCAGAAGTTTCGTTTACTGGCCTAATATCGATTCTGATATCGAATCACTGGTACGAAATTGCAGCGGATGTGCTTCAGCAGCAAAGCTACCCACGAAGACACACCTCCAACCATGGCCTACTCTATCGGAAGCGTGGGAAAGACTGCACATTGATTACGCTGGCCCGTTGGACAACACATATTTTTTTGTTATTGTTGACGCGTACTCAAAATGGCCTGAGATAATACCAACCACAAATATTTCAAGTTACAAAACCATTGAAATGTTAACCGAAGTTTTTGGCAGACTTGGCATACCGAAATGCATCGTGTCCGACAACGGAACACAGTTCGTAAGCACGCAATTTCAGAGATTTCTGGCAGAAAATGGCATTGAACACTTACGATCCAGTCCGTATTATCCGATGTCGAACGGCCAAACTGAACGATTCGTGGATACCTTCAAAAGAGCTTTAAAGAAACATAAAGGAGAGGGTACCACAGTCCAAAACTTGCAATCATTTTTACAATGCTTTCGATCAACACCAAATAAAAACACACCAAAACAGACATCACCAGCAGAGGCTTTATTCGGGCGAAATATACGAATACCATTAAGTTTAATATTGCCTAGTTCATCCAAACCAACCGGAGCCGACAACATGCAAAAACAAAACATGCAAAAACAATTTAATCAAAAACACGATACAAAGCACTCAGCGTTTGAACCACAGCAAACCGTATACGTATACGTCCACTCTTACAACAAATTCGACTGGAAACCTGCCAAAATCATTGAACGAGTTGGAGCGGTTATGTATAATCTAATACTGGAAAACGGCAAAGTGATCAACGCACATACCAACCAAATCCGTAAACGCTATACGCAAGAGCTGCATACAACGGAGCCGGAACACAAGCCATTCTTAACAGAAGCGTTTGGCTTAACTGACATTGAGCCACCCGAGGATCGTTCCCAAGTAGAGGAACACTCGGTCGTAACCAATTCTTCGGCGACTCCAAGCAACACCATCGAGGGTCCACCACAACCTCGCATCACTACGGAAGATAATATCATTACATGTGAAACACCTAGAAGGTCTACACGGAAAGTTAAACCTGTGAAGAGGTATTCACCAGGCTAACAAAACTCATTTTTGGGGATTTAATATCTCAACAGGAGAGGTGTTGGATGGACATACAACCCTGTCCACCTACACTTACGCATACATATATTTATACTTTATAATATGAACTGTCAAAATTCTTTTTTTCTTTCTTTTTTGTGCTGCGCACGTGTCGAAAAGACCGATCTCTATTTTTGATATCTTTATATATATTTTTATATTTAAATAAAGTTTATGAATTCTTCCAAATATATTAATATTCAATGAGCCTGATGAATAAAAAATAAGCAATTGCTAGTAAGCATTTGCTTATTAGCAAAAGCAATTGCTGAAAAGGCTACTGCTTAAACTAATAAGCATTTGCTGATTACTATATGAATAAGAATTTGAGGAACTGCTGCTTTTGCTACAAAGTTTAAGCTTTTACTTGAAGCAATACATATATGTATGTTGAAAAATTTTGGTAGATATCATTTACATCAGAAAGTGGCATAGAGCTGGTGGGGCCATACGTGAAATCAATCATGTCGGACAGAACTTTCGGATAATGAGGAAGTCGATATGCAACTCAATTTTGTAAGAGCACTAAAAGATATTTAATAAGTCACAAGTGCAAAATACTTTATTGTACATAGCGCCGCTGCTGAAGAGTTATTGGATTCCTCCAAGGTGTCATCAAAAAGGGAGATATACCATAACCATCATCTTCAAGAAGTAACACGTTTTCTGATGAGCTTTGAAGTACATCATAAATGCCCGAATTTTTAAAAATCCTGCTGTCACGTACGGAGCCTGGCCACTGGCAATCTACACTTGTAAATATTTCTTTTTCATTACAAGTTGCCTGCACGTTTATGCTCGTAGAGCCCTTTCTGTTGACGTATTCGTTTCCGAATGCTTGTGATTTCGGAACTCGAACATGTGTGCAGTTTATTACTCCTATACAATTTGGAAAAGAGTACACTTCCCTCCATCCATTTTTAACAGCAATCATTTCCGCGCCAGACTTTGGAAATTTAATCCACACATGCGCCTTCTTTAAAACTTCACTCATTACCAAATTAAAAGTTGTGGAAACTGTAGTTTGATGAGCTCCACCCAGCAAAACCTATCTACCCCATGCACGACTACACATAAAGAAAATGTGTTTACACTAACACATTCGCATTGCAAATGAACTAGAGTGAGTGGCTAAGCAATAGTAAAAGAGAGACCAACTTCACATGTACACATGCTTTTGGGTTAGGATTGTCAATTCGCCTTTAAGAAACTGATAGAAACTTTCATTGAAAAGCTGATAGTATGAGAGATTGTGTTGTTCCCGCATTCTCTCCACTCTAAAAACGAAGCTTTCGACGCTCATTCCCTTGTTAGTCCCATCAAATTTGATGTGCCATTTCTCTAGGTCTATCTTCTTCCACCTGGGAGGATCACTGGCATCTCGCCTGGTACCTCGATCGGTCCTTGGCTCATCGATGTATCTACTTCCCTCCCTTCGGTTCTGCGGCTCGGGCGTAGATGCCACAGCAGACCGATGTCCCGGGGCTTGGTTGGAAGCCTCCATGTCCGCCACTCGACCACCAAGGCTATCAACATTGGTTTTAATGCTCCTAACCTCACCGGCCATTTGCACTACCAAGTCCTGTTGCTGCGCCATCATTGCCATCATTCGGCTCAGTTGCTCGACATTGGTTGCGGCTGCAGTTGGAGCATTACAACCGCTTGCAACCCTGGGTGGTGCGTTACCCGCTGGAGCATCACCCCCCTGTGCACCCACGTCGTCCTTATCCGCCATCTTACACACCCAATCTATTTTCTGTGAAAAGTTCAAACTATCCCCTGACTCGTTAAACGACACCCCGTTTGCGAAGGAGACCCTCAGAGGACGTTCAGGACCAATATATTCAAGAACCCGCGAAGCGCACCTAGTAACGTAGTCGGTTGAACCAAAGTCGCCGGCACACGGAAGCCCAGTGTCAATTTGGTCTAACACCGACCCCAGCAATTGGTCTTGAAGCGCTCGCGCACGACTCCTAGTCACAGCTCCTTCGATCCCTAAGTCTCCCAACAATCTATCCTCAGTTCCTTCGTCAGACATTCACTGTCTGCTAAAATCCAACCCTTCTGGAAACTCAAAACAACAAACTGAAACTAGGATTTAGTTTCGGCCACAGTAATATATCCCAAGGTAACAACAAAAAAAAATCCAATAAAAAAAAATAAAATAAAAAAAATAAAAATAAAAATAAAAAAATAAAAGAAAAACCCAACCCAAATAATAGAATTAAGTGCTATATCTTGGACAGTTCGAAAAAAAAACCTTTATATATAAAAAAACTTCAGTAATTATATATATAAATAATGTACAATTTTATATCTAGTTAATTGTTTTCATAGAATTCATATAAGTGTGTGTGAAGATATATGCGTATAAACATATGTTATATAAACAAAAGAAATTGGTGGTAAAAAAAATTTAAAAAAAAACTTAAAAAAAAAAATTTCAAAAATTCAATGTTTTAAGATGCTTAAGCCTACGATCAAATTCAAATTCTATGAGTATTACGATATGTAAAAAAAAAAAAATTTAAAAGGAAATATTTACAACAAAATTCTAACCGTTGTAAGAAGAAATGAAACAATTATTTATTTATGGTATTTAATATATTATTGTCTTGGTGTATTTGGTGCTGCCTTGGCTAAGGTTCAGTGAAGGCAGTGCGATCGTCCGTATCTATTTAATGTATAGTCTGTGTTCTGTCCGTGGAAGGGTGACACATCACGCTCGTGAACTAGTCCCTAAGAGTGGATGCCACCCCACTTCGCCTCACTGTCGTGGTGTGTACTGCAAACCTCACTTACCGGAAATGCTGGACTCCCGGTAAGGTAGCTTGAACAGCCCACCACGACGTCCTACCACTGTCCGTCTACTAGCTAAGTGTCATACCAAGTATCACTTAATCAAGTAGTGGAAACCCGAAGAAGGTACCCTGGCATGAACACTCAGTTTATCCCTATTCTTTGGTCATGATTGCACTTGTCGACCAGGCGAGCCCTGTCGGCGTTGCCATCATGACGGTCCCTGTCCTGTCAAAAGATGGAAATTAGGATCTTGATTGGGAGGATTAAGAGGATAGTGGTCAATAGTGGAAAAAGTAAAGAAAATTCTAATAACCAACAAGTTAAACGGAGTATCGGGTTGAACAAACAAGAAACTCTGGGGGAAAAGTTGGAGAGTTAACATGGCTTAAAGTTAGGTGTAGAAACGAAAAAAAAAGGAAAATGTGGGAAACAAAACGGATGATCGGGCTATTATCGTTGGGCGCCTTTGTTACGTGGCTCGCTGTTTGGGTGGTGAGGGGCGGCGGCAAGCAGGTATGCTTGCGGGCCCAGGCTAGCTCGTCGTCTTGGGCGGAGTATCTTACCACCGGCCTCACCCGCAGCCACATAAACAAAAAAGGTTCATACCTGCGTATGTGGTCTAGTACAAAAAAAAAGCGTAATAAAAAAAAAGGAAACAAGGAAGGTTGCGTTGATCTGCTTGCAAAGTTAAGATTCAGGGAGAAGAAAAAGATGAAGGCCCGTCCGGTCAGGTGGAGTCTACCCTCCCTCTGCTGTGCAACTTGCACTGCACCGTGGGCACTGTGTTGACTCCCATTTATCTTACAGTGCCCCCTTGCCTGACGCTAGTCAGTCACACTGTCCTCTTTCCCTACGACTCACCTTCACATCCCCTATACGCGCACAAGCGCAGCACCCACACCAACGATTGACCTTTAGCCCTGCATGTTTAATGTTCCAACTTTTATTCAACCGTACATTTCATGAATTTATTCCTTACAATAAATAACAAACTTAAACTTACTACTACCCTTAAAACCTTTCCCTCCTTATTATTATTTGTTTTTGTTTTTTTTTTTGTATACAAAGAAAAGCCAAAAAAACAAGGTAGACTTTCTCCTACCGATTTCAAAAAAAAAATTCAAACACAATGTATCTTATATCTACCGTATAAAAAAATAAGATGAAATTAAGTAAATAAAAATTCACACAAAAAAAACGCAAAAATAAAACCTCCCTACTAACTCCAATCTTTATTCCTGACCTACCCCAAAAATCAATCAGTTACGTACCTAAGCGGCTAAAAAAAAACCCCAACCAGTTTTAAAAGCAAATTATTGAGAGTTGTGTGTTTTTACAATATCATGTGTGTATATACATATATTACTCTCAGGGTGGTGATTACCAATTCCTTCTCTAATCTTCGAAAGAGGCGGAATTGCCCTGCAATATGTGTACATACACCCAAACGTGCATATATGTTACCGTATGTTCAAGTAAACGTTCTTACTCACCGTTTCACTCAATTTGATGGAGGCGCCTGCATGTAGTTGAGTACGAGAGCTGCAAAGAAAAAAAACTCAAAAAGCATATATGGACGCTCAGCCAGATCACTCACTAGTGATCTTGGACCATGAGCTGTTTAGTATGCCGATATCAACGGCTCGATCACCTTACAACCCACGTTACCGTCTAGTAGCTGGCCTCTACAATCTGGCCTTTACGATTTCCCAAGGGCGGGATGGAGACCCCGTGATACCTGGCCTATTAATTAAGGTGCAACGACCAACAACAAAAAAAAAGGTAAAAGATCTAAATTCGCGAGATGAATTTACAATAAAACCATTGGTTCTACATTCACCACATGGTTTTTCTTTGTTCTATTCTGCGTTCTTCCCTTTTTTTTTTCTTTCGTGTGTGTGTGAGTGGGTGTAGGAAAAGTCGTGACAAATGGCTGAGCCAAAGTGAAAACCAAGGTGCAAGAATTCCTATGCAAAAGAAATTAAGTAGGCAAAAGAAAAAAAACGAAAAGAGGAAAAAAAAAGGAAAGAAACAGAAAAATGCATGGATAAATAAAATAAAACAAATCCTAAATAAATATTCAAAAAATCCAATGAAACTGTGAGGGTAGCTTCTACCCTATGCCCCTTTGCTAAACTATGCCCCTTTACAGCGTTTCCATTATTATATATGTACATACATATATCTATGAGCTAAGATCAAATAAATAAAATCATAAAGTGTATTGCCGGAACGGGACGCCTATGCAGCTCCTGGAGACGTTGTTGTTGTGACTTCGCGGGTCACTATTATGGTGCTACTACCGCCAATCGATAATGCCTTTTTTTTTCTTTTTTAATGCCAAAATTAAAGAAATGTTGTTGCGGTTGTTGTAAGCTATATGCTGCCAAAGCAAAGTTGTGGTGATTGTTGGTGTTGTTGTTAAATATTATGCCGCCAACGCAAAGTTGCGATGATTGTCGTTGTTGTTGGGCAATATGCCGCCGAAAATGCCAGTTGTGGTGATTGTTGTTGTTGTTGGGCAATATGCCGCCGAAAATGCCAGTTGTGGTGATTGTTGTTGTTGTTGGGCAATATGCCGCCGAAAATGCCAGTTGTGGTGATTGTTGTTGTTGTTGGGCAATATGCCGCCGAAAATGCCAGTTGTGGTGATTGTTGTTGTTGTTGGGCAATATGCCGCCGAAAATGGTGCCCAGTGGGTCCTTGCGTTGGCGAGGTGAGACCTTAATTTTTTTTTCTCGCGGGCAATCTTTCTCCTACATATGTCAGGAACTAGTGTGGACACTGGTTTACGCAGCGCGAAACTTTTTAAAAACCACTTTCTCGCCTTTAAAACTCGCGGACTTTAACTATAGGCACTTTCACTACTCATATATCGTCACTGGGCACTGGCAAAATCAAACTTTTTTCCGTTTGCTAGGTTTCCGCCCTTATATAGCCACCGCCGTGGCAGAAAACGTTACCTACGAACTGCCGAATTTCACCTATACGTTGAAACTTTCTTTCGGCCTTCCCGTACACCTATCTATGCACCGATATCTCATACACTCCTACCCTTTCACACCTATACACAGATACATTCGGTTCGCAGTTTGACCACAATATTGCTATCACTTTGGCAACATACATGCCAAAGCGCCCACTCACTTCCGCTGCAACACTGCGGCTGGCAACCTGTCACCCGGCAACATGTTGCAGACTGTTAATGTTGATGGGGTGGAAGGCTGACGTTACAGGCTCGCAACCGCCGATGGTGCCTGCACTATGGAGCGTGTGCGTAATAAAAAATGTCTAACGCAGCCTGCAACTTTTCATTTTCTGTGTCCAACGTGTGGCTTCGACCCACGACTCAATGCCGGGCTTAATCTAGTAAATGGACGTACATGTTACCTACATACAAACTAAATCACTGGGCTATTTCTACTCCTTATATACTACTTATACTAAATCACTGGGGCGCAGATACTCTACGTATCTACGAGATAGGGATAAAATATCACAGGTGAAAAGCTAAGACTAAACTCATAAAATATCACAGTATTAGGTATTAGTCAAGTAACTGAATAAATAATAATGATTGCAAAAAAAAAATAATCAAACTAAAAAAATTAAATTCGTACGTCAGTTGGTAAAAATAGAAGAGATAGTCAGGTAATAATAATTGCATACGTCAGTTAATTGATAAATAAATAAAATGAATAAACAAATAAATAAATAAAAAATTAAGAAAAATTTTAATAACTACATGCGTCAATAAATAAACAATATTATAATATACATATGTAAACACTGAAAGATGCACTTATACACTAAAGCAAATACAACAACATGAAACATAAACATGAAGACTAGCACTACAAAAAAAACATGTATGTATCTATTTTGCAAAAATATCTTTAGCGTGGTATACGCCGATCTTTTTCCCATTACTATCGCCAAGTTCATACATGGAATTTCCGATGACATTTAGGACTATGCACTTGACTTGTTTTGGTGCTAACTTGGCGTTATAATTCTCGATTTGGGAGCTTTGTTTAAAGTTTCGACGATATACGACTTGTCCTATTTGGAACTTAACATCTCTACTTCTTGTATCGTATACCTTTTTACTCCTTTCGTGGGCCAACTTCAGCTCCTTCATAATTTTGTTTCGTAAAAGGTGCAGCCTATCACTGTTTGTTTCAGCTTCGACATCAACATCCTTCAATGCACCCAACTTTCGGTATAGCTCGTATGATGCAGCATGCTGTATCATTGGCACACCGAAAGTGGCATAGTACGGCGACATATTGATTGCTGAATGTGTAACACTGCGGAGAGCAAACGCGGCATCGCTGACATATCTATCCCAGTGCTTCTGGTTGTCCTTTATGAATGATCTGATAATTTGCAACACCGATCTGTTTACCCTCTCCGCAGCGTTACCTTGCGGCGAATAAAATGCCGTTCTTACGTGTTTGGTGCCGTACTTTTGAAGGAAGCTGTTGAACATCTCCGATACAAACTGTTTTCCGTTGTCCGAATGGACATATTCGGGTACACCGAATATGTGGAAAACATCCTTTTCTAGGTACTTTATGACATCAGCCGAAGTTGCCCGTCTCATTGGTTTCAAAAACACGAATTTGGAAAAGTGGTCTAAACAAACAAACACGTACACATTACCATCACTACTACGAGGATACGGACCCATAAAATCAATAAACAAGTGGAAACTGTAGTTTGATGAGCTCCACCCAGCAAAACCTATCTACCCCATGCACGACTACACATAAAGAAAATGTGTTTACACTAACACATTCGCATTGCAAATGAACTAGAGTGAGTGGCTAAGCAATAGTAAAAGAGAGACCAACTTCACATGTACACATGCTTTTGGGTTAGGATTGTCAATTCGCCTTTAAGAAACTGATAGAAACTTTCATTGAGAGCTGGGGTGGGCCTGGCAGCTATATCATATGCTATATACCTGCTAGCCTTCTTGCAGGGCAATATCTTCTGCTACGCTATTTTGATAGCCCGGATCAGAAATTGTGCGCAGAAAGATCTTCATCTTTTCAAATGCTGATAACGCACCTCCGCGTTTTTCGCAAGTTTCGTCCAAAAAATAGGTAGCCAACCACTCTACGTTCTCATTGAATCGATATACATAGCTTCCGAAAGTCTTCATTTTTACATTCCCTTCGCACATTATAGTATTTTCGTTTACGAATAGTTAAAAACTGCGCCATAGTTAAATGTTGCGAGTAGGAAAGTCGAATAAAAACTAATTTCCAAAAAAATTAGCATGGGGTAGAGCAGCCTTAAAAAATCGTAAGCAAATGCTACCTAAAAACAGCAAATGCTTCATTTATTCATTCGGAATTCAGCAATTGCTTATAGAAAGAAGCAAATGCTGAATGAAAATAGCAATTGCTTATAGAAACAGCAAATGCTTATAAAAAAGCAATTGCTTGGATTTTTATTCATTGAAATTTAAGGTAAAGGTCAAAAAAAAGCAATTGCTTATTTTTTATTCATCAGGCTCAATATATCAATGACCGTTTTTAAAATCTTTACTATAGAGTTGGGCGTGGCCCTTACCCGATTTCGGCCATTTTTTTCGGAACATCGCCGGTATCTATTTATTAATAGGCTAACATTTTTTCCATACAATCAATTTCCAGAGTGTATCTCATAAAAACATGCATAATTCCAATTATTATATATTTTGATATCTTTCCATGGGCCAGGAGCTTTGCATATGCATATTATATTTAACATCATTAATTTGTAGTAATTCATACAAGTTTTCAAGTTTTATGCATTTTTTAAGCAATTTGCTTTTCTTAATTGATATACATAGGTCTAACCATAGCACAATATGTACTTACATAGTTTTATGCATTTTTTTAAGGAATTTGCTTTTTTCTAATTGATATAGGACTAAGGGTAAAGTTTATGCACATTTTTAATAAATACACATAGCTATATATGTGTATAAGTTAAGGTCATAGTATCTAGTCACAAAAAAACATTGAAATGATATAAAAGTCAATATAAAATGTACTTATATATATATCTACAATGTTGAGGAAAAAATCCTAAAAAATCCAAAATGGAAACCGGCCTAATGTTCATATTGAGAACTTTAAAATAAACGCCAAATTCTTTTTGTCGCAAACGCCAGGCTGTGTAGTTGTGTTTTTTATTTGCTCTGTATTTTTCTTTAATAACACAGCTCTACAAAAAAAAAAAAATTGTGTTTCCCTGGGTATTTTTGCAAATTCTAATGCCTTCGGGTAGCCAAATAAAGACTGCGTTCAGGGAATTTCTCGATGTCCTCTAGTTTTCAAAATAGGGGTCAAAAACCCCTTTTCCATATCATGTTGATGTTGGTGTCGTTGGAAAGGTGGGACTCTACCGCTTCAATTACGTATACTAGTTGTTAATGTATCTTGATAACTGTAAGAGATATTGTCAAAATACTGTGAAAAAAAACATTTTTTATAAAAAAATTTAACTTTCAGTTATATTTTTCTCTAGTATTTTGTTGACCAGTGTAAAAATAAACTATTTTGAAACGATCTCTAATTATTTCTCTTTCCAACAGAGTATAATTTGTTAATATCCAACCACGTGTTCCTAGGATATTCCAGTTTAATAAAAAAACGGGAAAATATGCATACCAAAAGTGCTTAGTAATATGATGTCCATATTGCACTAAACTTTTTCCTTGTATATTTATTGCAATTTTTTTGTGTTTGTTATTGAAAAACTAAAGTCACAAAACCAATTTCCAAAAAAATTAGATAAATATGGATATACGGTGTATCACAAAAGTAAGTATGCAGCCCTTTTTCGCAGCTATCACCAAAATAAATTTATATTTTATAAATTCCTAAAAATCAGGGGAAGTTCTCACTGACTTAAGACTTACACCTTATTATACTGAAATTGAATGACCTACAAATCTGCATACTCAAAAATTTTTTAAAAATTCTGAGGTCAAAGTTGAAAATTTGCATGAAAATTCGTCGAAATTTTGCAAATTTTTCACAAATTTTTAAAAAATAATTTAAAGATTATGTGTTAGATAAATAAAATTATTGAAGCCAAAAATGGTGATGGCTGCGAAAAGGGGCTGCATACTTACTTTTGTGATACACCGTATATCCATATTTATCTAATTTTTTTGGAAATTGGTTTTGTGACTTTAGTTTTTCAATAACAAACACAAAAAAATTGCAATAAGTATACAAGGAAAAAGTTTAGTGCAATATGGACATCATATTACTAAGCACTTTTGGTATGCATATTTTCCCGTTTTTTTATTAAACTGGAATATCCTAGGAACACGTGGTTGGATATTAACAAATTATACTCTGTTGGAAAGAGAAATAATTAGAGATCGTTTCAAAATAGTTTATTTTTACACTGGTCAACAAAATACTAGAGAAAAATATAACTGAAAGTTACATTTTTTTATAAAAATTTTTTTTTTTCACAGTATTTTGACAATATCTCTTACAGTTATCAAGATACATTAAAAACTAGTATACGTAATTGAAGCTGTAGAGTCCCACCTTTCCAACGACACCAACATCAACATGATAGAAGAAACAGAAAAAAAGTTATGGGGCAATATATGGTCTAACCTATGGAAACGGGGTTTTTGACCCCTATTTTGAAAACTAGAGGACATCGAGGAATTCCCTGAACGCAGTCTTTATTTGGATACCCGAAGGCATTAGAATTTGCAAAAATACCCAGGGCAACACAATTTTTTTTTTTTTTGTAGAGCTGTGTAATTAAATAACTACTTGATATCTTAATATTAAAAGTTACATTTAAAGTTAAAAGAGAATAATACTTAATGTGCTTCACTACTTGCTGTGAAAAATTACTTAAATCTTTGAATTGTGATAAGTTATCTAAATCATTCTACTGAATTTGTGTGTGCCGAGTTTTTTGCATATTGTATTTGTTGCATTTGAAAGGCTCGTACTTTACATTGCAATTGTTGTTGTGTGCTGATTTGCTTTTTGATCTCTCTTTTGTTACAGCTGTTTGCGTGGTTTGTTAAACGTCAAATACAGTGTGTCTAAAACTGGTCGCCGATGAGCCTTACCGTCTTAACACGATCGGTGATGTTTATAACTTATTTCGTCCGCAAGATGGTAATATTTAGGCTGTATATTAAGTTACTTCTGTTTTACAGTTTCAATATTCTATTATTTTTTTCCCCCTTATACTTGTATTTGGCCACTCGACCTCCATATCTAAAATTACCATCAAAACTAATTTTGTCACATCTAATATTTCTATTAAAATTTCTTTGTAATACAACCAATTGTCGTAATACTAAACATGAAACCAAATTTAATGTACAAAACACATTTGCTTGCGTCGCAATCCGTTCTTTATCTCATGTTGAGCAATTTAAATAATACGAGGGTATATTCCAAATTCAATATATATAGCATGGTTCGCGTTTTTAATAAACTTAAAAGTGGCTTAAGCGTTGTTCATATTAATGCTCAAAGTTTAGAAATTAAAATAGATGAGTTTCGTCATATTTTCGAGTGCTCCAATGTGGATATAGTGTGTGTCTCTGAAACATGGTTTAATGACAAAGTCGATGATGTATGCTATAAATTGCAGGGATACAAACTCTTCAGGGCTGATAGAAAGCAAAAAAATGGTAAAAAGGACAAAAAAGCTGGCGGTGTTGCCATCTATGTTAAAAATAATATTAAATGCAAACTCAAAGCAAAATCAAAAGAAGGTGACCAAATTGAATTCATTTTCTTGGAATTATATAATGGAAACGAAAAATTACTGATTGGCAATGTATATAGGCCAAACAAAAATATTAATTCAGAGGTATTTTTCTCGGAGCTGTCCAACATCACAGTGGGATATAATAATATTATAATATCAGGTGATTTTAATAGCAACATTCTCGTAGATTCTTCATTCTCAGATGAAATGAAATATATTGGCCTAGATGTTGTTAATAAAATCTTACCTACACACTACACCTCTAACTCAAATTCGCTTCTCGATATATTTTTTACCAATACATTGTCAAAAATTCTATTGTTTGAGCAAATATCTGCCCCCGTGTTTTCTAAACATGATCTCCTATTTCTAACCTACGATTTTAAATTAAAAAAGGTTAATGAAAACTATAGATATCGGGATTTTAAGAATATAGATCTGTCTGCTTTATACGATAAAATTTCAAATGTTGATTGGGGTTGCACATACTATATGCCGTCCGTAGATGATCAACTTCAGTTTATCCAAGAAAATATTGAACAACTTTTCGAAGAATTTGTTCCAATGAAAACAAAAAGGAAAACAACAAATTACAATCCTTGGTTTACGTCGGAAATTAAATGTTTACTTGAACAACGTAATATAGCTTATGCAAGATGGAAGAGGTTTAAAACCTCTGAACTACTTTCTGCTTTTCGCACTATGCGAAATAAAGTTAACACAAGTATTAAAACTGCCAAAAGATTATACTATAAAACACAATTTGAAAACTGTCTAGATAGTAAGGCAAGATGGAATGAAATACGTAAGGTTGGAATCATTGGAAAAACAGTAGACAGTTCAGAGGATTTAGATGTTAATGATTTAAACTGCAAATTTACGAACCTACCATCGTCTACGGCTGATGTTACTTATTACAAGAACCATGCCACTCTAAATGACCAATATTCATTTTATTTTAGATGTTTTACTGAAGTTGAAATATTTCAAAGTTTTTTAAGCATTAAGTCCAATGCTATTGGCTCTGATGGAGTCCATCCAAAATTTACAAAAATTTTATTTCCTGCAATTTTACCATATATCACTCACCTGTTTAATTCTATAATAACCAAATCAGATTATCCTACTCTATGGAAGCATGCTAAAATCATACCTATACCCAAAACAGGCACTGAGTTTCGGCCAATTGCTATACTTCCCTTTCTGTCTAAGATACTTGAACGCTTAATGCATAAGCAAATCAGCAAATATTTTCAGGACAACAATTTGCTTACTCCTAGACAATCTGGCTTTCGACCACAACATAGTTGTGTAACCGCTCTGATTGATGTTACGGAATATTTAAGATCACAAATTGATAATGATAAAATATCTTTTCTTATTCTCTTGGACCACTCAAAGGCTTTTGATACCGTTAATAGCGAAATTCTAGTATTAAAACTGCCAAGGTTACTTAATTTTTCGTCTACAGCTGCGAAACTGATGACTTCTTATTTAACAGGCAGATCACAATCAGTTTTTCATGGGAGTAAAAAGTCCAGTAGTGTCGACCTTACAAGAGGTGTCCCTCAAGGATCTATTTTAGGCCCATTACTCTATTCGGCTTATGCAAATGATCTTCCGGGTCAGTTACAATACTGTAATGTTCAAATGTATGCTGATGATGTACAACTCTATATAAGCTGCAAAGCATCAGAGTTCGATGACTGCGTACGTAAAATTAATGTTGACTTGGATAATGTAAGAACTTGGGCTGCAACTAACGGCTTATGTCTCAATCCAAGCAAATCCAAATATATGTTGGTAACCAAAAAAACACAAATTGTAACATCTTTTCCCGATTTAGTTCTGGGTGAGTCTAAAATTGAATACGTGGATAAAGTAAAAAATCTTGGTATCACATATAATAAACACCTTCACTGGAATGATCACGTTATCATCACAACCGGCAAAGTATACGGGATGTTAAGAAGTTTATGGTGTAGCCAATGGTTCATACCACTTGAAGTCAGAATGCTTCTGGCTAAATCATACCTAATACCGACGTTACTATATGGTTGTGAATTGTTTTCTAGCTGTGACGTAACCAGTAGGCGCAAATTAAACGTGGCTTTTAATGGTATTGCAAGATATATATTTGGCATACGTCGATTTGACCGAATATCTCATTACTCCAAACTTATTTTTGGTGTTACCTT
>OX608079.1:38578051-38787256 GCA_951509765.1 Sphenella marginata | reverse complement strand
CCGAAGGCTTTATACCTTTCATGAGTACGCATAATATTTTTAAGTTTCCGATCCTTATTTACAATTGGTACAAACTCGTCAGAACTGTTAATTTAAAGCCCAAACCAAATTTATCGGAACAATCGATTGTATGGAAGCTATATGTTATCTTGGTCCGATCTGGTTGATTTCCACTCTATACGTTGCATATATAATGCGTACCAATGTATAATTTTACGTTCCTAGTTTTTTAACTATAAGACTTATAGGCCGACACCCGTTTATAGGAACAATCGATTGTATGGGAGCTATATGTTATGTTGGTCCGATCTGGTTGATTTCCACTGTATACGTTGCATATATAATGCGTACCAAACCTGCATAATCTTACTTTCCTAGCTTTTTAATTATAAGGCTTATGGCCAAAACCCGTTTATCGGAACAATCGATTGTATGGGAGCTATGCCTTGTATCGGTCCGATCTTTCTGGCTCCGACAAATGATTAATTCTATGCAAAATGACGCCTGCTTGTAAAATTTCAACGAGATATCTCTAAAACTGAGGGACTAGTTTGCGTTCAAACAGACGGACGGACAGACGGACATGGCTAAATCAACTCAGCTCGTCGCCCTGATCATTTCGGTATACTTAATGGTGGGTCTATCTCTTCTTCTTCTCATACTTACAAACATCGGACCAAAGTTATAATAGCATTTCATGTTCATGAAAGGTATAAAAAGAAAGTATTTTTTTGTTATTAGAAGGTACCTATACCCCCCTATTAGAACTCTGAAACTTGAAAATAAAATTTTCCATATGTTGACCCTTCAGCCTAATGCACATACATATGGGAAATAAAATACTTTGGCACAATGCATACGAGACGTATAGATCTAGAAACATATTACATTTCTTTTTGCAGCGATGATTCCTGTACGCCTCAAGATCTGCACATTACACAACATTTTACTCCCAGTCCCAAAAACGTTCCAAAAACTTTGAAAAAATAACAATTTTTTTAAGTTTCAGATTTAGTAACTTTGAAATCAGAAAAAGTCTATGGGCGAAAAAAAGTTAGAAGGGCTAACTTTTTTACGTCCATAGACTGTTTCTGATTTTAAAGTGGATAAATCTGGAATTTATTTAAAAAATTCGTTATTTTCGTTTTGAGACCCCAAGTCGAGAAAATAATGAAATAACTCCCAACTAAAATAAGTCTCAAGGAACATGGAATAAATCCAAATTCAAATTTTTACATTCTTTTATTTATTATATGAAGGGCTCAGAACCAAAATGATCTACAACTGACATTTTGTTTTTGAAATTTAGTTATACCCATATTTGTATAGTGAAATATGGTGTTTATTTGTTGGCAAAGAGAACCGAGTAATTTCGGTCATTTCCCATACAATAAACGCCCTACCCAGATTTTACATAGAATTTTTAAAAGGCAGTTAACCTTGAATATCTGAAATCAATTTCGGAGTCACTTAGATCCATTTGGTTCCAAACCCTTCATATGTAAATTTATACAAAATTTATAGTTCCCCTGGTCTAGAGAGTTTCGCACAGATGCAGGGATTGAAGAGATGCGTGGTGTTGAAAAAAAACAGCCTAGTCGAAGGTGCATAATTGAAACATGATAGGGATAGAGAGTTTAATCGGGTAGACCCATTAAATACAATTTTTTTAAACAAGTATGCCGGTGTTTTGTTAGAATTAGACGAAACAGAAAAATGCAACTCCTTGCCTTCTGATAATCAGGCAGGTTACACGATTTTCGTTATGTTTACACATAACGTCGGAACCACAACAGGGAAAAACGTAAAAACGTTTATTCACCGTCGTTTCCGAAATATTGACCAAAATGTGGACCTAGGGCTGTTTCTATGATATGGGTATCAAAAGAAAAGTTTTGAGTAATTTTGGTCACAATGTGGACCCAGAAGGTATTTGTACAATATGGGTATTAAATTAAAGGTGGTGATGGATGTCAGACTCCGTTTCCGAAATGTGAACCAGGTATGAAATGTGGTGGTGGGGGTTTCGATGAAGAATGGTTTTGGGCTCATGGGAGACCCTCTTTTTTAGATATTGAGCAAAATGATAGGGGAAAACCAAATTTCAATGATACAGTCAAGTAAGTTTTTAGGCAAAACAAGGCCTGCTTAAGAACAACCTTAGAGAAAACTTTTAGCCAATTGGAGACAGCACACAGCAATATGACTGAGTCAGAATCTAGGACACATAGATTTGAATTGCGATATGCAAAAAGCATCGTTCAATTGACGAATTTACACTGGCTTAACTTAACTTTAGTAGGTAGATAGTAAACCACATTTTATTTAAATTGTTTACCAGGGTATAATAGGATGTTAAAACGGGGTTTCTACTTATCTGACCTGATTTTTTTTAATGATCTGAACTTCCCTTTACTTTGTAACTGGCTCTGGAAGGCTTTTTCTCTTGGATTTGCTCTATGCCAAATCTTTGTAACTCCCGCAAAAGAATTTTGGCAAAGGAACACTAGCAAAGCGGGATCACTGATCAAAAAATTCAGTTACGGTAATGTGTTCTTGTGTTTGTAATAATAAAATAAGTATGGTTGTACATTAGATTGCACGTAATTTATCTTATTAAATCCTCCAAATTTCTTTATGATGCACTACATTCTAAAACACATTTTCCGTTCGCAACAAAAGAAATAACTGTTTACATATTATGTATTAAAACAAACATACATATGCATATTAAAATACACGTTTTTTTTTCCTTTTTATTACTTTAGTTTTTACATTTAACCTTAGAAAGGTAATATGTATATGTAAATTTTACGTGAATGTCGCATAAAAAGTCCAGTTACATTTTACCGCTATGCCATATCGCTGTGAGCGCTGCGCAGTGCTTTCTTTGTTTCTGTGTTACATAACCAAGTGAATAATTCGTCCAGTATCAGTTCGCGGTTTTCTTTAATCGGTATTATATAAAAAGTGTGCATGTAAATTTTACTATGCTCAATATGTAACGAAGCTGCCTTGTGTGGTGAGCATCAAATAAAAATATGTACATATGTCAAGAATGTAGGAATAATTTCCAATAAATTGTTCTATAACCTAGTCATGATCCAACTATGGAAGGTCGTGGCATGAGACAGCTGATTAAAAAGTTTTTTTTTTTAATTTTGACATTATGCCCATTTTTCAGTGTAATTTTGACAGTACGCACACAAAGTACAACAACAAAATACATTACACAAATTATGTACGCACGGGTGTATGTCACCATGCCATCACCTGTTTATTGCATCATGAACCTAAATAGTTTAAGAAACCAAAAGCTTTGTAATTTCATTCAATAAATCAACATTGAATACAAAAAAAATTTTATTAAACCTTTATTTAAAATAACACGGAAATGGTGTACTACGTAAAATTAACGTACGTTAAAACTGTCTTACCTTTCTAGGGTTAAGATAACGAACACAGAATAGACATGTATTAAAAAGCGTATGGTCACAGCAAGATATTTATATTTTAACGCGGGATTCTGCTATTTTGAGCATTATTTACATATATACATAAATCCAGTTAAATTTGATTGGAAACCTGTCACTTGTTGATAGACAAATGAAAATATACCAGGGACCACCGATAATGATTATTTTTATATCTTTTAAATAAAAATGCAAGGCGAATTAATACAAGGTTACATTATCCTATCAGCTGATAGCTACTTTTTTCTAAAAATTTTGACACTACAAATTTTGCAGCCATACGATTTTGCATTAGTCCTACGAATTACAAAAACAAAGTACATTGAAAATGTATGAATGTGTGCTTGTATTTCGCCTGGCTTCCACCATCTATTAATTCGCCTTGCAAAAATGAATGTGTGTTCTTTATAGGCGTCCAAAGTACTAAACCGATTTTTATGAAATTTGCACAATATATTCTTGGGATCATGGGTTAAAGCATAGGCTATGTACATAATATGAACATATTTGGTATAATTTAATAATTTTTGGATATGTGTGTCCTTTGGTCAAGATATATACAATTTTGGAAAAGAAGTCGGTGCCACGTCCACATTTTTGTTGTTTGTGCTGCAATTATGTCCAAAGTTTATAGTCGACCTCTTTTAACCTTTCCCAATACTTTAAAAGCTTCGTTAGGTATGACATAGGCTATAAATGTAAATTTTTTGGAAAAGAGGGCAGCTCCAAGCCTACAAGCTAAGTAATATTTCAATTCGTTATATCCCTTAATGTGCTGAATGCTTTAGTGAAATTTTAACGTATGTTCAGTAATCTTAATGAATGCACCTAATTTTTTTGTTTGTTGTTGCAATTTATACATATCAGGAGTATTAAAGGACTTTCATAAAATCATAATAGTATCGTTAAGTGATCAGCGTGAGCACTGTACAGCAATGTTTAAGGACAGTCTAAATAGAATGGGATAGTAATTAATAAATACTAACTATACATCTGCTCAGCAGCGCATAACGGGTTTTGTCATACTCACTGAGTTTAAAAGATCCATTTTTTGAGTCGGGCATCCAAAAAATGTATGTGTTGATCCCAAAGAGGGGAAACCAAGAAATATTGCTTATCCTAAAGCACTGCAATAGATGAGTCAAAATCTGCCAACGTTTTTTCGATGTGCGAGCTTTTTTTGCGTAATAATTTTTTTTCGGTTAACCATCAAAATAAAAAAGACCCCTATTTTTTTATTTTTCGAAATTCGAATTATTTTCTAAGTTATGGGTATTCGAAATTTTTCGAAGGCCTTTGGATTTTATATATTTACTCGCAATCGGTTTAACCGATTTTGCTCATATTTGGTACAGTTAAAGAGGATGAATAAGTCTCCTCAAAAAAATTTTTTTTTTAAATAAATATTGAGATTTTACACAAACAACAAGCTTGTGTTTTTGGTCTTTACATTTGAAGTATCCTGGTTCGGTACGAGCTATAGACCTATTAATAATTTTTTCTGCAGCGAAAAATTAATGTTGTTTTTGGGTTTCTTAATAATTTTCTTTTTTTTGTTATTAATTATTAAAAGTTTTTTGTTGAGTTGAACAGAAAAATTTAGAGACAACCGCCATAGCTTTTCTTATAGATCCATTTCGGAAGTTGCTAACTTCACTCATCAGAGAAATTTTGGCACGCATTGCTAACTATTGAGCTAACAATACGCTGGATTGTTTGCCTTCTAAACGCCCTGTTCAGTCAACTTTTACCAATTCATGAACCAACACGCCATCTGACGTTGAGATTTGGTATCATGATGGATTTTTTTGCAAGACTGTTTTGGTGTCACAGTTTGCCAACCATGTGCTCTTGGTTTTTTGTTATTGAGATTTTACACAAACAACAAGCTTGTGTTTTTGGTCTTTACATTTGAAGAATCCTGGTTCGGTACGAGCTATAGACCTATTAATAATTTTTTCTGCAGCGATATTAATTTATTAATTAATTATTAAAAGTTTTTTGTTGAGTTGAACAGGAAAAATTTAGAGACAACCGCCATAGCTTTTCTTATAGATCCATTTCGGAAGTTGCTCATCAGAGAAATTTTGGCACGCATTGCTAACTATTGAGCTAACAATACGCTGAATTGTTTGCCTTCTAAACGCCCTGTTCAATCAACAAAAAAAAAAAAAAAAAAAAAAACATTATTAAGAAACCCAAAAACAACAATAATTTTTCGCTGCAGAAAAAATTATTAATAGGTCTATAGCTCGTACCGAACCAGGATACTTTTAAATAAATAATTAAAAAAAAAAAATTATCAGCCATTGTTTTAAACAACTAAAAAAAAAACTTCTCAATCGCTTTCAATTGTGTTACTAGTCTTATTTTATTGTGTAATTCATAACAAAAAATAATCTAAAAAAAAAGGCGTAATTTACCATACAACGAAAGTTACAGGCATTTTTCTGCCCGCGCATCGTATTTTTCGTGTGTAATGGTCATGCGTCGTCGCTACCATGCCCTATGCTGGCCTTACAAGCGCATCAAAATCCATGTTTTTCATACGGATAGCTTTAGGTAGGTGTCATGTCGAGTGCGAAAACCCCAAAATGTATGTATGCATGTATTTATAAAAAACATATTTTTTACCTAAAAATACTATAGTAACTGCAAATGATAATTGCTAAGTACTGTTGCTGACTAAATCTTTTTTAAAAGAACTATATTGATGAAAGCCATTAGTATGAGTCGACCCCTTCTTTTTCTGGTTTGCATTCAGGCTAGTATTCGTTAACGCCATTGTTTGGAGGCCAATATGATTGTGGTTGGATAGTAGGTAGGTACTTATTTCGAAGGATGCTCATTTAGGACAGCGTTCTGTTAATAGGGATGCATAGAGCTGCATCCACATTTCCGTTTTTTTGTTAATAGAGCGTTACCTACTTTTAAAAAGTTAGCTAAGTGTGACCTTGGATAAAGGATATTTAAACGCGTTGTTATACTAAAATTTTTTAGTACAAATAAGTAGAGCACCAGACGAAGTACAATATGCCGGGAGCTAATTCCTGTTGTAACGAAGAATATTGCACCAGTGAGTGTAAATTGTAATGCTAAGTTTGCTGATTTTGTTGGACAGTTCATGTGCAGATCATGTCGAGTCCATATCTATCGAATGCCTATGGACAATTTTCAAGAATCCTTGCAACGTATAAGGGCAGGAGAAAACAAAACGGAAAAAGTAGTCGCAACAAGAGAATATTCCGAAAGTGACAGCGACGATGAGAGCCTTGAAGGGAATAACGCAAATTTCCAAAATCCACAAAGTTCTTCAAGTAAAAAGCCAGAGGCAAGTTGTACAAAGGATCTTAGAAAATCTTTAGACGAAAAAAGTTCCCGTAACGAAAAAATTGGACTTTTGACTACGGTTCCTTTAGAATGGAATATTCAGAAGATGATGAACGATCTTGGTGTCACCCTAAGGATGGCATTGAATGCTAGGAAATTACGTTTGAGCTGCGGATACGGATCTCAACCTATTCCAAAAGTTGGCCGGAAATTGCCAACAAATATATTAGAAAAAATTGAGGAATTCTACTATTCGGAGGATAATTGCCGAATAATGCCAGGGAGAAAGGACTACATATCTATTGTAAGAAATGGTGAGCGAATCCAGGTACAGAAAAGATTACTTCTGCTTAATCTCAGCGACTTACACAAGAATTACGAAGAAAAGTATCCAGAAGTTCAAGTGTCATTGTCATCATTTGTACGACGTCGACCTCGTGAATGCATCTTAGCAGGACCGTCCGGAACACATAATGTGTGCGTGTGTAAAATACACGAAAAGATGAGGTTAAAATTCGTTGGCATCAAACAAGAACTACAAAAGAAAGGTTTCAGATTTGATACAAAATATCGTGATTCTTTTAAAGAGATGCTCTGCGAGATTGCTGAACCAGATTGCCATTTTTCAAATTGTTGCTCCTGTCCCGGACCCCTTGTGATTTTCAACAACCTCAAGCGCATATTAGAAGCCAATAATGTATCATTGATAGAGTTCAAACAATGGTCAAGCACCGATAGGTTCGTTTTTTATCACTAAATTTGTGTTTATTAGTTTATTTCTCTAAATTACTATTAAAACTTTTAATTTTGGCAGGTGTGAATTAATGCTTCGATCTTTGCCTACAGAAGAATTTCTTAAGGTCCTCATAGATGATCTGCCTGCAGTTGTGAAACATGATTTTTTAACCAAGGTCCAAAATGATTATTTCGCTCACACGAAAAATTCACTAAAGAAGGGAGAGTTTTTAATTGCATTGGATTTTTCTGAAAATTATACTTGCCAAGTACAGGATGCCATACAATCCCAACATTGGGCGAATGTGCAGGCTACAATACATCCATTCGTTATATACTTCCGGGAAAATAATATGCTCAAAAACATTAACTTCGTAGTTATTTCTGATCACCTACTTCACGATGCAAATGCAGTGCATTATTTCAACACAAAATTGATCACTCAATTAAAAACAAAATTATATTATATTATTTCTCTGATGGCGCTGCCTCGCAATATAAGAATAAGTATAATTTGATTAATTTAACCAAACATAAAGAAGATTTCGGTGTCGAAGCAGAATGGAATTGTTTTGCTACCTCGCATGGTAAAGGTGCATGTGATGAAATTGGCGGCACCGTTAAAAGACATGCCCACAGGTCGGCTTTACAAACCAGGTATATAACAACACCAAAACTCTTATACGAATGGGCAATAACGTTTTTTAAAAAAACTGAGTTTAGCTACTCCACAACAGAAGAGCACAATGCGCATAGCAATATCCTGGAATCAAGATACCGACTGGCGAAAACGGTGAAAAACACCCGATCATACCATTGTTTTTTTCCACTAAGTGGATCACTAGCATGTAAACTATATTCAAGTTCAGCCAAATTTGTAGAAGAAAGTGTTTTTAAAAAGAGGCTTAATAAAATTAGTTTAAGTTTTCATGAAAAATATGTACGAAATATAAAACATAAGAAATTAAAACAAAACAAATAGCGCTTATTAATTTTTTGTAAGTAGGTATTGTCAGGTATTATAAAAAAAACTGAGATCACCATAGCTATACTATGTAATTAACGTCAATCCGTGACATTCCTGCATTCCCATCAATAGAACTCTGTCCTAAATGAGCATCCTTCGAAATACATAAGTACCTAAATACATACCTACTATCCAACCACAATCATATTGGCCTCTAAACAATGGCGTTAACGCATACTAGCCTGAGTGCAAACCAGAAAAAGAAGGGGTCGACTCATACTAATGGCTTTCATCAATAGAGTTCTTTTAAAAAAGATTTAGTCAGCAACAGTACTTAGCAATTATCATTTGCAGTTACTATAGTATTTTTAGGTAAAAAATATTTTTGTTATAAATACATACATACATTTTGGGGTTTTCGCACTCGACATGACACCTACCTAAAGCTATCCGTATGAAAAACATGGATTTTGATGCGCTTGTAAGGCCAGCATAGGGCATGGTAGCGACGACGCATGACCATTACATACGAAAAATACGATGCGCGTGCAGAAAAATGCCCGTAACTTTCGTTGTATGGTAAATTACGCCTTTTTTTTTTAGACTATTTTTTATTTGTGACTAAAAAAATAAAACTCAAAAAATAATGATTATTTTTAATCAAAAAAATAAAACTTGAAGATAAATATTATTGTTGGGTTTTATGTAAAAAATCAGAAAATAAATAATTAAAGATTTTTTTAATAAAACTCATAACAGGTCCCTGAAATATGTATACATAAGCTGATAAATTATATTGTGATATTTATTCAAATTTTATATGAAAATCACAAGAAAGAAAATATGATTGCTTTACAATCATAAACCAGGTGACAGGGATTTAGCACGCAACTGTCCCGGACCATAGGTTTTTTTGGTTTATCTATGTATCTCTCCTCCTAGTGAACATGAAAGGGTAAAAAAGCTATAGTTTTCCCGCTGTAATCACTTTTTCCCAGTGCATTATTACAAGGAACATGCAAACAAGTAGTTTTTTTTGATGAATTTTATATTTTTTTAGCGGTTTCCCCTAGATTGTTAAATTGCCATGAATGTTTGTTCCAGGCGTGGCGATCACCCTACCCATGTTCAAAATTTAATAAATTACCAAAATGAATTTTATGCTGCCAAAATTAATATTTTTACCCTTTCATGTCCAATAGTAGGAGAGTTAGATTAACCAAAAAAACCCATGGCCCGCGTCACCTCCGTATTTAGTCGATTTTTTGTCTTCCTCGCATGGACTGTCATAGCACATATGTACATATGACGAATAGGAAACCTTGTGAGTTGCCAAATTATTTCGATGTGGATTATTTTGTAGCTCCGTAACAAAATTTGTTCAATGTTATTGAATGCAGACGAAATAAAAACTTTTCTGATCTGTTAATGAAAATTGTAAAAGATGTGTGTAAAAATAATACGGCATAACGTATCGGAATAACTGTTCACTCAAGGTCATGAGAAAAACAATGTAAAAAACAGCAATGCTAAATAAAATGCACTTTACAAAAAGAACAAACATGACGCAGGTGTTTCGTGTATGTATCATACATACATATGGTTATATTATACAAACATAAATACAATAATGTTCTCTTGTTGATAACACTAGTGGTGGTAACATACAGAATGGTGGATACCGAGCCCATAAAAAAAGCCAATACAACGAGTTCATTTAAACCAACAAGCAGTAATTCATCTGGCTTCCGGCTTTTAGACAACATCCGACCAAAATCAACTTTAAGAACCGCCGAAAATTCCGTTTACAAATTAAAAATTGATCTAATGTTCGATGACACAAGGTGAGTTTTTCTAATTATGATTGATATAAGGGTCAATTTCAAAAAAAACGTACACAACGAGTTTTTTTTTTGCTTATTTTTAAAGTTTTTCCAATTCGCCTGTAAGAATGGCCAATTTATGTAGAAATTGATGAAGAATCCTGTGGTACCTTTAGGCTCTCAAAAAAATCAATATTTTTTGGTTTTTTTTAGGTTTTCTATGATTTCTATCTTGAGCGTCACACACCAAATATGTATAAAAAATCGCTGAAAATGCAAAAATATTATGAATTCAAGTATACTACGATGTTCTTTTGTTCTTCAAGATTGACTTTTGCGAAAATTACCTTTTTGATTATAAACACAAGATCAGGATTCACCTTGATTAATTTTTTTTTTTAAAGTGACTAGTTATTTACAAATTTTAAGATGAAAATATGTAAATTTTTGTCAAAAAAAGACTTGAACTAAGGGGTTACCTGCAAAGTAATAGGCTTGTAACAATGTATTTAAAAAAAACTGCAATTATAAGCGTTTTAAGGAAAAAAACTAAGTGTGACGCTCAAGATATTTTGTGACGATCAATTTGAAAATATGTAAATTTTTGTTAAAAAAGACTTGAACTAAGGGTTTACTTGCAAAGTAATAGGCTTGTAACAATGTATTTAAAAAAACTGCAATTATAAGCGTTTTAAGGAAAAAAACTAAGTGTGACGCTCAAGATATTTTGTGACGATCAAGAGATTTTGTTGCACGTAAACACGAAATAATGCGAAATTTAAAGTTTAACGAAAAGAAGTTTATTTTTTACAAAAAGTAAATACAAGAAAACGAAAATTCTTCAAAAAACAAAAATTTTCATACAAAACTAAACATGTACATACATATTCTTTGATTACTTTAACAAAAATGGAAAAAATGAAGTGAAGTCTTGAAGAAACTTATACACATACGCGATTTATCGAGCTTTATTTTCTCTCGATATTTCCGTGCTCTTTCAGTCGCAGTTAATTTTGTTGTTTTACTCTTGAAAATTAAAAAATTAAATCAAAATTAAGCACTTTAAGCTATTAAGCAATATGTATCAAAAGTGATGCTCATGAAATTATTGCCTATTTTGGTTTTTTCCGTAGGCAATTTATTTCCCAAATTCACAAATTATAAAAAAATGAGTTGAGACCATGGAAACAATGATTTTCAACTTTAATTTTTTACATGTAATATATTCACTTTTAAAAAAATTAGCGTGACGCTCAAGAAATTTTATCGCGCCCTTACCATGGTGTTCACAAAAACTACGCAAATCCACCCTTTTTTTAATAGTTTTTTTTTTCGCTTTTTCACTATTGTAATAATTAAGGTTTGTACTTTTCTTACGTTATTTACTTGTATTTAAATGAAAATTGAAAACTGCTAATATTTCATGATTTATAAAAAGGTGACGCTCAATGCAAATTGTGGGGACAACTTTTCTTTTCAACGCCAAATTCGCACTAATGAATTTTTGACAACTATATCAAATCAAAACAAAAGAAAGAAACCCAATTATTCGAAAACTGTTATCAAATGTTGCATATTTTCTTTTTTCTTGATTTTATTTCATTTTGTTTACTAAAAATTCTAACGGGGGACATATGCTTTTGTATGAAAGGAGTCAGAGGGAGAAACAAAACACCATTCTGAATAAACAAAAAAACAAACATACATATTTGAGAATTATGTTTTTTTGTTACATATTCCTCGGTGATCACTCTCCCATTTTTGTTTTTTTTTTCTAAATTTGTTTTTTACCTAAAATAGTAGTGTAAAGTGCAGGGACACAAAAATTGCGTTTTTTTTTAAATTGACCCATAAAGATAAATCGTCGGCATATTGTGTAATCCTGACAAATTCAGTTTTTTTTGATAGCGTTGCGTAGTGCATTAAACCTACACCCACTAACCAAAACAACAAATTCCGAAGCTAATAGCGAAAAATTCAAACTGATTTACCTCCGATGTGCTTAAAAATATTTGTTTTGTCATGTAGCAAGTTTAAATTCTAAGGACCAATTTCACAGTGGCGAGTTAACTTACGTTCCACAGTTAACTCTAGCTTTTTAACTTGCAAGTTGAGTTAACTAGAGTTTAACTGCTCAACATTGGGTAGTTAACCTCGGGTTGGAGCTCATAAGGTTATCTATTGTATATCGAGCAAGAGATATTTATCAAAATAACTTAAATAAAATTGTGAATCGATAGCACAGTGCAACAGCCATTTTACACTTTTGAAGCGACCTAGTGGAGATTGTTCATCTGGTCGAGTTATACACGAAACGCCCTTTAAAAAGTTTGTAACACCCCGAAAATCTGGTTTAAGGCCAAAAAACCGTTTTTTCAGTTTCTTCGTAAAAAAATTCAGTAAATATCCAATTTTCAACCGATTTCAAAATTCTTAACGGTTGACACTTTCGAAATAATAATAGTGTTTTATTCATTTGAAAAAAGTATGACATGTTTTTTAAGCTAAAAGTTGAAATTTTCGGAAATTTCACCCGGTTTTCCGGTTTCGCCGTCATTATTTTGCCACTAATTAACAGTGAATGAATCTCTTTGGGCATGTGTCATCGAGAGGCATTTACTACTTAATTATAACAGTTTTCATTTTTTGGAAAGGGCTTCAAGTTTTCAAGTTATGCAGCCTAATCCAAGAAATTTTGGATCTAAAATAGCCTAAAATGCATCTGGTGTCAAAAAACATTATTGTAAAATTTCATGGAAACAAGAAATTATGAATCAAACCATCGTCAAAAATCACTATTTGTTGTTTAAAATTAGAATTAATGTCCTAACAGTAAGCCCATTTTTTTAGTTACGCGGGGTGCCCCTGGAAATGGGAGTGTTAGATTTTTGATTATGCTGCATAACGTAAAAACTTAGTCATTTTCAAAAACTAAAAACTGGTATAATTAAGTAATGAATGCCTCTCGATGACACATGCCCAATAAGGTGCATTCAGTGTCAATTAGTGGCAAAAAAATGGCGTCAAAACGGGATAAAATTTAAAAAATTCAACTTCTCGAGTGAAAAACTTGTGATAACATCTTCAAATGAACAAAAGACTATACATATTTCAAAAGTGTAAACAATTATCTCCCCAAAACCGTTTAGAATTCCGAAATCGGTTGAAAGCTGGATTTTAAGTGATTTTTTTTCAACGCAAGCTCTGAAAAAATGGATTTTTTTGCCTTAAAAACAGATTTTAGGGGTGTTACAAATCTTTTGAAGGGTGTTTCGTTTATAACTCGACCAGAAGAACAATCTCTGCTAGGTCGCTAAAAAAGTGTATTCCATTTTGTTATTTTTGTGACACTGTGTAGTTAACTGTGGAATGCAAGTTAACTCGGCACTTTGAAATTGGGCCTAAGTCGGTGATATGTAAAATATATCGACAGCCACACTGCAAAACCCCGTAAGTCACTATTTTTCCAAAAATAAGATTTTGAGCCTTTCCCATAGATCGTGATATTTCACGCATTAAAATGCAGTCAAAATCGGGTTACAACTTCCCGTTTTTTTCCAGTGGTGAAATGTAATAACCGTCGCTCGTATATATGTGCTATAATTGTCACAGTTTTTTCGCTCTCCTGAAAACTTTTTGGGTTTGAACATACAGGGTTTTGCAGTGTGGCTGTCGATATGTACATATGTAAATACAATAATACTTATTTAGTATGTTAGTATTCAAAGTTAATTTACTGACTTTGTCCTTTGTTGAATTCGGTAATTTACTCGAAGGTGGTGCTATTTATAATTTTGTTCAATCAAACTTGTTTACATTCAAAAGATTATTTTTTTCGGTAGCCCCCTTAATCAATGTTTTAATTTTACAGATAATTTTTAGTTTTTCGAGGGCTGAAAACTGTATGAATCCGAACAATCCCTGAGCTAAACCGTTTGCCGACACCACCAGTCCTAGCTCAGTACCTAAGCAATGCTCTCAACTGTCCACTTTAACATGGCGATTTCATTGGCAGTGGCAATTGTCGAGTGCATTAATTTGCAAGGCTTTCTCAACCGGTTCCATATTTAATAGTTTGGGAGTAGTTCTGCTTGTGAATTAGTGGTTATAGATAGAAATTTCAAACCGTCTTTCAACCATCACTTTTGTAACCGGTACAGGCCGATTCACATAGCGTCTAGCTCAATACTGGCTGCTCTCGGGGATGTACGTCCTCCCGTAGAAAGATTGGGGCCAGCACCTTTGGGCTGCTTTGATCGGGGCTAGGGAGAATGGGCGTCTGCCCACTGCTCCCCGCATTTGCCCTTCCTCCCGGTGACGGCTTTCCCTCAAAGGGCTTTACCGTACCACTTTGTGCAGACGACCGAAAAAGAGAGGCCGTTGGCCGTGGAGGCCTAGCCGAACCCGTCGGTGCGGTTCTCCGGTTCTTAGACCTGGTGGGGCTGGCTTTGATTTGGACCATTTTTGCGTCATGTGCAGAGGCGGCATTCTTACCCGTGCATTGTTCTGAGGCGGAGTGTTCTTTTTCCATCATGTCAAGTATGCTGGTCACCTACTTAGACGAGGCCTTTCGGTGACCATAAAAGAAGGTGGAGGGAACGGTCAACTGCGGCAACGCCCCATGCCGCAGCAAGTTCGATGGTGTACTGGTATCGAGAGGCTCCGTTAGAATACAGTAGGAAGTCCCTGACTGCAAACTACCCAGTGGGCACGGAAAGGCTTAACACCTTGGGCAAGGTAAGATAGACACCCTCTGGGTCTGTGCAACAAGATCACCTCGCTAAGGTATTCCACTGCTGTTACAGCCGGTGTCGACTGAAAGAGTGCCGTTACATACGAGCGCACTCGAGTGTCACGGGAATGCCACCTTGCAGTATGGTCTTAGTATAAGAGAGGCTAGAGGTCTGAAAGTCCAGTTTCTGTATTACGCATTTTCCGTATGTTGTTCTATATATGCATCAAATCGAATGAAACCAGTGTGCGCTACTACCCACTACAGATGAAACCACAGACGATGCTGGTATAATAGAAGATTCTGAGCATAACCGGAAACTTTGTACCGGACAGCCGCACAGCAGGTGCTTCACCTTCTTTTCCATCCCCGGAAGGTTGCGACTAATGAGGTGGCAATAAATGACTTGCCATTAGTAGACTAGGTACCACACAATATTTTGCATATAAAGCGTTTGTGCCACATTAGGAACTGTCCCACATTACGGTCAAACTGTTCATGTAAGATATAAACAGTTACATATTTATAAATAAGTATGGCAAAACCGAAAGGCAGTCAATCAAAATAATTTAAAAACAAATTAATTTTAATTCAAGAAAATCACTTTCAAAAATACGCCAACACAGATGTCAGGCACATCCCTGCGGGAAAAATCTCTAGTTCTAAACTGGTGCGCTTCTAGTGATTTTCGTACCACCAGTAATTCGCCTTCAATCCCTTTCACATGTAATCAACTGGCGAATTTAACAAGGCGATGTTCTAGATGGTATATGTAAATTGTCCCCCGCTGCAATGCCTTTTCGATAGTTCCGAACCAATTAAAAATTCGACTATTTGGATCTAGTTCACTAGTTACTACTATTTCTATTGATTTGGACCACTTCTAAATTCTACAGTTTGGACTATTAGTTGGTACTATTTGGTTGGTTCCAAACCAGGCTAAATCTTCACACAATTGTACTGGTACAATGTTACGCCAGTTTTGCTGAACTAGTACATTCCAATTACGCTTTTCAATCGTTTCGAAAAATTATCAAATTCCCACACGTTTCCGAAAAAGCTCAAAAATTAATTCCTAATTTTAGTTTCTTTTTAGACAAAACTGACTACTTTCATTTTGCATAGTATAACATTAACTGTGATATTTACATTTTCGTTTATTTACAGTTTGAAAAAATTAAAATATATTTCGGTCATTTAAATACTTAAAACAATTAAATAATAAATAATTTCACATACATATGTTTCAGTGAAGTTTAATCAAACACAAAATAAAAGATTTTGTATAAGTCATAAAGTGTCTTTTGCAAGTATTTTTACATTTTAATTACAAATGCAGAATTATTCAATTGCGTTTGCATGGCTTGGTCCCGATGGGTGTATTTGCTTAAAAAGTGCACCAAGTAAATTATTAATATTATTGTTGAGCTTTTTACACTGGTCACTTCGTTAAAAAAATTTAACCTAACAATCTCTCCGATATTGTTTCTATTTATTTTGTGGATGTTCATCTGTGCACATATAGAATTAAACAACCGACCAAAAGTATTCGTATTAAAAATGTCAACGTTACACCGCATTCTACAACCTACAAAAATATTCACACATATATCGCCTAAACCGTTCTCACTTATTTCGTGAGCTGGGTTATTGTTCAGCTCACGTTCCTGAAAGTGTGACATAAAAAACAATATTGTTTCAATCATGGCGAAATAAATAAGGTGAACGCACGGCGAAAAGCGAAAAAACCCTCATGTGTTTGCTTTTGTTTTTGGTAATGAGTTTGTCAAATCCAGGGTGACATTTTGATTTTTTGATTCATAAGCGTAGAAAGAAAGGGGGTGAGACGGGCCTACTCCCCCACCACACGGACAACTAATGTTAGCTTTACCCTAGTCTGTTATCTATTAGATTTTAAAATTTGAACCAAAATACGAGTAGTATAACGAGAATTTTAAGCCGTCCAGCAAGCAAAATCAGCTAAACTTTTCATAGGCGATGGCATACTGAAAAATGTTTTAGAAGCTAGCCTTGCTTTTCTTAAGTAATCAGCTTAAACATGTATGTGGAACAAGAAATAAACCCCACAATGAAGTGAAAACAAGTTTGAGTTGTCACCAGTATTAAACATAAATGGGTCATAGAATTTCTGGAGAAATAAAGGTTTTAGTACCAGAAATAAAGCCACTAAAGTCTGTTTTTGAACTTGCATATGAGCATTTCCGTAGAATGGTCAACCAGAGCAAAAATTTTAAATGTTAATAAAAATAAATTCTTGTTTAACCCTGTTATACAAAATTACCCAAATTTTTATAAATATAAAGTTTGGAAGTTGATTTAAATTTTTTTTATGAAAAATTTGGCTTGAAACATGAAAAATTTTTTTTTTCATTTCCAGCCAGTTTTAAAGGCCTGTTTCTTTTCAATTTTTTCACATGTTCGACTTATACTAGCGACCCTTTTTTGCAACAAAATACTCCCATGAATATCAGTTAAGACCATCAAAATGAAAGAAGAGTGAACAACGATGTCTTAACTGTAAATTTTTATTGAAACTTTTACCTCTGCCTGGATCGTACGTTCGCGACCAAAAAAATACATTTTTTATTACCACTTCTCAAGGAGTGTAAGGAAATGTATAGAACTACATTTCTAAAGCCGGTTGAGTGCACTTAATTGAAAACCAAAACTACTTCTCTTGAAGGGTTTACCAAACCTTTTTTTTTAATTCTCAAAGTTGCGTACGTTCGCGACCGTTTTGCATTTTGATATATTTTTTCCTACCAAAAACTGAAGCAAGAAAAAAGAGGTTGTTAATATACTTTTTTTGCATGGTTAATAATGGATCATAGGGTTTTGAATAATTTTAATGAAGTTATTCATAAATTTTCCAACCATACATTAAAGTGAGTATACTTTATGTTATGCAAGCCACTTTCGAGTCTTCCGGTGTGAGCCGCGGGATTTCAGTAGAGTCTAATAATTTATGCTATCTTCTTTCTTTATAAATACAACATATAAGATTTAAACTTGTGAATTAAGTGTTCCAATTCATATAATTTGTAAAACATTATGCCGAAAATAGGAAAAGAAAGTGTATGGAAAAATCGTACGTTCGCGACCCGTACGTTAGCGACCGGTATTTAAGCGTATATATAAAAATGTACTGAAGATATTTTAAAGCGAAATAAACGAAAAGAAAGTCACTTTATGCCACTTCAATATGTTATCAACCATTTTGAAAAAATCCATTCCATTTCGCTGAATTTTGAATTTTTCCAGTTGCACAAAAAAGTCACTTCCATTATGCGTACGTTCGCGACCACATGTTTATTGCCCCCACAGTCTAAACTAAAAAGCGAACAAACCTGCCTCTTGCACCTAAAATTGACCTTTCAAAATGCAAAGTAGCAAAAAAAAAAAAACCTATGTTTACTTTGTTTTTTGGCCCATAAACGCGTACGAACGTACTGTTCGCGACCGTGGAAACACCCATATGTAGTAATTTAAAGGGTTAAACGTTAGTGTTACCAATGTTAAAGGGATGAATGTTAGTTATACCAAATCTGCGACGGCGCAACTGGCAACGACGACGCAGGCAGCGAAAATAGATACAACGGCGCAAACATTAACGACGACGCAATCGACACATATATTGACAACGTTCAAAATGGCAGCGCACCCGACGACGGTGCTTACGGTATCCGCAATCACGCCACTCATAGTGATATAGACATAAGTAACGGTGCTTTCGGTAGGCAAGTCATAAGTCATTTTAGAGAAGCAAATCGAACTCCTTAAATTGCAGTTGACAATGGAAAAGCAAAAACCTACCATGCCAACTACACACAACGCAGCACCAGAGGTGCCCCAAGAAACACTAAAGGAGTTGATCACAGATTATGATGGTGGCGTAGACTTTGACATGTGGTGATCACAGCTACTACATTTTCAAACGGCGTTAAAAATAAGCAATGAGGCGATAAGTGTGGTGCTAAGGCTAAAACTAAAGGGAGCGGCACTAACATGGTACAATTCGAATAAAATATACACCAAAAGCCCCTCCGATATACTTGACGAAATGTCGTTAGTTTTTGCCAACAAAGAAAGCACGCTGGAGGCAAGAAGACGGTTTGAAAAAAGGTGCTGGAAGCAACGCACTATCCCTCAGCGCTTCAGAGTTCGTGGAGTATATCATCGATGGCATACCGGACTGGCAGCTACAAGTCCAAGCAAAAGTTTTAAATTGCAAGTCAGCTAACGATTTGGTGGCAGCATTACATCAGGTGAGAGCAGAATAAAATGCTACAACTGCAATGGTGTGGGTCACCTATCAAAAGATTGCCAGAAACCAAGGCGCGATCCGGGAACTTGTTTTTCGTGTGGTGAACGGGCCATTTTGCTGCAGCCTGCAAAAACCCAAAGAAGACGTCCAGAAACAATTTTGTAAGTTACTTTAGCATAGATATCATAGCTCACCCTAACGTTAATATAATCTTAGAGTGCCTAATCGATTCGGGGAGCCCAGTAAGTCTGGTTGGAAGTAGCATCATCCCACAGAGAGTGCCTTTGCAAAAAGTTAGTGAAATATATTTTGGGTTAAATAAATCTTTGTTAAAAACTATCGGTAAAATGAAATGAACGTTAAACTTGCTTATAAATACGTATTAACTGAATTTATTGTGGTTCCTGGCGAGTCGATTAGCTATGCAGCTATATTAGGTAGGAATTTTATAAATGATAGCGAAGCTAAGCTTGTGATAAAGTTTGTCGAACTGTCAGAAGTAAATGCGGTTGAGAATGTTGGAAGCCCTAAATCCAAAACTAATGAAAATGTTGTGAACATAGCAGAGGGAGATAATGTAAAAATGTGCGCGGTTATAAATGAAATTTTTGCCATAGATGCGTGTAATGATAATGAGAATGAATGCGAAATAGGTGATGCTGTTAGCTACAAAGAAAAAAATTCCCTTCAGGAATTATTTATTTATTTATTTTTTTATTTATTTATTTATTTTAAGTCGACACTAATACAAAACGGTCGACTAATTACGAATATAAAACATTCTATTATAAGTTGTACAGTATTACAAAAGTAAACTTAACATGGCAAAATAAACTTAAGTCTATCGTATTCCACAAGTGGATGGTTGGAGAGGCCGAGTCTCCAATCCACCCTGCCATTCCGTCCATGTGTTCATGCAAATATATGTTCAGGAATCCTGATCTTTCCCTGGATGGTTGGAGAGGCCGGGTCTCCAATCCATCTTACAGAACGGTCGAATTATTAAACTAAGCTGTGCTTGGAGCTCATGTTTGTACATTGAATGGTTGAAGAGGCCCAGTCTCCAATCCACCCTGATATTCGGTCGATGTATTCACGCAAGGATATGCTCAGGAATCTTGATTATTTACTGGATGGTTGGAGAGGCCGTGTCTCCAATCCACCGTCAATTTCGGTCGATGAATTCATAAAGTTGAGCGTAGAGATTAAAGAGGAGTGAAAAGGGACGAGTTTCCAATCTACTTTTATGATCTGGTAAGAAATACGAGTATGTCGTTACGTAAAGTGGCAATTGTACGTTCAAAGCTTATACAGCCAGACAAGTCATTGTAGTACGAACACCAGATAAGCAGGGGACTATTTTTGATGAAGTTTGAATGACAAAGAGGTAAATGAAACGGGACGTAGTGTCTGGACCTTCTAGCAGGTACAGCAAAATTTAATTTTCATAGTTCAGAAGAGTCAATTTCACCAATAACACTGGCTTACAGCCAAAATGCACCAGAGACGCCATAGTGAAATTCCTATGTGAAATCACCTCCTAATTCCGAAAATCAAGGTTAGTTTTACTTGAATGGTACCGTTTTTGAGATATTTACGATTTACCGTTATTTCAAAAAACAAAAAGGATGGCTCCACTTAATCGTGCATATCTCAAGAACAAATTGAGGTATTTGAAAGCTTATAAAATTTACTATAATCAGTACATACAACACTTTTTGCTAGGTCCTGCAGATTCAAACATAGTGAACAATCATTACGGATTTTTAAAATTTTTTTTGTAAAAATATAAAAAAAATTGTACTTTGCGAGGAAGCATCTCGAAAACTTTTTGTTTTTTTGCAGATATTTTTTCCCCCCTCTAAGCTCTGTTTTATTACAAAAAAACAAGCTATCAGTGAACAAAATCGATGAACTAATACAAAAGTTATAAGCATTCAAGTAAATATATCCATTTAATGCTTAAGTGCCCTACTGGTACATATGTGTTAGTATTCGTATATCAGTTAGTTAGCAGGTAGATTTTCGAAAAGTTATTAGATACAAAAAGCTGTTAGTGTTGTTTTCTCAAACCTAGGTACATTTTAAACAAGAGCATATTTTTGAGGCAGGTAGTGTTTTCTTTGTAGAACTAGGGAACCTTTTTGTTTAGGTAGGCTTGAATTTTTACTGGATCTAAGTATATATGAGAGTACATGCGCCTTGTTCCTTCATAATATCTGCAAGGCTCGCCGGATACTGTTCAGTTTATAATTGCAGTTTATAACCCGTCATTTACTTAAAAATACAAAATGAATAAAAGGGCGCGAGAGTTTGAGTGTACAAATGATCCAGATATGTTCTGTTTCATCTGCGGTCAATTTATTGTTAAAAGTATGAGACGTGTGTTTTCAAATCCTTTGAAAGTAAGTAAGTATAAGTGTTTTGGAATTGAGCCTAAAAACCATGGACACGGAACACTGTGTGCACCACATGCCGAGTCGAATTGATTTCTTCGGGAACCGGAACAAAAAGGTACGTTGTAAAAATTAGGAATTTGTTCCCTTTTAATGCATAGCTGACTAATTTCTGAAACTATCTATTTAGGCGACGTGTGAAATTTATTACACCAATGAAGTGGAGGGAACCAACTTGCCATTCAACGGACTGCTATATTTGTACTACAAAAGTACTTGGGAATGGAAAGTCCAGAAAAGTAACCTATGCGAGCGTATCTACAGTGTCATTACCAGAACTAATTTCAACAGAAGCGACATTGCCAGAATCAAATTTAACTTTAGTTCCGGCTCCAGTTTCATTGTCAACAGTAGTATCTGATTACGCGGCATCATGTTGTACTGAATTTCAAACGGAAAACGAAAGAAATTCTTTGTCACAAGCACAACTCAATGATTGGATACGGGATTTGGAATTGTCAAAGGAAAAGGCCGAACTACACGCCTCTCGAATGCAACAATTTAAATTTGTTTCATCCGATGTTAAGGTAACATATTATAGAACTCGTCACGAAGAATTTTCCAAGTACTATACGAAGGAGGGCAGTGTTTGTTACTGCAAAGACATTGCTGGTCTATTCAAACAATTTGGTGAACCATATGAGTGGCGATTGTTCATAGACGGCAATAAATTAAGTTTAGAGGCCGTATTATTGCATATTGGCAACCAAAAGCCATCTATCCCGATCGCGCATGCAGTAAATACGAAGGAAACATATGAGATAATGCAAAAATTGGTCAAGTTAATCAAATACGAAGAACATGATTGGAAAATATGTGCCGATCTTAAAGTCGTTGGAATGATATGTGGTTTACAAAGTGGATACACAAAATACTGTTGCTTTCTATGCAAATGGGATAGCCGAGCTCGTCAAGACCACTACATCATAAAGGATTGGCCAGAACGAATCGAGTTTCAAGTTGGGGTAGATAACATAAAATACTCTCCACTTATAAAGAAGGAAAAAATAATTCTACCTCCGCTCCACATCAAGCTCGGCCTTATCAAAAACTTTGTGAAGGCTTTGGACAAAGAAGGCGAAGCTTTTCATCATTTGAAGACAATCTTCCCAGAGATTTCAGAAGCAAAAATAAAGGAAGGCATTTTTGTGGGACCGCAAATAAGGAAAATTATGACCAATAACCATTTCAAAGAACTATTGTCACCAGTGGAGGCAGCAGCGTGGGATTCTTTTGAAAAGGTCGTTACTTCTTTTTTAGGCAAACACAAAAGTCCTAACTACGAGATGATAGTGAACGACTTAATCAAAAACTATGCGGAAATGGGTAAATAAAAAAACATGAGAATATATAGCCATAAATCTGAATTCATCGTCCAGTTCCGAACAAACAAGAACGGGAAAAATATAAACAAAAAATTTGTTCTGAATTGAAAGATAAATCCAGCCTAAGAAAATTATATACTAATGTGTCAGTTATGTATTTATCTAATTTACTTTTTTATTTTCTTTCAGGAGTAAATATGTCTTTAAAAATTCATTTCTTACACTCCCACTTAAATTTTTTTCCGCAAAATCTTGGCGACGAAAGTGACGAGCATGGCGAAAGGTTTCACCAGCAAATGAAAGTGATTGAAAGTCGGTATCAAGGATTCTGGGATGTCGCTATGATGGGCGACTACTGTTGGTTTCTCATAAGAGAAACCGATCCTTATCTAAATAAGCGTCAAAACAAGACACATAACTTTTTCAATTATAAAATAAGATCATAGAGTTAAGACAGAACCATATGTACATATGCTATTATTTGTAGGGTACTTAAGTATTAAATGGATATATTTACTTGAATGCTTATAACTTTTGTATTAGTTCATCGATTTTGTTCACTGATAGCTTGTTTGTTTTGTAATAAAACAGAGCTTAGAGGGGAGAAAAAATATCAAACAAAAGTTTTCGAGATGCTTCCTCGCAAAGTAAAAATTTTTTTATATTTTTACAAAAAAATTTAAAAAATCCGTAATGATTGTTCAATATGTTTGAATTTGCAGGACCTAGCAAAAAGTGTTGTATGTACTGATTATAGTAAATTTTATAAGCTTTTAAAATTTTTCAAACCGTTTTGGAAGAGCTCAGTTTGTTCTTGAGATATACACGATTAAGTGGAGCCATCTTTTTTGTTTTTTGAAATAACGGTAAATCGTAAATATCTCAAAAACGGTACCATTCAAGTAAAAATAACTTTGATTTTCGGAATTAGGAGGTGATTTTACAGAGGAATTTCACTATGGCGTCTCTGGTGCAGAAAAAAAGTTGGAATTTGTGATCCAGTGTAATCGACAATGCGGCAGTAGACGCGGCAAAGTTCGAGCGATATATTTGTCTACTTGTTAGACGCGGAATATTAATCTCAACATCTAATTGATTAGCCAAACTTGTAATTTTATCAAACAATTAAGAAAAAGTATCGTCCGCATTCGCTCTATTACTTCGGAGTTTATTGAGTGTGCTATTCAAAGCTTCAGTAGCATTATTCAAATTGTCCAAGCTATGAGGGAGCGATAAGTTTTTTGTTTTTTTTTTTAATTTAATTTTGTATTTGAGATTTTTATTATATTATTGTTTTAGGGTAGGTCAGGGGTATCCAAAGCACGGGTTACTAGGGACGACCTTTTATTATCTATATTATTATTCTAAAACAAGGCGCTTAGCTAGACTAAACTACAATACGTACATAAATGAAATGTGTATCAAATGAAAGCTTATCATGAGCATGTTTGCACAAAATTACAAAAATTTCAATTGGTTAATTTGTTCATAAGATATTAGCGTTTAAAGTTTGCTTTAATTTTTTTCTAAAAAAAACCCACCCGATTATCGGGAGTTACATACTAGTTTATTTAATTTATGTGTTCTATATAGAACTGGGAGGATGCAGAGCACCTGTTACACCTTGTATGTATTCATTGGGGGCGAGCACTGTTAGCTCTGAGGCATTGCACGAGATTGGCTTCCTCATTTTCGTTTGGAAAAACCCCAGTTGGGCTAGGCAGCCAAAAACAATATCTCAGAATATTTCATAAGCTGGGTGAGAATTATAAAAAGGGTTGCAAATGAAATAAACGAAAGAAATTGTTTAAGTCGCTTAAACACAAATCAATAGAACGACCTTGTAAAAGTAGACTCAGTAGTCGTCGAAAATTTGCAAAAAGTAACGCGGTATGTATGAAAAAAATAGATTTAGGCAAACCGCTGATTCAATCTTGTACGGATCGCCTGTCAGGGGGCGCTCCACCCATCCATTTTAAAACTCCAGTAGGCGCTCCTATTTGTTTGGTGTAGTCACGCGTTCTATGTACATACATATGTAAAACATTTTTAAGATAATTTTTTCAAAGGAAATCTATCATAGAGGAGCCTGATTATCAAATCCATTTGCTATATGCATAAAATTGCTTCCTGGTCAACTTTTTGGGCGCCCTACTTCGGAAGGAAGACTTTTTAAATACTACAGGTGTTTTTGGACCGTACTGGACCCAGTTTCAAATCGTAGGGAGTGTTTGGACAAAACAAAGTTGTTTGGTTTATTTTCAAAGATTTTTGAATGTTTTCCATAAATATTTTACTCCTTTCTCTTCTACTTTATTATGCAAGAAAATTATCGGTGTAGTTACTACTAACCTTCTGAAAAATTCTACATATTATAACAACAATACAAAAATTTACTTACAACAGATAAGTCCGACCGCCACTCCCAAAAAAACTCACGCGAGTAGTCGCGCGTTCCACAATTGTGGAACATCACTTTTGGGGTAAAATTTGTATGACATGTGAAGGAGCCGGGCATAACAAACAAACTGAGTATGTTGGTTGGATAGCACTGTTTAACAAATCCAGGTTAGCAAAAGTTAGGTCTGTTCTGGAAGGCGGGGGTGGAAATAGAGGCTAAATTAGAAGACCCGTGTCGCGGCGTTTGTCTATGTTAGTTCGAATTTGTTTTTAATCGACCATCGAACTTTCCAGTCAAATGCCGATTTTCAGCATATTGTTTGTATGGTCGATTAATTGATATGTTTTTTAATCTGTTAAAGCCAAGTTATTGCTAGAGACCTGTGCAATAATTAAAATTAAAAATGGTGGCACACAATTGCGTGCTTGGTGGATTTTGCTGCTTTTGTTTTTGTATGCAAAGTGAGCGCAATAAATATTGCGTATACGCCATGGCATTTACATTCGAAATATTACACAAAAAAGTGCTTGCAGTTAAATAGAGCCATCCATGCGTTTCTTCTCAGAATACGTACCTAGTGAAGGTGCATCCTATGAAACATCAAAGGGCTAGTCACGCAAAAGCAATTGGATGGAATTGTTTCAATTTTGTGTTCGACTCAAAAGAAATCAGAAGAACTGGCTTCATTTTTAAAAGGAAATAATTTGCTGGCGAAAGGTAGCAAAGTAGCAGTATATCGAAAACCCCAAAAAGAGTTACAAAAGTTCTTCATTGTAATGATGCAGAAAATTTCGCTTATTGCAACGATATCGAAAAGTTAGTGGAGACGATGGTTAACCGATAAAAAAGATGATTGGCGTTTATTCATCGATAGTTCACTAATCAGCTTAAAAGTTGCGCTGGCACTTAGGGAATCGCAATAAAACTCATGTATCTTCCTCAGTGCTATATATAAATTACAGAGGATATTTGCATAGATACGCAACTTGAAAATTGCACCAAAATAAGATTGTGGAAACGGCAAGTGCCATCAGCAAACAAAAGCAACAACAACCGCAATCAGAGCAAGTAGAAGATTGTGTAACTATGCAATGTGAATAAATAATATGCATAGATGAAATATATAAACTAAAAAGAGAAGTTTTGTTTCGTTTCGATCCTAGGACATTGGAATAGAATTAAAAGCGACGTCGCTAGCACGAGGCTATAGCACTTCGGCGCCGCGTGTACGCTAATTTAAGTTTAAGTTGTCACAACATTAACAAAGATATAAAAACTTACGAGTGTACCAAGGGTAGATCTATCATATATACTATTTCTGTAAGGTCTTTTTGTTTTTGCTCCTAAGATTCTGCTCTCATTTAATAAATCGTATCCTTTTTATACTGCTTATTTGTTTCTTTTGTTAATTAACTATAATATTATCTTTAATTGAACTTAAATATTGTAAAAAAGAGAAACCAAATTTATACAATCTGTAATGTCACTTGTGTTCACTTATATCATCATAATATTTACATATAATATAAACCTGCCGGTAAGCACTGTAGCTTCGCGGGTTATACATAAGTACTTGTAATTTTTGTACACGAAATCTAAATAATAATTCAATTCAAAAACCAATATTAATAAATAAGATATCGTTTTAAAGGTGTGGGTTACCTCTACATGCGAAGCCATATATTAAATACATTACTGCTTTTGTTTAAGCGTATTTTATAAAAATTAAATTGTTAACAAACCATTGTGAATGCACAAAAAAAATCAATTTGTACTGCAACACCATTGTGAACCAGAGACTTTTTCTACTGGGTTGTAGATGTCGCTGATGACAGTGGTGAAAGCCTTTGATTAACCAGAACAAATTTTTTAATAAGTTAAACTAATTTAAGGTGGTCGAATTTCAACCACGGGATATACTAGTATATATCTGTGCCGTTTAAACATAACCAGCCCAATTATAAATATTCCCTCGGAATTTCGTTCTCTCGGATTTTTTTATTCCATAGGAAAAATTCTTCCAATTCTTTTCTCCTCGCAGGCAAAAAAATTGGGGAACGGGAATTTCGAATTTTCGAAATCAACTGTTTTGCCAAATGACATTTCATGGCGGAATTTTATTTTTGCAAAATAAGCTCAAAAGTTTAATGAATGTGACGAATTCCCATTAAATAAAGTAAAAAAAATAAAAAAAGGGTAGAGTATTAGGTTTCATATGGTAGTGGAGGAGTATCAGAAGAAAGTTGCGCGATAGTATGAATCCGCTTGAATTGCCGCAATCGTTGTAAGTTTTTTCACTCAGTTTTCTTTCTATGTTCAATCTACTGTGTGCCCTTTGCAGATTTCAAAAGTATTATAGAGAAAATAAGCCTATAAGCATTTCGATACTTATTGGACCTTCTTCCATTGGGACCGTTCAAGTATTACGTAAGCAGATTTATTACAATTATTTACCCCCCATCCCCCTTGTCATCGAAAATAAGCAAAGCGGTTACCCCCTCCCGCCATGCTTACGTTAACATTTTAAAATTAATGTGTTGTTTTTTTTTATATTATATAATTATAAATTTTAAAATAACCAAATAGATTTAGGATATACATATATTAGATTAACTGATTCGATTAATCTTACGAGCATAAAAAACTTATTTTAAATTTTTGGTAAACACATTGAATTCAAATTAACAGTCTTCAGTCCATGAAACCCGAGCCCATGATTCTAAGTTGTCGATGTTGTGCAATATCTACGTCATTCTCATCACACCATTCAACATCACGGTGGTCTAACTCTTGAAAAATGTACATCAGTTCAATAGCACGACGAGCAGCGACTCTTACAGGTCTAACTTTCCTGTCAATGTTCATGTTTACTTTTTTATGGATATTTTCAATGTGACGATTTAGTGAACGCGGTAATTCCCCCAACGTATACATTATTTGCGGGATTTCCCGAAAATGCGTTTCGTTTTCAAGCAAAAACAATGTGAGGATTGCCATTCGTGTAAAAAAGTAAATAGCTACTGATGACGTAATCATCATCTAGACCTCCCCACCCCCATGTCATCGAAAATAAGCAAACCAAAGACCCGCCCGCCCCCCAATAGCGCTTACGTAATACTTGAACGGCCCCATTCCGCAATACTTTTTGTTGGTGGTCCTGCCGAATTCAGCTCTTCCTCATTTTTCCGCCAAAATCTATTTAACACCTCTTTACTTCACTTATGAAATCCTTGAGCAATTTCTAGATGGCTTTGCATCATGGTTATAATCATTTCTAATTGCTGTTTATTTGTACTTTTCGACCTAAAATAAAGAGTATTGTAGTAAAATATGAATGTAATTTAGTAGATATTAACAAACACAAATAGTTTTTCATTTGAAATACATTTACTTACATTTTTCTGTAGCTCTCCTTTTCGTGTCGATCGTGAAAAAATTCTGTATAAATGGCACTAAAATCTCCCGTTTACTCACATTCGTAACTAAAAGCTACTTTTCTCTCATAACCGGTTTTCCCATTTTCGAACATTATTCAGAATAGGAGGAAAGGGAGAAGCAAAAAATTCCCGGGGAATTTTTATTCAGAATAAGGGGAATGGGAGAAGAGAAAAAATCCATGCGGAATTTGTATTTAGAATTGGGCTGAACAACTTAAGTCGACTTAAGAAATTAGACCAATCTAAAAATATTGTGGCGATTTTGAATAACAAAATTGTGCAAGTTTCCAAGACTTTTATCGGTCTTACATTATTTTGTTTATAAACGATTGAATGTAACTGGCGCGGCTAAGCTGTGAAGCATTTTGGTTATTTGAGAACGACAGAAAAAGTTTTGATTGGTCTAATTTTTTCAGACTACTTAAGTTGTTGAGTTAAAACGGCCCAGATATGTAATTTGTAACGAACTTCTCCTCACGTCGCTGCTAAAACTAGGGAAACCTATGAAGGTGCGTTCGGAATGAAGCGGGGTGGCATACCTAGCTATGCTTCAGCTTAGCTCAGGGAAAGTGGAAGTGGGTCTGCTTCATCCTAGCGCAACGAAGTTGTTCATAAAAATGTAAATTGTATGCCATCGCTAAAAACAACAATAAATAAAAGCAAAACAAAACCAGCGAAACGATACATGCAGCAAAAATGTGTTGTTGTTGTTGTTGTTGTTGTTGTAGCAACAAAATCACTCCCCGAAGGTTTTGGGGAGTGTTGTCGAATTAACAGTCCTTGGCCGGATATGAATCCGGTACGCTCCGGTACTCCCTTGCGGTACTGCCCGACTGCCGTGGTAGCGATTTGTTATGACCAGCGCAACCTTCTAGGTCATGTCATCCCTCCTTCCGAAAGGAAAGAGAAGATGGGTAATGAGAGGTGAGAGGCATCATGTCCGTAGATCAACCATCAAGTTGCACATCATTACCTATATTAGTCGCCTCTTACGACCGGTATCCCTACCGCGGGCATATTCTAAACCCCAACCCGCAGGGGTTAGCAAATATGTGTCTTTTTACTTAAGTACCTTAGTACCAGAGAAAACAAGTAAAACTCTAAAAGGAACAAGGGCTCGGAGTACGTAGGTTCAACAATATCGACGGGAGAAAAAGGTGGAATCTTTCTCCATGTCTTTACCCACCCAACCTTGTTAACCTAGGAAAGCTTTTTGTTTAGGTTAACCCTGACATATACTTACGCCTTTTCAGAGTTTCATAGCCCTACATTTCATCATTGACCAAATAAATTTACTCCTCCATTTCAAATATCAATATTTTACATTTTATTCAAAAACTAACTTTTCATCCAAAATGACTAAAATTCAAATTTAATTTATTTTACCTACGTTACGTAGGGTTAGCCATTACATTATATTTAAACCCAAAAAGTCAACCTACCAAAAGACCGAAATGAACATTTTTTTCTCAAGTTTATCTAACTTCAACATATCATACGAATTATATTTCAAATTTCAAAAACAAATTTCAAATGATTAATATTCGCAATATTCCCACATCTGTACATATATGTCCGCATTGCGGGAACCAGAAACAACACTAAAAACTAACCGGCGAAAAGTTTGCTGACCGATAAACATGTGTGAAAAATAATTACATATGTATGTAAGTATTTGGTCAGGGAATTATTTTAGGTATTTAACAATGGAAATCAAACTTTCCCATCCTCAAGATAACAAAGTTTCTTTGAACCATCATGCAGATCGATCCAGCAATTTATTTTAGCCAATATGCAATTAGATTACATACGCATCTATATAAAAAGGTAACAAAGTTCGATCGATATACATACATACGTTCTAGGCCATATACAAGCGTTACAGAGTTGAAAAGAGTTTACTTACTTGCAATCAGCTGCTACTCCATCGATGCGACGTTGGGCTCAGCGACGACGACGTTGTAGGCGATTCGGTCGAGCGTGTTTCAATCGAACCAGGTTCGCTAGTGCTGCTAAATATTTAAGTAGTTAAAGTTTAGTTAGTTTCACTCATGTTCGATCGTCGCCCATAGCTATTTAATATATTTATGTATGGGTGTTTATTTCCCAGTAGGCCACCGAAGGTGGAAATCATGAATACTTTCAGCCTTACTCTTCACCAGCGGAGCATAACAACTTCCATGACTTTTCCCCATGACTAACGCACGGCGAGGGCCCCCTTCGCATGAATGACTTTGTATAGTACAAAAAGGAATGAAGAGTGATCGTTCGGAAATAATCGTGCGTACATGCTAATATAGCTGCCTTTTTCATTTGGTTGTTATGATACATACGTTAGGTGGAAGGAAGGTAAGATAGTGAGTATACGAACGAGCTCAGTATATAACTCCTTCATACCTGAAAATAGCAGCAGACCTCACTTCACAGCTGCCAGTTTCATGTACTCGTCAATAGCTCTGACCACACGCGTAATTTTTTTTTATAACATTAGCGCTTACGACCCTTTTTATCACTGAAATCAGGTTTAAAAAAATCATTTTTCGCAATCATATTTGTTACTGCTTTTGTATCCGACATCTTCCTAAAGATCCTGAATTCGTAGCTGCTCACAGCCTTACTTTGTCATCTGATAACTTCGGCTTCTCCTACTTTAAGCTGCTATAGTAAGGTGGAAAATGAGATACTCAAAAATGGCATGACCAGCTAACACATTTTAGCAGCACCTGCGATGAACCTAACAAAATCATGCATGCTGGAATGAATAACACAAGTAGGACCTAACGAAAATTCCTGGTGGGTTGTATTTTATTCAACTAGCCCTCACACAATCAGACACACTTTTAATAGGTATGTATGTGTGAGTGCGTGCGAGGTAAAACGCCTAAAAATTGACTTCGAAATATTGCGAATATTTCAACACCTATATTTGCATTATTAATAAAAAAAAATGTTCACTAAATAATTTTTTTTTTCTTTTTTCTTTTTTGTTTTATATAATCGTCGTGATATAGTAAGACTTTAATTTAACATGTACCAACCAAAAACAAAATTTAAAACAAAATTTTTAACTGAAGTTGATAAAGAAAAATACAAAAACCCAATCAAAAGAAAACCAAAACAAATTGTCATAACTTAAATTTAGTTGCTCAACAGCTTATCTCCCTCCACGCTATCTGGTGTATTTTGATTTTTCGGGATCTCTGCGGTAGTCATCTGATGGCGTGTTTAGGCATTATCGAATGCCGACGGCAAAATTTCCTTATCGGAAAAGTAATTAACATTTCACCAAGTGAATCGGGGTTTTATTATAGCTTTCAAATTTCTCTCGGTCATACATATGTACGAGGTGATGTTTGTTGCATATTTTTCAATGTTATGTATTTGAAACTCTTTAAAATGTGAAATAAATATGATTCGAAACGTTTAAGGATTCGTTTCTTCATCTGTACGTATAACGGTGTTTTTAAGCACTTTTCTCTATATGAGCTTCACAGTCTCACTTTATGATCTGTGTAACTTTTTAAACTTAGGAGATTATTGTTAATTTTTATTTAGACCCCGTATTTAACTTTTTTTCTTTTTTTTTCCTTGGTCCTGGTCACTTCAACTTTTCTTTTACTTTTTATAATTGCACAATATATATTTATTTAGCATAAATTCCCAAAATAGCACTTAGGGCCACTTCGCACAATACATGTACATATCTCTTGGTTTTTTTTTTTTTTTTTTTCTATACGGTTTGTTAATTTATATATTTGACCGAGGAAAGCTATGTTTCCATTATCACTGCCGACACCAGGCTGTCCTTCTTTTTAACTTCAGATTCCAGCTAAGCTTCGAAATTGATCTTCATTTAGCAAAAAAAAAAAACCTAGCGGTAATGATTCTATTGTTCCTCATGATTGTTAAAATTGGCGTAAACAAATAAGATGTAAAAGGAAAGTTGTGATATACATCGGCATAGGCGACTGTGGGGGTGCGCTACATTAGTGTTCTTATGACCCCTTTAGTTGGATATAGTAACGGTAGGTAATAGATATTTGTAATTTATGTAAGTGTGAACTAGATAATATTAAACAAGGTATTTACAGAATAGGTAATTCCAAATAAGGTAATTCTAAGCTAGGTATTGTGAGTAACGCATGTTTAGATTTAGGTAATTCATAACAAGGTATTTCTAATATACGTATTTCAAAATTAGATATTTGTAGTTACGGTACTTCATAAATAGGTATTTCTATATTAAGTATGTAATTCTTAAATTTGGTATTTTAAATTTAGATATTTTTAAATTAGGTATTTCTATTTTGGGTATTTCAAAAACAGGTAGTTTTACTTAAGTTATTTCCAAAGTAGGTAATTGAAATTTAGGTGTTTATAAAATAGGTATTTATCAACAAGGTATTTCAAAAATAGGAATTCTAAAAATTGGTACTTTTAAAAATTAAGTACTTCAAAAATGATCATTTTGAAATTAGGTATTTCAAAAATTAGTTATTTTAAGTAAGATATTTAAAAAAAATGTTATAGATATAATTTATGTATGATAGCCATTTGTGCGATAGCCTATCATTATGTTATGCTTTAAGTATGCAATAAATAGACCGACAGCCACAATGTAGCGCAATGCTTAAAATCTAAAATCGCCTGATTATGCCGCTACTTATTTCTGCATTGGGCATATAGGAAGAGAATTTTTTTTTTTTTCCGGTTATCATACGACAATAGATTTTCCGCTATTGTCATATCACCTGATGTGGTAGATCTGTTGCCTATTGGGATGACCCACTAGGAAATAGTTGGTATGAGCGCTACAAATTCCCCCCCAACCAGACAGATGCTATACGATGCCAACGCGGAAGTTAGCATCTGCAAAATAAAAGATATGTGCTAATAACTGAGCGTGTAGAAAAAAAAATAACGAAAAATATGTTAATCAAAATTCGTAAGAACATGTTTGGCTACCAAATATCCTTGGCATGATAAGTTCCTTTGCCTCTTCCATCTACATCTTCTAGCATGTAATACGAAGTTCCCACCTTTTTTATGACTTTAGCTTTTATGCCTTTCGGAGCTAGTTTAGAATTAAAGAAGTTAACTAAGTTACTCTGTGCGAAATTTCTCCTCACTACTAACTGTCCCGGTTGGAATTCACGCGGACGAGTTCTGAGATTATAAGAATGATTATTTTTCTCATAGGCAGACTGAATTCGTCTTTTGATATCTTCACGAAGAATAGCGAATTCGTCTTCGCGTTCCAGCCTTGAACACCCTTCGTTTAATATTCTAAGGTTTCTCAGTACTTTATAATCATTCCCGTTTGTCATCATATTTTCCTGTGGTGTGATGTAAGCTATTGCGAAGTGAGCTGTTTATTCTACCAATATAACCATCCCAATCCCGCTGATCCTTTCGAACAAATGACCGCAATGCCTCGATTATCGACCTATTTACACGCTCAGACGCATTTGCTTGAGGCGAATAAACGGCGGTTTTCACATGGGTGACCCCATATTTGGACAAAAATGCGGTAAACTCTTTGCTCACAAACTGACTGCCATTTTCTGAAACAATTGTTTCAGGCACTCCAAAACAATCAAATATGGTTTCCCTCAGAAATTGAATAATAAGATTAGATGTGAACTTTTTAATTGGTTTCAGAAATGTGAACTTAGATAAATGGTCCAACGCTATGAATACCCCAATATTTCCATTTTTGAATCTAGGGAAGGGACCTATCAAGTCTATATATAGACGCTCGAATATCCTATCGCTATTTACTAGCTGTCCCATCGGTGGGCGTAGTGCATACGTCGGCGTTTTAGATGTTTTGCATAACTCACACGATAACACATACTTCCGCACATCTACCACCATTCCTGGCCAATACAAGTTTCTTCGAACCCGTTCGAGAGTTTTGGTTATCCCACCATGTGCTGCAGAAGGAGTGTCATGAGCACTGTACATCACATCCTTTCTAAGTCCCTCTGGTACTAAAAGCTTCCATGGATCGGATGTTTGATTGCTTTCGTTTTCAAATGATGTTCGATGGTATATAAATTTATCTACCACTCGATAGTCCGGTAATTCCGAGCTTGAAAATTTTTCTCTCAACTGCTTGTAATTAGCGGCTTCAAATAATTCCGAATTTAAATCTATCTCTGGCAATACCTCAAGTTCTAACACTTCCAGATTGACCAAGTCTATTTCATGTACACGCGATAATGCATCTGCTACCTTATTTTCGCTTCCCTTACGGTGCTCAATAGAAAAGTTAAAACCTTGCAGTTTCAGAGCCCATCTGGTCAATCGCCCATTTAAGTCTGTTACAACTTTAAATTCATGGCCTTCAATGTATGGTCTAAACTTTTTAATGGCCAATACGACTGCGAGACACTCCAATTCGGTGACGGTATAATTCCTTTGGGCTTTATTCAGTTTATGGGACATAAAGGCAATAGGCCTTTCTTCACCATTTTCATCACATTGGGCCAAAAGGCCACCAACACCGCATTGACTTGCACCGCATTGGACTATGAATGGCTTGGCATAATTTGGGTGTAGTAAAAACGGCGCAGTAGTTAGCTTATCTTTAATTGCGTCAAATGAATTGCGAGCATCAGCATTCCATTTGAACGTTTTTTTCTTCGTCAACAATTCAGTAAGTGGAAAGTAAGATTCGCATAGTCGGCAATAAATCTGCCACCATACCAACCAGTCATTCCTAAAAATTGGCGGACTTGGCGTACTGTCCTGGGTATCGGATAATTCGTTATCGCATCAACCTTGTCTGGATCTACTGAAAGCGATCCATTGCCTACAATAAAACCTAAATATTTAACTTTACACAACCCAAAACTACTTTTGCTTACGTTTATTGTCAACCCCGCTTTTCGTAACTGGGTGGCAACTTCCAAGAGATGAGTGAGGTGTTCTTTGAACGATTGTGAAACCACCAGTAGATCATCTAGATAGACAAAAACATGCATTTTTAGATAATATGGAATCACTTTGTCCATCAATCGACACATTGTCTGTGGCGCATTGCAAAGGCCAAAAGGCATACGCGTAAACTGATACAATGGTCGATTGGGTACAGTGAATGCGGTCTTTGGCTTCGATTCCGGCGACAAGCGAATTTGCCAAAAGGCATCTTTAAGATCAATCTTCGAAATGATTCTTACGGGAGGCAATCTCGATAGTAGCCCGTCGATGTTAGGTATCGGATAAGCATCTTAAACATTTAGTTTCCGCGAATCTAAACAAAATCTGGCTTTCCCGGGATTCACAATCAAAACGCCAGGTGAGGACCACGGCGATCCCTCAGCTTCTTCGATAACACCTAAATCTAACATACGGTCTATTTCCTTGCAGAGAATATTCTCCATGGCTGGTGAAATGGGGTAATACCTCTGCTTAATTGGTGTTGACGTCCCCGTGTCTATGGAATGTTCTATAAGATTGGTTGAACCCAGACCTTCTTTCTCAAACGAGGGAAAGGCTGCAATAGCTATTTCCAACTGCCGTCTCTGCGTCGATGACAGTGGTACTTTTTCTGACTCTTCTTCTTCTGCTGACAAATGACATAGGTTTGGGTCTACCGAAACTTTTACGCCAAATGTCTGCCAGAAATCCATGCCACAAATAAGATTATTTGCGACGCTCGGTACAATCAAAAATTCAAAATCGTGTTCGTGATCATTAAAAGTTAACGCTAGGCTAATGGAACCAGGTACTTCTTGTTTCTTTCCATCAGCCGTTCTGACGATACCCGAAAACTTTCTATATTTTATTTCAGGGTTATCTAAAATTTCTTGGGCTAACTGAGAACCTATACAACTTTTGTTGGCTCCACTATCCAACAATGCCAAATAGCTTGTGCCAAAAATCGACAAATTAGCGTAAGGTCGAATATCTGACCCTGTGACAACTATCGGCGATATGACATGCTTGCGCATTTCCTTCTTCCGCTGCCAAAACGAACGCATACGCTTACTCGATCTCGATTTTGGAAGTCCATGTTTTAAACCTGAAAATATTCGAGCCCTCGCGAGTTTGTATTCTGCCAGACGAATGTGGTATGGTCGAAACAAGGGATTATTTATATTTCGCGGACTACACGGATCATTTTCAGCATACAAATTATTTAGAGGTATAGTCTTTTGGGTACTATGTGATGACCTATTAGGTACTTCCGGTAGGGATTCATTCATATTAGGGTTCACGACACCTGGGCTTTTAACTAATTCCGAGGACGATAAGTCGGGCGTCCGTCCGACGTTGGACGAACCTCCCTCCTTGGGTTTTCCGACGTACATTTCGGACAAGACGGCTTGTAGGTATCCACGGCGCCGCAACCATAACAGAATATTCGCCTCGTCTTCAAACAGTCCTGATATCGATGACCAACTTCTTCACAATTCCATCACTTTAGATTACTGGAATCTATAGCCGCTGCGTCCCCATGGACATCATCGCTGCGAGCTTCACCGCTATTATCATCGTTGTTGAGGTGATGGGATACTTCATAAATCTGCCGACGTAAAGGTGTTTGACGCGGTACTGTAGTTTGGAGGTCTTGGAAGAATTTTTCGTGTCTTCGAGCCTCCCTTCTTAAGGTTACGATATCGCGTATATCCAAGTGAAGTAATTCATGGCGTAGGTCTGGTTTTATATTCCTCATAAGGGTGTCAACCAAATCTGAATCATGCATCGGGTACCTTAACCTGTCACACATATTCATTATGCTGTCTAAAAAGTCATCAAATACTTCATTCGGCTTCTGTTTCCTTTTCCTAATATCATCTTTGATCTCTAAGTCGGTTGAAAAATCTTTGAATTGGCGTCGCATTGCCTCACACAACTCACCCCAATCGAGAGTTTCACTATTTTGACGATACCGCCAAAACTATTTAAGAGCTTTTCCGTCGAACAAGGAATGCACATGCTGACATAAAAGCTCGGGATTTCCATTTAAGTGAAGAGATGTAAGTGTATTTATTCGATATATGAACTGATCAATTGATAGGGCATCATTTGAACCACTAAATCTCACCTGCCAATTTCTTATGAGATTTGACAGCTTTTCGTTAGCCAAGGATACCGAGATGTTCCTAACGACTCTCCCCGCCTAGGAATATGCTGCCTATTCCCCTGGGGTTCCTCGAATGGTATCTCGCGTGGCCAAGCTGCCGGCTCATCGGGACGTGCGTTTGTAGGAGACAATGTTCTACCTACATTTCTATCTAAGTTTAAATTCTGAAACAGATTTTGTATTTCATTAGTAACGGATGCCATGATTTGGCCACGAAACTCATTCATAGAATCGTGTATTATCTGTTGCACCCTACTCTCTGAGATATTGCTCGAGATTGGTGGTTGGGTAATATTGGTTGTTCGGCGGTTACCCGGACTTGTACGACCTGCTTGGCCGGAAGACCGATATTGACTTTGGGCTTGCCGTCGTGGATTCCGCCTTTCTCGCGGAATAGTGCCTGTTGAACGAGCATTCAACTCTGTTGCATTTCCCCCAGAAACAGCACCTATATTCATATCTGCTAACTCGCATGTGGCTCGACAAACAGGACATGAGGTGTTATCTTGTAGCCATGTACTAATGCAATTTGTGTGGAAATGGTGCTTGCACGGAGTTTCCACCTTATCCGCGTCAGTTTGCATTGCTTCACTGCAAATAACACAAATTGAACTATTTATAGCATCTACTCCCATCTCAGAGCGATCTGGACTACGTGTCACTGGCATTGTTAGCATTACAAAATTTTCAATCAAATTACCAAAAAAAATATATTCAAGAAAAAAAAATCTATGCGTGCATACAACTATGCATATTGAAATAAATGTGTGTGTATATAGTATCCTTATAGGTCTGCATATCACATAAGCAAATAGTTCAAACAAGAAAATCTTTATACATATATTTAATTTTTTTTTTATCAAACGGTCGACTCCTTTGTAGGCTATATAAATTACTGAAACTCTGGTGTAAGTTTTCGACAATTGTTATTACCTTACTCCGAAACAAAATGCTGGTGTACATTAACTACTACTATAGGTCTTAATTCTCTGGTATTTTCCTGGCAAACTTCCAAGAAAAAGTCCTAAAGAAATAATTTCGAGGAAATGATTTTCTGAGTTTTACTCGAAGGGTGTGCTATTGATATGAACCAAAAGCAAAAGGTCCGCTTCTTGTAAACAAAAAAAATGAGAAAATAATAAAAATTTTAATAAAGCAACATACATGTGCGTATATTTCAACTAATCTTTACTCGTTTAAGAGATAAGTTAAAATCGTGGTTAGCAATTGAGATGACTCAATGTGCTAAATAAAATCCAAGCGTTTCTAACCAATCCAAATAACCGATAAAGCGGAAGAATACGAGTACAATAATAAATATAAGAGATTGCACAGGCGGCGGTCAGAATCCGAAATAATCCAGAAGATCTGCAAATCCTGCGTTCTTTAGCAAACCTTTTACTTGCTAGAACTCACGCTAATAAAAAAAAACTTGGGGTTTTCTGAGGCCTTCTCAGGCTTTCTCAGGCCCCACGTTGGGCGCCATTTTATTTTTCTGTAAAGAACTTCTCCTCACGTCGCTGCTAAAACTAGGGAAACCTATGAAGGTGCGTTCGGAATGAAGCGGGGTGGCATACCTAGCTATGCTTCAGCTTAGCTCAGGGAAAGTGGAAGTGGGTCTGCTTCATCCTCGCGCAACGAAGTTGTTCATAAAAATGTGAATTGTATGCCATCGCTAAAAACAGCAATAAATAAAAGCAAAACAAAACCAGCGAAACGATACATGCAGCAAAAATGTGTCTTCTTACTTAAGTACCTTAGTACCAGAGAAAACAAGTAAAACTCTAAAAGGAACAAGGGCTCGGAGTACGTAGGTTCAACAATATCGACGGGAGAAAAAGGTGGAATCTTTCTCCATGTCTTTACCCACCCAACCTTGTTAACCTAGGAAAGCTTTTTGGTTAGGTTAACCCTGACATATACTATCACTGCCGACACCAGACTGTCCTTCTTTTTAACTTCAGATTCCAGCTAAGCTTCGAAATTGATCTTCATTTAGCAAAAAAAAAACCTAGCGGTAATGATTCTATTGTTCCTCATGATTGTTAAAATTGGCGTAAACAAATAAGATGTAAAAGGAAAGTTGTGATATACATCGGCATAGGCGACTGTGGGGGTGCGCTACATTAGCGTTCTTATGATCCCTTTAGTTTGATATAGTAACGGTAGGTAATAGATATTTGTAATTTATGTAAGTCTGAACTAGATAATATTAAACAAGGTATTTACAGAATAGGTAATTCCAAATAAGGTAATTCTAAGCTAGGTATTGTGAGTTACGCATGTTTAGATTTAGGTAATTCATAACAAGGTATTTCTAATATACGTATTTCAAAATTAGATATTTGTAGTTACGGTACTTCATAAATAAGTATTTCTATATTAAGTAATTCTTAAATTTGGTATTTTAAATTTAGGTATTTTTAAATTAGGTATTTCTATTTTGGGTATTTCAGAAATAGGTAGTTTTACTTAAGTTATTTCCAAAGTAGGTAATTGGAATTTAGGTGTTTATAAAATAGGTATTTATCAACTAGGTATTTCAAAAATAGGAATTCTAAAAATTGGTACTTTTAAAAATTAAGTACTTCAAAAATGGTCATTTTGAAATTAGGTATTTCAAAAATTAGTTATTTTAAGTAAGATATTTCAAAAAAATGTTATAGATATAATTTATGTATGATAGCCATTTGTGCGATAGCCTATCATTATGTTATGCTTTAAGTATGCAATAAATAGACCGACAGCCACAATGTAGCGCAATGCTTAAAATCTAAAATCGCCTGATTATGCCGCTACTTATTTCTGCATTGGGCATATAGGAAGAGAATTTTTTTTTTTTCGGTTATCATACGACAATAGATTTTCCGCTATGCTTTAAGTATGCAATAAATAGACCGACAGCCACAATGTAGCGCAATGCTTAAAATCTAAAATCGCCTGATTATGCCGCTACTTATTTCTGCATTGGGCATATAGGAAGAGAATTTTTTTTTTTTCGGTTATCATACGACAATAGATTTTCCGCTATTGTCATATCACCTGATGTGGTAGATCTGTTGCCTATTGGGATGACCCACTAGGAAATAGCACTGGTTTACAGCCAAAATGCACCAGAGACGCCATAGTGAAATTCCTATGTAAAATCACCTCCTTATTCCGAAAATCAAGGTTATTTTTACTTGAATGGTACCGTTTTTGAGATATTTACGATTTACCGTTATTTCAAAAAACAAAAAAGATGGCTCCACTTAATCGTGTATATCTCAAGAACAAATTAAGGTATTCGAAAACGGTTTGAAAAATTTGAGAGATTATAAAATTTACTATAATCAGTACATACAACACTTTTTGCTAGGTCCTGCAGATTCAAACATAGTGAACAATCATTACGGATTTTTAAAATTTTTTTTGTAAAAATATAAAAAAATTGTACTTTGCGAGGAAGCATCTCGAAAACTTTTTGTTTTTTTGCCCTCTAAGCTCTGTTTTATTACAAAAAAAAACAAGCTATCAGTGAACAAAATCGATGAACTAATACAAAAGTTATAAGCATTCAAGTAAATATATCCATTTAATACTTAAGTACCCTACAAATAATAGCATATGTACATATGGTTCTGTCTTAACTCTATGATCTTATTTTATAATTGAAAAAGTTATGTGTCTTGTTTGGACGCTTATTTAGATTAGGATCGGCTTCTCTTATGAGAAACCAACAGTAGTCGCCCATCATAGCGACATCCCAGAATCCTTGATACCGACTTTCAATCACTTTCATTTGCTGGTGAAACCTTTCGCCATGCTCGTCACTTTCGTCGCCAAGATTTTGCGGGGAAAAATTTAAGTGGGAGTGTAAGAAATGAATTTTTAAAGACATATTTACTCCTGAAAGAAAATAAAAAAGTAAATTAGATAAATACATAAGTGACACATTAGTATATAATTTTCTTAGGCTGGATTTATCATTCAATTCAGAACAAATTTTTTGTTTATATTTTTCCCGTTCTTGTTTGTTCGGAACTGGACGATGAATTCAGATTTATGGCTATATATTCTCATGTTTTTTTATTTACCCATTTCCGCATAGTTTTTGATTAAGTCGTTCACTATCATCTCGTAGTTAGGACTTTTGTGTTTGCCTAAAAAAGAAGTAACGACCTTTTCAAAAGAATCCCACGCTGCTGCCTCCACTGGTGACAATAGTTCTTTGAAATGGTTATTGGTCATCATTTTCCTTATTTGCGGTCCCACAAAAATGCCTTCCTTTATCTTTGCTTCTGAAATCTCTGGGAAGATTGTCTTCAAATGATGAAAAGCTTCGCCTTCTTTGTCCAAAGCCTTCACAAAGTTTTTGATAAGGCCGAGCTTGATGTGGAGCGGAGGTAGAATTATTTTTTCCTTCTTTATAAGTGGAGAGTATTTTATGTTATCTACCCCAACTTGAAACTCGATTCGTTCTGGCCAATCCTTTATGATGTAGTGGTCTTGACGAGCTCGGCTATCCCATTTGCATAGAAAGCAACAGTATTTTGTGTATCCACTTTGTAGACCACATAGCATTCCAACGACTTTAAGATCGGCACATATTTTCCAATCATGTTCTTCGTATTTGATTAACTTGACCAATTTTTGCATTATCTCATATGTTTCCTTCGTATTTACTGCATGCGCGATCGGGATAGATGGCTTTTGGTTGCCAATATGCAATAATACGGCCTTTAAACTTAATTTATTGCCGTCTATGAACAATCGCCACTCTTTTGAATCATATGGTTCACCAAATTGTTTGAATAGACCAGCAATGTCTTTGCAGTAACAAACACTGTCCTCCGATGTTAAGGTAACATATTATAGAACTCGTCACGAAGAATTTTCCAAGTACTATACGAACTTGGAAAATTCTTCGTGACGAGTTCTATAATATGTTACCTTAACATCGGATGAAACAAATTTAAATTGTTGCATTCGAGAGGCGTGTAGTTCGGCCTTTTCCTTTGACAATTCCAAATCCCTTATCCAATCATTGAGTTGCGCTTGTGACAAAGAATTTCTTTCGTTTTCCGTTTGTAATTCAGTACAACATGATGCCGCGTAATCAGATACTACTGTTGACAATGAAACTGGAGCCGGAACTAAAGTTAAATTTGATTCTGGCAATGTCGCTTCTGTTGAAATTAGTTCTGGTAATGACACTGTAGATACGCTCGCATAGGTTACTTTTCTGGACTTTCCAACCCCAAGTACTTTTGTAGTACAAATATAGCAGTCCGTTGAATGGCAAGTTGCTTCCCTCCACTTCATTGGTGTAATAAATTTCACACGTCGCCTAAATAGATAGTTTCAGAAATTAGTCAGCTATGCATTAAAAGGGAACAAATTCCTAATTTTTACAACGTACCTTTTTGTTCCGGTTTCCGAAGAAATCAATTCGACTCGGCATGTGGTGCACACAGTGTTCGGTGTCCATGGTTTTTCATTGTTTTTAGGCTCAATTCCAAAACACTTATAGTATGTAACTTTCAAAGGATTTGAAAACACACGTCTCATACTTTTAACAATAAATTGACCGCAGATGAAACAGAACATATCTGGATAATTTGTACACTCAAACTCTCGCGCCCTTTTATTCATTTTGTATTTTTAAGTAAATGACGGGTTATAAACTGCAATTATAAACTGAACAGTATCCGGCGAGCCTTGCAGATATTATGAAGGAACAAGGCGCATGTACTCTCATATATACTTAGATCCAGTAAAAATTCAAGCCTACCTAAAAAAAAGGTTCCCTAGTTCTACAAAGAAAACACTACCTGCCTCAAAAATATGCTCTTGTTTAAAATGTACCTAGGTTGGAGAAAACGACACTAACAGCTTTTTGTATCTAACAACTTTTCGAAAACCTACCTGCTAACTAACTGATATACGAATACTAACACATATGTACCAGTAGGGTACTTAAGCATTAAATGGATATATTTACTTGAATGCTTATAACTTTTGTATTAGTTCATCGATTTTGTTCACTGATAGCTTGTTTTTTTGTAATAAAACAGAGCTTAGAGGGGGGAAAAAATATCTGCAAAAAAACAAAAAGTTTTCGAGATGCTTCCTCGCAAAGTAAAAATTTTTTTATATTTTTACAAAAAAAATTTTAAAAATCCGTAATGATTGTTCACTATGTTTGAATCTGCAGGACCTAGCAAAAAGTGTTGTATGTACTGATTATAGTAAATTTTATAAGCTTTCAAATTTTTCAAACCGTTTTCGAATAGCTCAATTTTTTCTTGAGATATACGCGATTAAGTGGAGCCATCTTGTTTGTTTTTTGAAATAACGGTAAATCGTAAATATCTCAAAAACGGTACCATTCAAGTAAAAATAACTTTGATTTTCGGAATTAGGAGGTGATTTTACATAGGAATTTCACTATGGCGTCTCTGGTGCAGGAAAAAAAGTTGGAATTTGTGATCCAGTGTAGTTGGTATGAGCGCTACGAATTTCGCGTGAGTGCGAATGGGTTAAAAAACGCATATCGTCTCTCCCAACGAAGACTAACACGGTTCGTTCTTTGCGTGGAAAACTAACGTAGTTCATTCTCTGCGTGGAAGACTAACATGCTTCACTTGTTTGGGTGAACACTAACAGGTGCGGTTTTTGCAACTTTTTTTCTATGGACCGCCTCGGCCTGATTATTTCAAGAAAAACAGGCATGCAAATTTTATTTATATTGGAACGATTTTCCGTGATCCCTTGTCACATTTGGTTTTGTAACAAACCGGTTTCGGCGATCCGCCATCTTCAGTGTTTGATTTCGTTCTAAGAACTGAAGCATGTTAGTTTTCCACGCAGAGAGCTGAAGCATGTTAGTCTTCCACGCAGAGAATGAACTGTGTTAGTTTTCCACCCAGAGAACTGAAGCATGGTAGTCTTCCACGCGAACAACGAAGTATGTTAGTCTTCCACGCGAATTACGAACCATGTTAGTCTTCCACGCTAACTGAACCGTGTTAGTCTTCGTTGGGAGCGACGATATGTACGAGTACACAAAAAAAATTGAGAATATTTTCCCAACTCTGGTATGTGTTGCTGTTGAGTAATGTTTTTCTTACTATTTTGAAGTAGCTTTTCGATATATTTTCGGCTCCTTATGTTTTCTGCATTAGTTTAGTTTAGGTTTAATCAAAGCATACATAACATGAACATAAGTTCCTTAATAAATCTGTGTTTAACTTTTTTAAGATCCGCTTTCAGCAATCGCTTTAACGACACGAGAGGCTCTCATCGAACGCGCTCAATAATAATGTACGGGCGGAGTGATCTAGCAAGTGCTGCTGAAAGTTTGCAATCCATTAGTAATTCGGTGCAAGAATCTACAGAAACGATTAAAAGGTTTCCTACGGAAACAAAAAAAGGTGCGAGGCATATTAGCAATAGTGTACAGGAGCAAATCGAACAGCTCTTTACAGATGTAGCAAAGGATGCCACAAGTAGCTTCGATGTGATATATTTAGGTTCTTTGCCACTAAAGGATAAGATAACCAGCCTTCAAGGGCTGCAAGGACCTCTACGTCAACTTTATTTAAAAGAACTTAACACTAAGGTAACTTACTGTTCATATACTATATATTGATATTTGCATAATTTAGTATGCCTAGAAGTGTGGGGTACCTCCCAATAAATCCTTGAGTGTATCATATCAACGGCTGATCTTCTGCACTATTTTAAATATTTGTGAAAAACTTCCTTCTGTATTAGCTGATCTTTAAAAAAAATGTTGAAATCGCCGCTATTAGAAGAAAATCAGAGAAATGGTGGTTTTTTTTAATATTTTGAAATACGGTGATCTTCCACTCAGCCGTCGATATGTGATTGGTTTAACAATTTTTTTGTATAAGATACAAAATTTAAGTTTTTATCTATTTCATATGAGAATTTTCATGGTAACTAGCATTACATCAGAAACAATATTTTGCTAGTTAGTCACTTTATGCGAAAGCATGGTACGGAGATCAGAAATTATTTTTTATACAAACAGTTTGAGTAATGAGTGAAAAATTATTGGTTATTCAACAAATTTTGAATACCAAACAAAATTTAAATTTTTATTCAAGCTTTTAAAAATGAAGAATAATATGACGAGAAAGCAAAACTGTAGATAGATAGTTTTTTTTATATTATTTATGTGTATATTAAGATTCACTGAAGTCATTTTGAAGTTCGGGGTCAACGAAATAAAGTTCCTTTGGGGGTAGCTTCAGAATAGTTGTGGACTGTCTTCAAGACGACTTCGGAGCTGCTCAGGCATTATGTTATGACCTTTCGGGACCATTTTGGAATTTTTTAAGGGATGATTCTGTCTTGGTCTTTGCGCTTTTTCGGGTAATTTCGCTGTTGTGCAATAAGTATATTTGACCCGGTCTATGAAAAGGTGGCTTATGACTCAAAAAAAAAATATTTCCACATTTTTACACACGTCCGATTAGTTCAGCGGCTGTTTCTCGCAATTTATTTTTTGAGTCATAAGCCATCTTTTTATAGACCGGGCCACATATGTTGAGTAGCTATATATACATATACTCATACTTGGTCGACGGCCATAATTTACCAAAGACGCCGTTATGAAATTAGTTTGTAAAACTACCCCCTGATTTCGAAAATAAAATTCATTTTTGATTCTATGGTACCGTTTTTGAGATATTTGCAATTTACCGTTATTTGAAAACCCAAAAAGACGGCTCCCTTTAATTACGTATATCTCACGAACGGGTCAAGCAATTGCAAAAAGGTTTACAGAATCAAAATCACAATAAAATTTGCTATAAATGCAGCATACATTGTTTTTTGCTCAAACAGATAGTTTTAGTAATATTAGCTTATCATTTCAGATTTGTAAGTTCTGAGAAAGCTCGAGACCAGCGGACAATAATTCATAGTTGAACTTTTATTGTCAGTTTTTTTGGGAAAAATTGATAATTGGAGAAAAATTACAAGGTTAAATCAACAGCGCTGGATAGGATTACATGTTTCAGAGTTTCCAGGCTCATCATCAGATCCCTTTTCGGACACTGGGATATGAACCAGTGTCTGCACCAAAGCCGCTGTTAGAAAATTCTAACACTTAAGCTATGATGCCCTGTGACGTCACAATGTATTTATCTCCACTTCAATTTATTCCCTTTGTTGTTTGTTGTTTTGCCAACAGTGAGCACACATTATTGTTATACCTACGGTATATACGTATGTAATGTGTTTGCTGTGTAATCCTATCCATCGCTGTTGATTTAACCTTGTAATTTTTCTCCAATTATCAATTTTTCCCAAAAAAACTGACAATAAAAATTCAACTATGAATTATTGTCCGCTGGTCTCGAGCTTGCTCAGAACTTACAAATTTGTAAACAAGAAAGACCGCAAAACCAACAACAAATATTTCAGATTTTGTTTTTTTTTTATGAAAAAATATGAAAGAAATTACTCTTTGCGAGGGCAGCATTCCATAACCACAATTTGTTTTCGAGATATTTTTACTTTGCGTAAAGCTCTGTTTAATTAGAAAACAGATAAGCTATCATCGAAGAAAATTGATGCAAAACTACGTAAGTTATAAATGATCAAATACAAATACCCAGGTTGTGCATCTTCAATGTATGTATACTTATGTACATATATTAAAGGTATAAAGTGCAAATGGGATATTATCCGGATAAACGAATAACACCATAGCAATGATAATACTTTTTCTTTAAATAAATCAAATAGTACTTTTAATACTCGAATTGTTTTATAGAAGGTAGAGTGGTTGCATCGAAAGGAAGAGTGGTTGGCTTCGAAACCTGCTGTAGGCATGTAGTTATAAAGATGTATTTCCGTCACTTATTGGTGTGCAGGTAGATTTTCAAAATTATAAGACACAGAAAATTTTTAAAGCCTACATCTAAAGCAGGTAGTAATTTCTTTTCTCGGCTTCGTATAAAAAGGAACCTTCCTGTCTAGGTAAGATGTGATTTTTTAAATTTTATTCTTGTTCCGAGTATAAATATGAGTTAATGCGCCTTAACACTTCATAACATCTGCAAGGCTCGCCGAAGATACATAGTTCAGTTTATAAGTCAAATTTCAAAACCGTGATTTATTAAAATGAGTAAAAGGACGCGAGAATTTGAGGGTAATAACGATCCAGAAAAGTTCTGTTTCATGTGGCCAATATACTATCATAAGGCGACGACGAGTGTTCTCAGATCGTATCAAAACTTTATACTCCAAGTATTTTGGCATTGAGCCTAAAAATGCTGAAAAATCATGGATACTGAACACTTTGTGTACATCGTTTCGAGTAGAATTGATTCAGTCGGAATCAGGACAACAAATAAAATTTGATACACCAATGATATGGAGAGGATCTACTTAACGTTCAATAGAGTGTACCAAAGTACTTGGCGTTGGAAGATCAAGAAGAGTAACCTATGCCAGCATACCGACAGTGACATTACCAATACTACATTCAACGGCAGTTGCGGATCCAGTTCCATTGTCAACAGTAATATCTGAATGCGGGGAATCAAGTTGTACTGAATTTCGCATGGGAAACGAGAGCAACGTTCTGATTGGATAAGAGATTTGGAACTATCCAAGGAAAAGGCCGAGAAACACACTTCTCGTATGCAACAATTTAAATTTGTGTCATTTGATGTTAAGGTGATATATTGTAGAACTCGTCACTAGCCATTTTCCAAACTCTATACCAAGAAAGACAGTATATGCTACTGCAACGACATTCCTGGCTTATTCAAAGAGTTTGGTCAAACATATGATTCAAAAGAGTGGCGATTGTTCATAGACAGCAATAAACTGAGTTTAAAGGCTGTATTACTGCATATTGGCAACAAAAAGCCTTATATTCCGATCGCGCATGCAGTAAATACAAAGGAAACCTACGACGAAATGCAAAAACTACTACAATTTAACAAATATGATTTGAAAATATGTTCTGATCTCAAAGTCGTTGCAATGATATGCGGTCTACAAAGTGGCTACAATAAGCCATTCTGCAAGTGGGATAGCCGAGCTCGTAAGGACCCCTACGTCAGAAAGGATTGGCCGGAAAGATTCGAGTTTACCGTTGGTTGTGAAGAAAGAGAAAATCATACTTCAACCCTTACACATCAAGGTCGGTCTCATTAAAAACTTTGTTAAGGCTTTGGGCAAAGAAGGCGAAGCATTCGACTATTTGAAAACAATTTTTCAAGATATTTCTCAAGCCCAGATAAAGCAAGGTATTTTTGTTGGACCACAAATAAAAAAGTTGATCAACAATAACCAATTCAAAGGACTACTCTCATCAGTTGAGCCAGCAGCGTGGGAATCCTTTGAAAAGGTCCTTGCTTCTTTTCTGGGTAGACACAAAAGCCCTAACTACGAGCAGATAGTGAACGACTTAATCAATAATTATGCAAAAATGTGTAAATATTAAAGGCTTATTAAAATTAATTTCCCAAAATTTTATAACTTGTTTACCTAACTAATATTTTCTTTCCAGGCGTAAATATGTCTTCAAAAGTTCACTTTCACACTCACATTTGAGCTTTTTTCCGGCAAATCTTAGCGACGAAAGTGATGAGCATGGCGAAAGGTTTCACCAGCAAATTAAATAAATTGAGAATCGATGGATAGGTGATTACTGCGAAGGATGGGTGATTTCTGCTGTTTTCTCATAAGAGAAACTGATCCTAAAAAGAATAAGCGTCAAAGTAGAACACATAATTATTGCACATAGTAAAATCAAATTAAGATAAAGATTGTTAGAATATAGTATAAACATAAATAAATTTTAAAAAAAGTTAAAAATATGGGTAATTTCATTCATAAATTGAACTTTTAACTCAATGAAACAGAGCTAGATATTTCACTCTCCTTTATACCATACATAAGATTTGAGGTATACGTCGAAATTGCGCAACCTGGGTTTTTTTATAACTTTTTGTAGTTTTGCATCGATTTTCTTCAATTATAGCTTATTTGTTTTCTGATTAAACATAATGCTGCCCTCGCAAAGAGCAATTTTTTTAAATATTTTTTCATAAAAAAAAAACAAAAATCTGAAATGATAAGCTAATATGGCGAAAACTATCTGGTTGAGCAAAAAACAATGTATGATGTATTTATACCAAATTTTATTGTTATTTTGATTCTGTAAACCTTTTTGAAAATTGCTTGACCCGTTCGTGAGATATACGTAGTTAAAGGGAGCCGTCTTTTTGGTTTTTTCGAATAACGGTAAATTGCAAATATCTCGAAAACGGTACCATATAATCAAAAATGAACTCGATTTTCGAAATCAGGGGGTGGTTTTACATACGAATTTCATAACGGCGTTTCTGGTAAAGAGAAAAAGTTGAAATTCGTGGTCCAGTGGTATTCACGGAGATCTCCGTTTATGGAGTTTTTCCTTTTTAAGAAGATCAATAATAGAAGCAATAACAATCGCGAAGTGACCCAAAAATACTACTGAATCAACCCGAAAATGCCCTGAAAACAGTACCTACCGTCATGCGCGAAAAACTTCAAAAACAATTCCAGAAATGTCCTGAAAAAACACTGCAAAAGTCCTTAAAACTACACGGAAATTCCCCGTGAAATCTGAAAAAAGCCTATTTTGTCCAGCTATTACATCTAATCAACTCAGTGAATTTCAATAACAAAAAAAATCTTTATAAATATTTTTAAATAATGGGTGATATTAACCCGCCGTTACTCGCGCGGGGTGAAATTTTCACCCCACTACCTTATTTTAGCTTGTTTTATTAATAAATAATTTATGTTCATTGTATTTATTTCCTAAGAAAGGGAAATTTGTTTGTTAGTTACGCTAAATGAAATATCTTTTAAATTGACTCCTTATTTTTTAAGTTTATGTACGTTCTTTTTATTTATACACTGAAAAAAAAATCTACAGTAAACGGCCGTCAAATTGATAGTAAACCCTGTCATTTTTCGTCCAACAGTGGGTAATATAAATTTTGAAAGTGAGCCCCTATCATTCTTCGAATATACTGTCATATTGACATGAATTACTGTAAATTTTAAAGTGGACTCATATCATTATGCAAAAATCACATGTTTTTACTGCCAATTTTACAGTAAATACTGTAATATTTACAGTATTACCATCAATCGCTTGAAAGTGGTTTTGATATGTTACTTTCAATGTGCACTTTCAACTTTTTTATTTCAGTGTAAAATTATTCAATAAAAAAAGTTTCCTTATATAAAAGAAACTATTAGTCGTTATATTTACGACCTCATGTTATTACATACACGGTTGTGAATTTGTAGTTATTTACACTCCCAAGATATGACACATTTTAGCTTGGGGTGAAAAAATCACACCGCGCGGGTCCTAAAACAAGTGCGCGAGTAACGGTGGGTTAATAAAAAAGAGCAATTGCCTTTTCTCAAACTTTCAGAAACTTCACCAAAATCTGTATGGAAAAAGTGTCAAAATTTTGGTAAAACTTGAAATAGAAACAATTGATTCTTCTTTATTGATATCACCCAATGAATAACATTTTATTTTTAATTTGTGAAGCTTTTTATTCAAAGTGAGCCAAACCTGACGGAGATCACAAGAATGGCAAAAACCCGGAGAAATGTAATACTTAACTAAACCTTTTCAAGTACAAAATGAGAATATATAAATTATAATGAGAACATGTAACATTATATTGGGAAAGTGCAAATTGAAATGAGAAAAGGTAATGGGAAAAGGGGAACTCAAAGTGATAACGTGTAAAATCAAAGTGAGACACTCCGATATTTGTAGAGAAAAAAATAAGCTGGAGTATAAAAATATGGACATTCATATTTGACAATTTTGAAAATCGTTGCGGTCTATATTTAAATAAACAATGGAATGGTAAGGATGTCGTAGTTGCAAAATATTGTATATGCATATTAGTATACATTGTATAGGTACACATACCTACACATGTTCATATACTTACGTTTTCATAATTATTTATAATCAAAGCGAAAGAAGAATGTGTCCGGTAAACGTATAAAAAGAATACAGAGCAAGACAGTGGAAGATTGGTAAGCGCTGCGTCTCGGGGAGAAGATTGGGTAGCTTTAGCTTTCTCGCTAGGTGTGCATTACAAAATTGCTCACCGTTGAATAACGAGGGGTACGCAAGCAATACAGCCAAGAGGTGGCACAAGAAACAAGAAGCTCTCGGACATTCACGTAGAAGCTATTGTATCGTGGTTAGAGAAGGATTGTTCTCTAACTCTGTAACAATTGAGTCAGAGGGTGCTTCGTGAATTTAATATCACTATATCAACCACTACAAGTGGCAACCATATTGAGGGACAAATGTTTAGCTTAAAAAACGAGCAAGTTATGTCCGGGAGCTTAACCAAGCAGTAAGAGAGGGAAAGCAGATAGCATGGATAGATGAAACAAATTTCAACCTCTTCTGTAGGATGACCTGAGGCAGATCAAGGAGCGGCCATAGAGCGGTTCAAATTCTACCGGCTGCACGTGGTCCAAACGTGCACTTCATTGGAGGAATAACTACGACCGGGGGCCATTGAGGAGAAAGTTGCATAACATTCCGCAGGAGAAGCAGCAGTTTTGCGCAAAGGCCCATATTCTCCGATGTTAAACCCTATCGAAACCATTTGGTCGGAAATAAAAACGGAGGTGAGATTGAGTCTCCGTGTGCCAGATGTGCATCCTCCCGGAATTTGTGAGCAGCGATGACAATATTTGGAAACAGCAATAGACAATGCTAAGAGGTTTATAACAGGAGGGGATTGTGCAAGGGCCGTACGGCACATATATATGTACATATATGCATGTCCGAGTATAAGAAACAACTCAAAACTGTGTTGGCTACATTAATAAAAAATTATACTTTCGCATTTTGATTTGCATTTTCTCAATTTGAATTTACCTTTTCTCATTTCAAATAATACGCATATTGTCACATACGAAGCGAATGAAATTTTTGTCGAATTTCGCTGTCTCGAATTGCGGCATTCGGATCTGCGGCGAACTCGCCAAAAAGTGGGCAGTAGCGAAAAACTTAGATTCGCTTCGCCAAATCTGTCAAAATTTTACGAATGCTTTTTTCTTTCGCATCCAGATTATTATTATTTCTTTTATTAGTGGTCTTACGAAATATAGATAATTTGAAAGAAGAAAAGAATTTTTAAACACTACTGTTTAAATGTATTAACTGTGCCACCTTCAATATAACGATATGGGCTGGAGTGTATACTTTTCGCAAATGCCTTTACATACATATGTAATGCTTCTCACGATGATACTCCAGGGTATTGCAGAGCGGACCCTCTGTTTCTAAAAATATATCAAAACTACATGGTGCGTACAAGTTGTGCAGCCAATAAAGCTAACGGATGTTTCAGTTTAATTTACTTACTCGGAAATATCTCACACTTCTAATAAACGACACAATTGTTTATAGTTGGGAAAAGAAAGCTTCACAAAATCCGAACTCTTTATTCTTACTTTCTCATTACAATTCATATATATTACTGCCAAGCGCAGCATTACCAGACTAAACATTTCATATAACTAGAGAGATCAAGACCAAATCGTATGCCAATACAATTCAGTGCCGACGAAAACAGGATGTTTTCCCTTCTATGCCTCATCTTCTTGATCCTCTTGCCCTTGTTGGATGTAGCCCTGATTCTCTTCAGATGTCGCATCGACTGGTAGAATGTAGGGTGCAGTGAAATAACTCCCAAATGAAATAACTCCCAACAAAAAAATGAAATAACTCCCAAATATTTTCCATGCAAGTTGGGACTTATTTCATTATGAAATAACTCCCAATTCATTGGGACTTATTTCATAATTTTAACTGGGAATTATTTCATAATGAAATAACTCCCAAATGAAATAATCCCCAATAAAATATCTTTGGGAGTTATTTCATAATTTTTTGAAATTGGGAGGTATTTCATTTTTTGGGACTTACTTCATTGCTTGTAATCCAGGCATTGGGAGTTATTTCATTTTTAATGGGAGTTATTTCATTTTTGTTGGGAATATTTTTAGCGAACTAACGTCATTGACATTAATTCGCATTAAGAAAGCGAACTAAAGTCAGTACATTTTTTTTATATTCCAAATTTTAATTTTTCATTATCACCTTCGACTTATGATCATTATATCATGAATCTGGGATTTAAAAAATGAATCTGAGATTGGCTTAGGTCAGATCCCCAATTCGGGGCGTGATCAATGGTATTTATGTGCAGAACTCCTTTCCGCATTGGCGGCCTTCGGCCGCGCTTCAAAAAATAACCCTGGGCTACGCCATTCCAACTCCGGGTGTGTGCCATAGCCGTGGCTACCGCCACGGTGATGTCCTTCCGCATGCCACTCTTTTCTCACAGGGTAATCTGATTAGAACAACCACATGAAAATGACTTTAACTGCAAATATCTAGCAAACTACTAAAAATATTGGTTCAGCGGAAGTATATTCATGCTCCTGGGACCAAAGCGCGTCTCCTGATACATATCTCAACATTTTTTGTTGTGTATTAGCGCTCGGTACCCCACGTAAACGATTACCCATGTCTAGATTTAGAATCTGGAATGAGATTTTTTTCAACAGTTCAAAAGTTATTTGCAGTTAAAGTTCACAAATTTCCGTTATTTTCATGTGGTTGTTGTAATGGCACATTAGGCTGAGCCAAAAAAGTGAAAAAGTGTGGGAAACGTGACACGCGGAAGGACATCACCGTGGCGGTAGCCACGGCTATGGCACACACCCGGAATTAGAATGGCGTAGCCCAGGGTTATTTTTTGAAGCGCGGCCGAAGGCCGCCAATGCGGAAAGGAGTTCTGCACATAAATACCATGGATCACGCCCCGAATTGGGGATCTGACCTAAGTCAAATTTTCGCCTGCGGCGCTACTTTGTCGAATCTCAAACCCAAATGCCTCAATGACATTAATTCGCATGTCCAAAGCGAACTAAAGTCAAAATATTATATGAATTAACGGCACTGACTTTAGTTCGCTTTTGGTCATGCGTCTTAATGTCACTGACATTAATTCGCTTTTTGGGTGCGTAATTTGTTTGGAGGCTGAGCCCAATGTACTATTGATGACGTGCAAACATTTAAAAATATGCAACGCTTGTGTTCTAATGCTGCAAGCTAAGAGTATTTCTGAAGGACTAGAAAACTTTAACTGTCCGATATGCCGTCAAAAGGTCGACAACACTATTCAGGTTTTCATGTAATTGTTACATACATTCACATATGTATCTATGTACATATTAATTTCCTGTATTTTTCAAATTTCATTGTAACTGATTATATTGTAAAAATATACCATTTCAAATTTTGATTTGGGATTTATTTCATTTTTTTGGGACTTATTTCATTTGGGAGTTATTTCATTTTTTTTGGGGACTTGTGGTTTCATTGTGAAATAACTGCCAAATATTGGGAGTTATTTCATTTCCTTCTTTGGGAGTTATTTCATTTTTATTGGAACTTATTTCATTGGGAGTTATTTCTTTTGGGAGTTATTTCACTGCACCAGAATGTAGATCTTCTGCACGGGTCTTGTGAATTGCCCGGTTGCTGTCCTTACGACTACTGACCGGATGCGTCTATCTCTACTATTAATTACTTCTATCATTCTGGCTATCGCCACTGCGCTGGTGGGAAGTTCTGGCTTTTCAGCAGTACCAGCTGCCCAACCTTGACCGGCTCTATCTCTCTTCTCCATTCCTTTATCTCTTGAAGAGTCACCAAATACTAGTCTATCGCGTAAGGGGACGTAATATAATTGGCTCTCCTACCAGAAAATGTCCTGGGGTCAATACTTGCATATCGGTTGGATCATCACTGAGCGGATGGAGCGGGCGAGAATTACGGATACCCTCTATCTCTGCTAACAGTGTGATGAACTGCTCATGTACCATCACCTTCATTCCTATCACTCTTACTAGATGATATTTCATGGACTTTACTGCGGCTTCATAAATGTCTCCTTGAAGAGGAGCTGCAGGGACCATGAAGCGCCATTCAGTACCTCTCATATTCAAATGGCCGAACATACTTTCACACCTACCTCCCCTGCTAACAAAACGGCCATAGCAGGCTAAGAAAGCCAGGGATGTTAGTCCGCTGACAGCATCCATGTGGACTGCCCTAGTCTTAAGGCAGACAAAAATTGCAACCCAATGCTGCCTTCTCTCTATCATGCCCTCTCTATCTATCACCCTTATCTCAAATGGACCAGCATATTCTACACCTGTATGTAAAAAGGTTTGCCTACTTGGACTCTATCCCCCGGTAGATCAGCCATGAGCTGTTGCTCATATCGATGATTATACCTAACGCATACTTCACAGCTATGTAGGTAGTTTCTTACCCCCCTCCGCAGCTTGGGAATTCAATATCTCTAATATACTGCAAACATAACTTGTGCTTCCCCATGTCTTGTCTTTCTGTGTGCATGGTCCATTATGAGCCACGCTAGCCTAGAACCGTTTGGAATGATTGCAGGATTCCTCATCTCATAGTCTATCTCCGCTGAATCAATTCGACCCGTATCAGCCCATTCCTATCCATGATGGGCTTTAGCGTTTCTATTTTGCTTTTCTCAGGCAAATCTCTCACTTCCTGTAATGCCGCGTAATTCTTCCTGTAGAACTCCTGTTGGCCCTTTCTTAACATATATTCCAAGGCCTATACGAAACTATCTTTCCCCTTTTTGATCGTCTTACTCTTGCCCTATCTTTCACCTTCCTTACAAATCGTATCACGTAGCTGGGATATTGATTGCTTACTCTAGCTTACTCACATATGTGAGTAGTGGAATATCTTTCCCTGACCTATTGTCAAAAATTGAAATCCATGGCTTAAAAACCATCACTGTATGCACCTTTATTTCCATTTCTATCCCCTTTGGTACATCGTTCTTCATTTCCCTTACTGGCCATTATTCGACCGGTAAGGATAACTATCTGGTACCATGCAGACACAGACTTTTGCCCACCAGCTCGCTCGTCTTTAACCCACTACTCAATATGTCTGCTGGGTTTTCTTTGGTATTCACATACTTCCAACAATTAACGTTCGTGATAGTTTGTACCGATGCAACCCTATTGCTTACGAATGGCTTTAGATCACATGGAAGCTTTCGGATCCAGTGCAATGTTACCCACGAATCAGTCCACAGGGTATACTCAACGGCATTCCATTCCATCGAGTCTCTCACCCCAATCCAGAGTTTACCTAGTAATTCTGCTGCTGCTAATTCCAACCTCGGAATGGTGACTGTTCTCAACGGTGCATCCCGCGTTTTTGAAACCATAAGCTTACTGGTTATCTTTCCCTTTGGACTTTCTGCCCGTACATAGATTGCAGCACCATATGCCGTCGAAGATGCATCGGAAAATCCGTGAATTTCTAGTTTACTCTCTCTGGCTGTGCCTAGCCACCTGTGAATCTTAAATTGCTCCAACAAAACTATTTGATGCCAATATTCTCTGAACTTGGCTTCCAGATCATCAGGGACCTTCTCATCCCAACCTAAACTCAGCCTCCAAAGGTTTTGTATATTTATCTTCCCATTCGGATCGTATAATTGAGCCACGCGACTCAATATCCCTCTCTTAGTAACCTTATCATCTATCTCAGGGGGTATTCACCACAAATGAAAAGGTATCTTTCTCCACTGACCATTTAAAAACGAGGACAGAGGTCTTATCACTTTCCATCAGAATCATCGAGTCATCCGAGTCGGAGCTCATGGCCTCCCTCACCTCAATGGAATTCGATTTCCACTTTCGCTCAAACCCGCCACCTATTAGAAGGACGTCAATTTCTTTCGCTAGCTTGACAGCCGCTGACCCATTTTCTTCTCCTGTCACAAGATCGTTCATATAAAAATCATTTTCTATCGCTCGTGGTGCCATGGGAAAGGAATCTCTTGCACACTGGATTACTGACTTCACTGCATTATGTACCGACGAAGCCATGACATACGTGACGACTGTTAGCCAGTATTCCTCTAAACTTTCCCTTGGGCTCCCTCGCCAAAATATTCTTTGTAGATTCCATTGCCCCTTTGCCACTTTCACTTGCCTTAACATCATCTTGATGTCAGCACTAATGGCTATCTTGTGTCTCCTAAACCTCATTACTATCTCTGATAAGTCCCTCTGCAACTTTTCCCCTAGCATCTGAGTATCATTTAGCGATATCCCTCTCTCAGTTTTACAGCTTGCGTCAAAGACAACTCTGAACTTCTTCGTTAAGCTACAGCTTTGGGAATTGTGGTATTCGGGCCCCACTTTCAAAGATATAGTGAGGAGACAGGTACAGTGATAGGAGTGCTCGAGTGTCAGGGTTATAAGGAGTTAAATCAGCTCGTCAAAAGATTTTGGAAGCTAGATGAGATGGGAAGCTGTCACAAGCGGACAGAAGAAGAAGAAGCAGTGGAACAAATTTTTTTAAAAACCCATGAGAGAGATTTGGACAGTCGCGGTCACTATTCCAATTAAGGAGCAGGAATTGGGCAGTTCCCGGGAGATTTCCCTGCGTCGATTTATGAACTTAGAGAGAAAGTGAATTGCGGGATAAATACATTGAGTTTATGAGAGAGTACAAAAGCCTCGGGCACATGCGAAATGTTACAGAGACAGCTAAGCCAGGTGAGATAGTATATTATATACCTCACCATTGCATAACGAACAAGTTCAGAGATGTTTTTGACGCAAGCTGTAAAACTGAGAGAGGGATATCGCTAAATGATACTCAGATGCTAGGGGAAAAGTTGCAGAGGGACTTATCAGAGATAGTAATGAGGTTTAGGTGACACAAGATAGCCATTAGTGCTGACATCAAGATGATGTTCAGGCAAGTGAAAGTGGCAAAGGGGCAATGGAATCTACAAAGAATATTTTGGCGAGAGAGCCCAAGGGAAAGTTTAGAGGAATACTGGATAACAGTCGTCACGTATGTCATGGCTTCGTCGGTACATAATGCAGTGAAGTCAGTAATCCAGTGTGCAAGAGATTCCTTCCCATGGCAGCACGAGCGATAGAAAATGATTTTTATATGGACGATCTTGTGACAGGAGAAGAAAATGGGTCAGCGGCTGTCAAGCTAGCGAAAGAAATTGACGTCCTTCTAAATGGTGGCGGGTTTGAGCTGCGAAAGTGGAAATCGAATTAAATTGAGGTGAGGGAGGCCATGAGCTCCGACTCGGATGACTCGATGATTCTGATGAAAAGTGATAAGACCTCTGTCCTCGTTCTTAAATGGTCAGTGGAGAAAGATACCTTTTCATTTGTACTACAACCTTCTTTTAATTAAAATTTTTTAAATACGATAAAGACATATTTTCTTCTTTATTATACCCAGCGTACTAGTACAAGGGTACACTGAAATAAAAAAGTTGAAAGTGCACATTGAAAGTAACATATCAAAACCACTTTCAAGCGATTGATGGTAATACTGTAAATATTACAGTATTTATTGCAAAATTGGCAGTAAAAACATGTGATTTTTGCATAATGATATGAGTCCACTTTAAAATTTCATGTCAATATGATAGTATATTCGAAGAATGATAGGGGCTCACTTTCAAAATTTATATTACCCACTGACGGCCGTTTACTGTAGATTTTTTTTTTCAGTGTATTATAATTTTATCCACATAACGGTACTACGTAACGGCGCAAAATAATCGAGTTAGATATAGAGTTCCAGGTATGAATGTTCTTAGGTTGAAAAGAGGAATTGATTAAGGCATGCCCGTCCGTCCGTCTGTCTGTCCGTCCGTGTACCCGATAACTTGAGTAAAAATGAGATATTTGCATGAAATTTTGCGTACAGGTTACTTCCTGTCCAAGGTAGGATGCTATTGAAAACGGGCGAAATCGGATGATAACCACGCCCGCTATTTCGATATCGATAATCTTGAAAATCACATAAATTAACATAACTTGAGTAAAGATTGAGGTATTTGCATAAAATTTGTTATGCAGGCTACTTCCTGTCCAAGGTAGGTTGCTATAGAAAATTGCCGAAATCGGATGATAACCTTCTTCTTCTTTAAATGGCCATTTGACCGTCCAACATAGCTCGCCAGTAATTTCTTCTTTGCGCCAACTGGCGCCAATTGGAGACCCCACGAGATCGCAGGTCAGTCTCTACTTGGTCCTTCTATCGGAGTGGTGTTCTTCCCATTCCTCTGCTTCCACCGGCTTGTGCCAACAAGTATACCTTCTGGGCTGGAGCGTCTTCGTTCATTCGAACGACGTGGCCTAGCCAGCGAAGCCGCTGTGTTTTAATGCGCTGTACTATGTCGACATCTGCGTAAAGCTCATACAACTCATCATTAAATCTTCTTCGGTACTCGCCGTCGCCAACGCGTAGAGGCCCATAAATCTTTCGCAGAACTTTTCTCTCGAATACTCCTCGTCAGATGTTGTTAGTGTCCACGCCTCTGCACCATATAGCAGGACGGGAGCGATGAGTGACTTGTAGAGTGTGATTTTTGTTCGTCGAGAGAGGACTTTAATTTTCAATTGCCTACTCAGTCCAAAGTAGCATTTATTTGCAAGAGCAATTCTTCGTTGGATTTCTGGCTGACATTATTGTTGGAGTTTATGCTGGATCCAAGGTAAACGAAGTCCTTCACTATTTCGAACTTTTTGCTGCCAGCAGTGGCGTGGGTGCCAAGGCGCGAATGCGCTGACTCTTTGCTTGATACCAGCATGTACTTCGTTTTGCCTTCGTTCACAACCAAACCCATTTTTTCCGCTTCTTTTTATACCTAGTAGTGCTTCGCACACAAGGTATATTAACTTCATTCGCCTAACGGTAGGCATAAACGAATCGAGATAGATATTGACTTATGTATATCAAAATGCTCAGGAGGAAAAGAGAAATTGATTGAGCCATGTCCGTCCGTCTGTGAAGACGATAACTTAAGTAAATCTTGAGATATCTCAATGAAATTTGGTATGCAGGTTCCTTTTCACTTATCTCGGAGCGCTATTTAACATAGGCAAAATCGGTTAAAAGCCACGCCCACTTTCTATACATATAATATTTTCGAAAATACAAAAATAGTGATTATTCAGTACATAATACACTTATAAGGATAAAATTTGGTGTGTACTTTAGCGTTAAGGCAACAAATACATTTTTGAAGAAATTTTTAAAAAGGAAATATTATTAATCATAAATCAAAAACCGCTCAAAATAGGAAAATAAAATTCAGCACACATATCTATATATTAATAGGCTAACATTTTTTCCATACAATCAATTGCCAGAGTGTATCTCATAAGAAAATGCATAACTCCAATTATTATATATTTTGATATGTTTTCATGGGCCAGGAGCTTTGCATAGGCATATTATATTTAACAAAAAATGCTTCATTAATTTGTAATAATTCATCAAAGTTTTCACCAAAACCCAAAGCTGTTAAGTACAGTATCTGACTGTTTTGTTGTACATACAGCAGTGGCGCAGGTGGCGAGCGTGCCGGCTATGATGCGTGCGTTCGTGGGTTCAAGGACGTGTTCAGGGCGGGTTAAGTTTTTTTTTTTTTTTACTAAATTGAATTTGCCTTAAAATATACGAAAACTTTTTATTATATTTTTTTTTTTTAATTTATTATATTTGTAATCCAATATTTTTCTGTTTATTATGTTTATGGCATCTATCTTGGAGTGAAAACCCCAAATTTTTTGAAAAAATATAAAAAATTTATTCCAATTTATCAATTTATATTTTTTAAGAAATATATCATATTTAATATACAAAAAGTAAAAACGCAGTTTGTAGCTTCTTCAATTTTATATTCACGAAATAGTTTGAAATTGCGTTAATTTTCCTAAAGACATCAACTATTTTCTTCCTAAAAATTTGTATTTGTAAAAGAGTCGACATATAACCCAATATTTCAATATTTTTCTGTTTATGACATCTATTTTCGAGTGAAAAAACCAAATTTTTTTAAAAATAAAGCTAAAAAATTATTTCAATATTTCAATATATATTTTTTAAGAAATATATCATATTTAATATACAAAAAGTAAAAACGCAGTTTGTAGCTTCTTCAATTTTATATTCACGAAATAGTTTGAAATTGCGTTAATTTTCCTAAAGACATCAACTATTTTCTTCCTAAAAATTTTTATTTGTAAAAGAGTCGACATATAACCCAATATTTCAATATTTTTCTGTTTATGACATCTATTTTCGAGTGAAAAAACCAAATTTTTTAAAAAAAAAAGCTAAAAAATTATTTCAATATATCAATATATATTTTTTAAGAAATATATCATATTTAATATACAAAAAGTAAAAACACAGTTTGTAGCTTCTTCAATTTTATACTTACGAAATAATTAGAAATCGCGTTAATTTTCCTAAAGACATCAACTATTTTGTTCCTAAAAATTTTTATTTACAAAAGAGTCGACATATAACCCAATATTTCAATATTTTTCTGTTTATGACATCTATTTTGGAGTGAAAAAACCAAATTTTTTTAAAAAAAAAAGCTAAAAACTTATTTCAATTTATCAATATATATTTTTTAAGAAATATATCATATTTAATATACAAAAAGTAAAAACACAGTTTGTAGCTTCTTCAATTTTATATTCATGTAATAGTTTGAAATCGCGTTAATATTCCTAAAGACTTCAACTATTTTCTTCCTAAAAATTTTAATTTGTAAAAGAGTCGACATATAACCCGAATTTTTACATATTTAGGCTAATTGGGCCAGTTAAGATATGTGTTTTCAATATTTCCGAGTTGAATTTGACGAAAGAAACCAGAAAACCATCATATGTGTAAGTTGTAATATTCGCCTGCTAAACGGACTTCAAAAAATCCACAACTAAAGGAAAAATTGAGAAAACAGTCTGTATCACAAATATTTAACAAAAGTTGGGGTGGGAACTCGCTACCCTACAATTGATAGTGGAGTAGATTGTCAAACAACTGACTGGGCAATTTTAGTGAAAACGATCAATCAATCGCTTGACACCACAATTTGACGTCAGTCTTTAACGCGCTCTGCTTTATCGACTTCATGTCAGTTTTTAAGTCGTAATGAAAACACATTTGACATCAAATCGCCATAGTGTCAGTTAAGTCAGTTTTTGTGGTCAGTCATTTTGATCTAATGAAAACCAGCCTTAACTATGTTGTTGGTATATGTCAATGAAATTTAATTTTGTTTATTGAAATATTGACGGAATATGAAAGGAGGGTCTGATGGTGGACTTTCAAACATTACTAAGTACAGTTTTTGCCATCTCCTATTAATGATTACTGGTCTTTAATGGACGGATTTTTTTTTGGTTAGTTGTCAAATTACCCGTCTTTAGAGTAAACCAGCTTTTATGAAAGCGACTCTCAATAACTCAACTATAAATAATTATTTTCAGCAATAAAAATGTCTCCAATATTTATGCCTCTAGGCATTAGGTACTGGAGAAAAATGCGAACAGAGGATTTAATAAGTTAAACTAATTTAAGGTGGTCGAATTTCGACCACGGGATATACTAGTTTATATTAATACAGGCAATGTTACGAAAAAAAATTAGCGAAATCGGGTAAGGTCCACGCCCAATTTCATACGAAAGATTTTGAAAAGGATTATAGATATATTGAATATGCAATAACTTTGCTTAAACTACCTGTATATCATTTATATTTCACTTCTAAAATGTTCATGGGCAAAGAAAGTCGAATGCACAAAATTTTTGGAAAATGGGCTTGGCCCCGCCCTTTTATTGTGGATTATTCCCCAAAACTTTTCATGCCATAACTCCGGTAAAAATTAATTTATTAAAACGATATTTGGAGAAAGTGTTCAACATATAAAGTTTACTCTTTGCTGTTAAAGTGAACAAAATTGGTTAACGGACACGCCCACTTTTTAAACACAGTTCTGAAAAATTTCTTTGTAAAATTAAAATCGCGATATTTCCATAATTGTATAAGTTATATTAATAAGATTTTGCACACATAATAAGCTTTTCAAGCGAAACTAAACTGTAAAAAAATGTTGTGGATTTTGTTGAAGTAGGCGTGGCGCCGCACACTTTTCAGCAAAAAAGGTCAGCTATTTTCAAAAGCGATTGCTTGAAATTTCAAAAAGGTATTTCAATGACAGTTAGCGAGATGCTTGCCAATAGTATGTAGTCAGGCCCGTTCGCACGGGGGGGGGGGGGGGGTTTGGGGGTTAAAACCCCCCCCATGGCCAAATCTAAGTTGCAATGATTTAACAAAAATTTTCAAAATACAGTTTATAAATCTTGTATTGGATCTTGACTAATAATTTTTGACAAAATTAGTTAAAATAATTTTACGGCAGAAGAAATTGGTGAAAGTTGCAAAGAATAAGGTTGGCCAATACATAAGTCCGGCACTTTGAATTGCACTTGGAGCTTTCCGAAATTACAAAGTTGTGTAGCGTATGGGCATTTTTTGTTCTTAAATTTTACCGATGAAAACAATGAGCAGTTTCAATTAACAGAGCGAATGAACTGCAAGGCTCAATTATATGAAAGATTTCGAGTGTTTTCTGACCCTTTTTGTTGTATTCGTAAAGAGAATTGTGAGAAAATGAACGTTGGAGAGCAGATGAGCGACAACGTTCAATTATTTGAATGTTTTCAAACATTTTCTGAGATTTTTTTTTTAACTTAAAGGAAAATAAAGATCGCATTTTTCATGGACGTTTATCAATAGTCTGTGGAAAATAAACATAGCATATTTCATATTTTCCGAATAGTGTCAATAAAAATTCATAAACCTTATTTTTTTATTATTTATAATAATAATAATAATTCCCAACGGATTATCCACCATATCCCGCCCGACCGGCGCGTCCGCAATACGCGCGGATTGTTCTTTCGTGCCGAGTCTTTGAAAGGCTTTGGTTTGTTAATCGTCGAGATCTAAAACTGCTCAGCTACAGAGAAAACCTCATCAGCTAAGTAAAAGGATATGAAAAAAAATTGTTGCTATGTATTTAGGATAGAAAGAATTGACTTTTTTATGCTGCATAGTGAGTCTGGAATATCAAACGTACCAGAATGAGAAAGGCTCATTTAATTCAAAATTAGTTCGGCACTGTTTCAAGATAAGTGGTTTAAAATGTCTTGATGGACGAGAAGGTACATTGAAGTTCACTTCGCTCAAAAGAAACGGGCTTACGATTGAACCATTTAGTAATTTAATCATGAAGACAATTCCAAGCATTTCCCTCCGACTAGAAAGGCTGTGAAGATTAATTAGTTTTAAGCGACTCGTATACGATGGCAAATTAAACAAGGGATCCCAGTGAAGATCTCTTAAGGCAAATAGTAAAAATTGTTTTTGAACTGATTCTAAGCGATCCACGTGGACCTGGTAACGCGGGTTCCAAATTATAGAACCGTATTCAAGTATCGGTCTGACTAATGTAGTAAAGAGAGTTTAAGTTACATAAGGGTCGCTAAATTCTTTAGACCATCGTTTAACAAATGCTAGAACGCCTCTAGCTTCATTGACTGTTACGTTAATGTGGCAGTTGAAACTGAGTTTGTAATCCATAGTAACCCCAAGGTCAACAAAATCATACATTTGCTCAAAACTGTTAATTGTATAGGAAGCTGGCTGTGATTTTCCTCTCGAAAAACTCATGTATTTACATTTCTTTAGATTAAACGGCATATAATTTAAATCGCACCAAGTAGCAAGTGTATTTAGATCTGATTGAAGCTTCTTCGAATGACATAAAAAGCTTTACATCGTCGGCATATATTAAAATTGTCGAAAATTATATTACTGTAGAAATATCATTTATAAGCAACAAGAACAGAATCGGGCCAAGATGGCTTCCTTGTGGAACTCCTGAGGAGACATAAATAACATCGGATTCACAATTTTTAAACACTACTTTTTGTGCTCTGTCGCTAAGGCAAGAAGAGATCTAGCGATTGAGACCCGGCTGGAAACCCAACTGATCCAGTTTATGAATAAGTAAAGAGTGACACACTTTATCGAAAGCTTTGCTGAAATCAAAGTAAATTCAAGTAAGTTTGTAACGGTGGACTTTCCCTTACAGAACCCGTGTTGACAGTCGGAAATCAAGGTAGAGATAGGATTTATTTATTTATTTATTTATTATATTCATTCAGTCTATGATTATTCATCTTACAGACTATATACAAAGAAAAGTTAAAATTAATAAGTTAAAAGTATAAAAAATATTACAAATATTAAAAATAAATAAACAAATGTATTATAAACTTAATTCGATGACAGACTTAAAGGTTACTCGTGGCAAGGAAAAGTCAAAAGTTAGACTCTTCGAGAGCTTATTATATTCAGTAAGGGCACGAAAGATTGGATTAAAATTGTAAGCTGATTGGTAACAATATCTTCACACACTTTTGGGATGGCACGTGTCTTTCCATGCTTTTGGAAAAACACCACACTTTAGTGACAGATTGAACAAATTGGTAAGGGGTTGGTAAATATTGTTAGCACACTTCTTCAAGAAGCATGTAGGAATCCTATCAGGTCCGCATTTAAAAGGTTCCTTCAAGGTTTTCAGATAAATAAGAACATCATTGGCGCATATAGTTGGACAATTAATTAAATTGTTTAGAAAGTCAGAGTTGGTGACGGCAGAATAGTTAGGAGTCAAAAATTGCGCAAGGAAATTATGACCCAAAATAAATAAAAAACGACCCCAAATAAGCTTCAGAAAACCACCAATAAAAGGCTCCGAAAAGTGTCTGAGAAGGCTCCAGAAACCCTCAGAATGGAGGAATAAAAGGATCCGAAAAAGGTTCAGAAAAGCACCAATAAAAGGCTCCGCAGTTTATTTAGAAAGAGTCAAAAAACGCTTCAAATTCATCGAAATCGGACTCATTTCGGACTCTTTTTTATGACTTCGTTGGAGTGCCCGCGTAGAGCGATTTTTCGCTCCATTTGGGCTCCGAAAGAAGCTCATTTTGGAGAGTAAAGTTCTGAGAAATGAGCGTTTTATGGCTCCGAAAGGAGTCTTTTTTTGCACTTTTAGTTAGCTGGGATATGCCATCATATCACTCCTTTTTATACCTGGTAGTGCTTCGGACACAAGGTATATTAACTTCATTCGCCTAACGGTAGTATGTAACGGCATAAACGAATCGAGATAGATATTGACTTATATATATCAAAATGTTCAGGAGGAAAAGAGAAATTGATTAAGCCATGTCCGTCCGTCCGTCCGTCTGTGAACACGATAACTTGAGTAAATCTTGAGATATCTCAATGAAATTTGGTATGCAGGTTCCTTTTTACTTATCTCTGAGCGCTATTGAAAATAGGCAAAATCGATTAAAAGCCACGCCCACTTTCTATGTATATAATATTTTAGAAAATACAAAAAGAGTGATTATTCAGTACATTCCCACAACAGCCCACAACAGCCGGTTCTACGTAACGGAATGACCCGGGTTTTACCCGGCCAAGGGCTGTTATTTCAGTGTAACCCTGTCCAATTTGTCCAATCCCACTCCTAAATTGTCATCCTCGGAGCAATCCCTTGCAGCAGGGTTTGCTCCAATGTCTCTTGCTACGGGCTGGTATCGAATCCAACCCCGGACCGAGAGACTGGATCTGCTGCGTCTGCTGGAAGAAAATATATGTTAAACGTTCACATTCCGTTCAATGCAGTAAATGCAAGAGATGGTTGCATAGATCTGGATGCTCAGGGCTTAACCCTGCCATCCCCAGAACCCGTACTTTTTTCAGTACTTTTGAGGCACCATGTTGTTCGCGCACACGCGCGTCCCGCGGTTCTCGTCGCTCCGGCGCACACACACCGCACCTACCATCATCAAATGGCCACGACAGTGGCCCGGTCTTCACGACCTGCAGCCTTGCTGCTCCCGCCTCACCTCAGTCCCCAATCTCGTCCCCCCCTACTTCCAGCATGCACGTGGGTCAGGAACATAACCTCCTCGTACCTTTCACCACGTGCACTGTTTGTCGGCAAAGACTATATACGCCTGCGGCATCGGTTAAGTGCAATAACTGCCTTGGCCTGTGCCACATCCATATGTGCTCTGGGCTCGCAAACAGGAACCTTTGAACGGATGCATTTATTGCCCCTTGCTGCAGTACTCAGCCGCCCTCCACGCCACACAACATCGGCCAAGACGCGCTGAACCCTAGACTGCGTCACAGCTTGGGACTATGCCCACCTCCACCTAGGCAACCGCATCCGTCCCTTACCCCCAGCATGCCTCCACCCTCCCTCCCGACACACTTCAAAATCCTACAGCTGAACTGCAAAGGGTTAGCTGGTAAGATCGCGGAGATAACAGACTTTATGAAGTCGAACAACATTAAACTGGCCGCCATTCAGGAGACCAAACTGAATGCTAACTCGGACTTACGTACTCGTGTTGGGTACAATGTACATAGGAAAGACCGTCCCAGCGGTCATGGGGCGGCCTCGCATTCATTACACACCATACTGTACAATATAATCTGTTTGCCGCTGACGTTGACCCCAGGGACTCTACCCTTGAATGCCAGGGCATAGCAGTCCGGACAGGCGACGTCGACCTGCGAGTGTTAAATATTTACATTCCCCCTGTTACGTGCTGTCCCCGTGATTATCGCCCTGATATTAGTGCGTTGCTAAGGGGCGATAACTGCCTCATCTTAGGTGATTTCAACGCACATCACGACCTCTGGCACTCCAACTTGCCAGCAGATAGCAGAGGGCACGCACTCGCAGAGCAAATAGATAATTCGGCATTCTGTACATTGAATGGAGATGCCCCCACTAGGGTGGCAGGTAACTGCCACAGTTCGCCAGACATCTCCATTTCAAGTGCGGGCCTTATCAACCACGTTAACTGGCAACCTATGCTTACACTGGCATCTGACCACCTACCCATCCTACTAGACATCGAACGACCGTCCGACTTCATAACGACAGAACAACGAACGTAAATTAACTTTAGTAAAGCGGACTGGGACCGCTTCACGGACTTTACAGAGCACTCCTTCGCTGACCTAACCACACCGACGGACGTATGCAAAGGTGAGAAAGAGTTTCGCAAAGTCATCGATTCAGCCTCTGGCCGCTTCATCCCTGCTGGCAGAATCCCGGAAATTCGGCCGAATTTCCCTGCGGAAGCAGCGGCAATGGCAAGAGAACGTGACCAAGTGAGACTCTTGAACCCCGCAGATCCAAGAATAAAGGATCTCAACGCAGAAATCCGTCGGACTGTCAATGATCATAAATTGAAGAAGTGGAAAGAACACCTAGAGTCATGCAACCTCTCCGGCGGGGTCGGCAAATTATGGTCGACAGTCAAGGCCCTATCCAACCCGACCAAATACAATGACAAGGTCGCCATTGCTTTCGGCGATAACATCAAGTCGGACCCCAGGAAGTGCGCGAGCGCATTCTGCCGGCAATTTATACTGCATTCTCCTGCGGATAGGGCTAAGAGAAAAGCCATCCGACGCGCGCACAAACACAAACACACAGCCGCGCCCATTGTCGTCTCCGCTGCAGAGGTCAAGGAAGCTATAAGGAAGGCCAAACCTTCAAGATCACTCGGACCCGACGGAATTGCCATGAAGATGCTGAAACACCTAGGCCACGAGGGGCACAAGTACTTGGCGGCTCTATTCAACCTCTCACTGTCCACCTTCGTTATACCAGATATCTGGAAACATGCGACTGTGGTCCCCCTCCTAAAACCTGGGAAGCCGGCAAATCAAGGAGACTCTTATCATCCGATATCTCTCCTTTCGCCGGTAGTGAAGTTGTTAGAGTCTATTCTGCTCCCATATTATACTGCAAACCTGCAGCTGGCCAATCATCAACATGGCTTCCGTAAAAACCATAGCACAACATCAGCGTTGAACGCCATCACGACGCAGATTAACTTCGGTTTGAACCAACACCAAGCAAACCACAGGACGGTTCTCGTGGCACTTGACCTGTCGAAAGCCTTCGACACAGTCAACCACGCCACACTCCTTGAAGACCTGGAGGAGACACCGCTTCCTGCCGGCCTAAAAAGGTGGACCGCCAACTACTTGAACGGTCGGCTGGCGTCAGTGCAGTTTCGAAACGAGAGATGTAGACCCCTTCTGTTTAACTTCTACATCTCGAGCCTCCCTCCCCCACCAGAGGGGGTCTCCATCGTTTCGTACGCTGACGACTTCACTGTGATGGCCACGGGCAAAGGACCTTCGACAGACGAACTTTGTACTAGACTGAACGACTACCTGCGCGACCTTTCCTGCTTCTTCACAGAGCGGAACCTGACTCTTTCCCCGACTAAATCTACGGCGACGTTGTTCACCACGTGGACTGCGCAGATGGGGCAGGAGTTGAATGTCCACGTAGATGGTGTTCCACTACCTACTGTCAACCACCCCAAAATTCTAGAGGTTACATTCGACAATAGCCTCACCTTCGCTAATCATGCCACCGCAATAGCTTCAAAGGTACAAAGCCGCAACAAGATCCTCAAGTCACTGGCCGGCAGTACTTGGGGCAAATACAAAGAAACGTTGCTGGTCACCTATAAGGCTATTGGCCGACCGGTTATTGATTATGCTGCGCCCATATGGTCGCCTAACCTTCACGACACCAACTGGAGGAAATTGCAGGTCTGCCAAAACACCACCATCAGAACTGCAACGGGTTGTTTGCTTATGTCTCCTGAGTCTCATCTCCACCAGGAGGCTCAATTGTCCAACGTTCGCGAGCATGCGGAACTTTTAAGTAGGCAGTTCCTTCTGAACTGCCACCGTCCCAGTCATCCAAATCGACAGCTATTGGATGAAACTCCGCCCCCTAGAGACATAAGGAAGCATCTCCGGAAGCATTATGATGAGATCCGGCATCACATCTCGTTGCCGACCATAGGCGGGCCCTAAAGGACCTCCACACTGAGTCGGTGGACAGATCCCTCAGATCCCGGCCTATGAACCCCGTTATTGGTGCCCAACCACCCGTTCTTACTGAGGAAGAACGTGTCCTTCCGAGGGAGACTAGAGTCATGCTGGCTCAACTTCGGTGTGGATATTGCAATAGGCTGAACTCCTATTTGTCCAGACTGAACCCTACCATACCAAACACATGCCCTGCATGCGGTATGGCCCCCCACGACACGCAACATCTCTTTTCGTGTTCTTCGGAACATACTCTTCTAACTCCCTTATCACTTTGGTCCAACCCTGTTGAAACAGCGCGTTTCCTTGGACTTCCGTTAGAAGAGCCCGATGACAACTAGGAGTGTTTTGGCCCTTTGGGCAGGGCGAAGCACTGCTAACAACAACAACAACAACAACATTATTCAGTACATAATACACCTATAAGGATAATATTGTGTGTGTAATTTAGCGTTAAGGAAAAAAATAAATTTTTGAAGAAATTTTTAAAAAAGGTGCGAGGCACCGCCCACTTTTGATTAAGTCAAATTTGGAAATATTATTGGTCATAAATCAAAAACCGCTCAAGATAGCAAAATAAAATTCAGCACACATATTTATGTATATTAATACAGGCAATATTTCGAAAAAAAATTAGCGAAATCGGGTTAGGTTATTAACTTTTTTTATTTTCATACCTTTCATGAACATGAGGAAAGGTATTTATATTTTGTTATTTAGTGATAGTTTAATTTACCACTTACAATAGAAATGTTTTTAATCGATAACAACCAGTTGCCTTTATAACAAATTTTCCGTTATTAAAATAGACCTGAGTAAATTAGGATACCAAAACAGATCACTACTAGGTATTTAATGTTCGGTTGCACCCGAACTTAGACTTAATTACTAGTTTTAGTTTACGTCAGCATATGCTAACAGTTGCACGCTTTTATAGATTGTACTATTTTCTCCAACATCAAATTAAAGAAATCGCTTGACAAGACCTTATATGCGATATTCAAAAGGCTGATTCCGCGGTAGTTGGTGCAGTTTGCAGGATCACCTTTCTTGTGGATTGGGCACAGAACACTTACATTCCAATCTTCGGGCATGCATTCATCCGACCATATTCTGCACAGAAGCTGGTGCATACGCCTTACCAGCTCCTCGCCGCCATGCTTGAATAGCTCAGCAGGCAAACCATCAGCGCCAGCTGCTTTATTGTTTTTCAACCGGGATATTGCTATTCGCACCTCATTATATCGAGCTCTTCTCTGGTTTCTTGCTCAATTTCTCCATTTAAAAGGGCAGAGAAGTGATCCCTCCATATCTCTAGTATTCTCTGAACATCAATCACCAGGTCGCCGTTCTCGTTCTTACAGGAATTTGCCCCGGGTTTGAAACCTTCCGTCATTCGTCGAATTTTTTGATAGAATTTTCGGGCATTATTCCCATTGGCTAGCATCTCAAGCTCATTGATTTCATGCTGATTTCGGGTGATAACCACACCACCTTTTTCGTTATCGAAAATAACATAAATTAACATAAGTTGAGTAAATATTGAGATGATTGCATTAAATTTTGCATACAGGTTACTTTCTGGCCAAGGTAGGTTGCTATTGAAAATGGGCGAAATCGGATGATAACCACGCCCCCTTTTTTGATATAGAAAATTTCAAATGAGATTCTAGGGCCTATATCATTGCCAAGTCATGGTATTTGTATCTCGTTCTGAAAACTAACGCTGGGTATTTAATGTTCGGTTCACCCGAACTTAGACTTCCTCACTTGTTTTCGTTCAAGCCTTTCGCTTCAGTGGACAACGCCTTGATCTTATTATTTAACAATTCATTTTTTAATTCCAATGACGTTAACCTTTCACTTAAATCTAACTTCTCTCTCTCTTCTTCAGACTCCTTCGCCTTTTTTCTCTTCGGAGCTAGTCAGCCGGATGACCCATTGTCTTCTCTGTCTTTCTATTGGCTATCACCATGGGTTTTCTTGTTCTTTACCTTAGCGTCATTCTTCCTCTTCTCCTTTTGCAACTCATAAGCAGTGGGATTGCCTTGCAACATTGGCAGGCGACTAAACTGTCTAAGGTGCTCACGGCAAATCAAATACTTCCGATTGTAGAGTTGATTTAATCTATTCCACGCCTCTTAATAGTTCCCGTCGGTTAATTGCCATTCACCCAAAGTTTTGGCGGCCCTTCCCGTCATCGACCCAGCCAGCAGAGCTACGTACGTTTTACAGAGAGCACATGTTTTGGTCGGTTTTCCCAGCCGTAAATCGTCAGCTTAACGTCGTGTTAGGCTAATTTTTTTACCAGATTGTAGTAATTAACCAAATTTTGATTTAAACAGCAGACATGTGGCAACCATATTTAAAGTGACTGAAAAAAAGTGAAATTTTTCTTTCATTTTGAAATATAAAAACAAAAAAATTTTGGAATTTTTTTTTCACAATCCAAATATGTTCACCAGGCAGCTGTTAATTGTGAGTACTTAAAGATTTTGTAAAGTTGTAAGAAACGGAATGCACATATTTTTTCCTTTTGAAATGTCGCAGGTTAATTTCAATTGTCACTTACATTTTAAGGAAACAAACACAATCGGAATATTTTTTCGTGTCTCGAAAGTGACAGTCAGCTGTAGATGAACCCGGTACTCCGGTATTCCCTGGCGGTACATACCCGAATTTCGAAGAAGTGCCGGCATTTACATACTCTATATGAAATATCTGCGCATCCAAGATAAATTCCCCCTTCAGCTTTTAATAAGTTGTTTTTCTAAAGTTAAATATTGAATTATAAGATTAAAATACTTGCGTTTACTTACATACATATGTGCATAAAAAAGAAATGTTTTCTTTTTTTTAAAAGATAATGTGGTAAGAAATCGGCTACAAAATGTATGCAGAGAGGATTGGAAAACGGATCCAAAAGTATTTGCTAGTATGCATCCGACAACCGATCGAAAAAGTATCTCAAAAACGTATAGAAAACGCATGCTAAAATGTAAGAATAATACCCATAAAACGCATGGGAAAATGTGTCAGTTTGTTTTAAGTTTTTTCTACTTTCACACACATACGTTTGGTTCGCACACTTTAGTGGGAAAACAGATCCAGAAAAGTACTGTAAACGCAATATGAAAACCGATGTAAAATAAGTTTTATATCAGCAATTCCTTTCATTTTCGGATACATTTATGGATTTTTTGCTGGCTGGGGACTTTTTAAAATAGGCAAATCTATATGCTGAGGATATCTGCTCATTGTTGTGGATAGCTGCCATAAATCGATAGCAAAACCCTTGCCTTTTTAAAATGTGGCCATCAAATTCGCCCCAGGTATTTTTAAGATCGTGCTGGTGATATGGCACATTCACCTGGAGATTTATCGGTTGCTTCTCAACTGAACCTTGCGCAGAAGCTCTCTCAGGAGGGGTAAGCTCCTCTATCTTTCGCTTTAATGCTGTTTTGGTTTCAAAGTATACCTCTTCAGCAAGCTGCATGCCGCGCTCTATCTCCTCTAATGCATCCGCTTCAATGCTTCCTAGTATAGAAGTTCCTACTACGTCGCCATTCAAGCGCACCCATTGTTCCTCGAGTGTTCCCAGCCGTGCCCTTACCATCTCAATTTCCGCATTGTCAAAGGACGGCCCTTTCGCAAATTCTCCCACGGCTTGATAGCGTACAAGGCTGCTGTATTTCTGTTCAAGTCAGCCATTTTAAATCTATCGCAAAAAGAAAATAAACAAAAAAAAAAAAAGAAACAAATCGTAAATCTACTTGCATCGTTTGCGGTTACGCCATTCACCATATATTCTTTGTTCTGCTGTGCAGGTACTTACTATTATAAATAAAACATACACCCCTGTCATGGAATCCAATAGTTGTCGGAATTGGATTTAAAACCGACAGAAAAATTGCTTTGATGTCATGAAATCCAATGTTATCGGTTTCATGTTCGAATCGGAATTATGTCGGATTTAGGTGTCACAGAAACCGATAATATCGGTTTTGGTATCGGAAACAAACCAAGCAGCTGGCAGCTATTGGATTTGCTTTTTTTTCAATTGCAGATAGAAAATTTAATAAAAATGTGAGTAAATGATGGTTTTAAATAAAAATAAATATTAATGAGGCTCATATTTTTATTCGTACTAGGGGAAAATATAGAAATCGCAACGTAGCTGCTAGCTGCAGTACTGCTGGAACTTGAGATCGTGCCAAGTGTCCGCCAATAGTGCCAAGTACCATTTGGAAAGCCTCTGTAATACTTTTCCCCCTAAGGATTATTGTTACGGAGGTAAAGACGCGTCTTTTGAGACCTCTCTCGAGATTTTTGGACGTGTATCAACACTTGACGTTGGATGGAAAGTATTACCAAGCCTCTTTATTTAGCCTATAACATGCTATCGAACCTGCAAATATCATATAAGTATTTACAAGCGCACCTTGCAATAAATCTACTTATGCTGTCTCCGGCAGCTGTTTTTGTTGTTGTTGTTGCGGGTTGCTGCAATCCCATAAAATTTTCATTTTGACCTTCCCGCAACTTCCTTCTTCCATCAACATGAACGCCACAACTGCCATTTTCTACTCATATACTTTTATTTCTATTCAATTTTTATGATTTATTGAAGTAAACAATGGAATTTTTGTCAAAAAAGCGAAAATAAAATTTGCGATCCACACAAAACATCGGTTTCATGACACCGAATGAAATCAATATTGATTAGCAATTCCGATAAAATGCAAAACCGACTTGGATTCCATGACAGCCCTGATAATTTGCTTTTTATTATGTTACTAGCAGGGCATCCGGCGTTGCTCGGGATGTAAGTAGTTCATAAAGTTCTGCTACCCTCACTTTAGAAGATAATTTGCAGGCTTAGAAGCTTCGGAACAATATTTATTTTCCCATATTATATCCCGTTTATGTCTACGGCAACCAACTAAGGTAAAGGCGTTTATTAATAGTCTAATATCGACATTTCGTCATCTCCTTTCCATTTGACTCTTTAGCTGTGCCTAAACATTCCCTAAGTCATCCCCAGTCATTTTTTCAAAGAAATTTCCAATATACAGACACAACTTTTCTAGAGTTTTACTATAGTTATGCTTGTAAATTGTAATGTTTTATTGGAACAACATTTTTAACGATAACTCATTTACCAATAAATATATCGAAGTATCGAAAAGTTAGAACGAAAGATTCCCCTTTCGTTTATACCCATATTCTACGGAAATTTTTTGACCGATAACTCAGTTATCGATAAGTTCATCGAAATATATCGGAGTCTAAGTGAAACCTGGGGACTTCCTCTTTCGTTTGATACCCATAGATATTGTAGCATAATTTTGAGGTTTTTGGGCAAACACAGTTTTCCGATAACTCAGGTACCGATAAAATTATCGAAATATATCAATATTGCATGTAAATTTTGAAGTTTTAGGGCAACCTTTTTTTCGCCGATAACTCTGTTATAGATTAATTTATTTAAAAAATATCATATCTGGGTCAGAATTTCTGAAATCAGCACAAAAAAATGGGCGTCTTAATTTTTTATCATTATGTAGTAAATATGATTCTATTTCATTTCAATAATTTTTCACCCTTCTTCGATTTTTTTAATTTATTTTTTTATCGAAGTTCTAGTGATGTGAAAATTTCGATAACTTTTTAAACAAACCTTTGTAACTTTCAAGCCGATTGACCGATTTGGACGAAATTTTGGGATATTGCAGGGAATGAATCAGGCTTTAGATGACTAAACTTAAATTTTATTATTGCTATTATTTTTAAATATAATTATTCAAATGGAATTTTTTTTTCTGTTGTGCCCCTTATACAAATTTCAGAAAATATGTATTATGACAGCACACATCCAAGTATGGCAAATCCACAAAAAAAATTTCCGAGCCACTTTTACTTTAGGACTTATAATCAAAATAATGGTGATACTCTGTATAATAATGCATGCCGTTCGCCATTTTATGGCACACACTTTACTCTAAACTAAATGAAAACTAAAATAAGTCATCGAATTTTTTGTCAGATGACATTAATTTTTATATTCAAGAGCAAATATGTACATACAATCAATTAAAACATGTCATGGGCCCAGCGGCGGATCCAGGATTTGACCAAGGGGGGGATTTTGGATCACATTTTTTTCGTTGTGACTTTATAACTCAAGAACGGGCTCACCAGTCCAAACCAAATTGCTAGGCATTATTCGGACTATACAAAAGATGGTTTATGTTTTGAAATTTTAAGATTCGGATACCAGGGTCTCGAGATTTAGGCCAAAACGTGGACCTGGCTAACCTTTATAAGAATTTATACAATATGGGTATTAAATGAAAGGTTTTGACAAGTGCTTTAATATGGTGTACCTATTAGTCCCATATCAGACACCGATTTTGAGATATTGTCCAAAATGTGGGCCAGGTGTGACCCTATAAGGTGGTTTTGCAATATGGGTATCAAATGAAAGGTCTTTATGAGTTTTTAAATAAGTTTTAGTTCTTAGTCACGTATATAAACCGGTTTTCGAGACATTCACCGAAATGTGGACCATGTAGGGTATTAGCAGGTAGTAGTTTTTAGGTCAATGTGCCACTCATTTTTGGTGATGTCCACCTAAATGGAGATCAGGGAGAGGAATGGTATGAAAAATGGGTTGGGGACAATTGGAGCTGTACATGAATTTTTTCGATGGCCAAAAAGGCAAAACGTTCTTCAAGAAAAAATTTCAGCAATGCAAAAAGAGAGCCGCACGAAAAAATTTAAGGTAATCTGTCCAACAAGATGGGCCCAATCACATGAAGCAGTATCAACGTACATTGAACTTCAACCAGCAATCTTTGAAGCCCTCGACGAAACAGAAATATGGAAAGGCGAAACTGCGACACAAGCTTCCCAAACCCGAAAACCCCCCCCGTGGATCCGCCACTGCATGGGCCATAAAAATTTCGGAATCTGAAGTTTCTCTGCACTCAATTTGCTTTTCGCCAATAGGTTTAAAAGAATGATACATCCGCGTTCCCTTTATAATCTTCGCTTTTTTAAAACGTGTTTCGAGGTTTCTTTCTTGTGCCTCATGCTCAATTTTAGAAGTAAATTCAAACGCAATGTTATCGAAATATTGATTTGCCCACAAGAACAATTGATGCGTTGTAGTTATTTGGTCATTAAGAGGCCTTTGCAAACTTGCACGAGATGCCAACCCTTTCACAGTGCCTCCAACCCCCTCGCAAGCACCTTTTCCGTGTGAGGTGGCGCTCTCAATATTCAAATCGGCTTCGTAGTGTAATAAATTAGAAAAGTTGAACTTGTTTTTGTATTGACCTGCACATCCGTCAGAGAAAAAAAATAATTTCTTCACATTTTCCATACCAAAAATTACTTTTTAATGATTTATCATTTTCGTGTTGAATAAGTGAACTGCAGCAGTGTTATGGTTACTCGCCTCTGATACTGTTACGATTCTCAGATTCTGAAATTTGTATGGTCCATGACTTATTTTAATTGATTGTATGTACATATTTGCTCTTGAATATAAAAATTTAAGTTATCTGACAAAAAATTCGATGGCTTATTTTATTTTTCATTTAGTTTCGAGTAAAGTGTGTGCCATAAAATGGCGAACGGCATGAATTATTATACAGAGTATCACCATTATTTTGATTATAAGTCCTAAAGTAAAATTGGCTCGGAAATTTTTTTTGTAGATTTGACATTCTTGGATGTGTGCTGTCATAATACATATTCTTTGAAATTTTTATAAGGGGCAGAACAGAAAAAAAAGCTTTTTCAATAATTATATTTAAAAATAATAGCAAGAATAAGAACTAGTAAGGAAGTCTAAGTTCGGGTGTAACCGAACATTAAATACCTAGTAGTGACCTGTTTTGGTACCCTAATTTACTCAGGTCTATTTTAATAACGGAAAAGTTGTTATAAAGGCAACTGATTGTTATCGATTAAAAACATTTCTATTGTAAGTGGTAAATTAAACTATCACTAAATAACAAAATATAAATACCTTTCCTCATGTTCATGAAAGGTATGAAAATAAAAAAAGTTAATAACCTAACCCGATTTCGCAAATTTTTTTTTCGTAATATTGCCTGTATTAATATAAATATGTGTGCTGAATTTTATTTTGCTATCTTGAGCGGTTTTTGATTTATGATTAATAATATTTCCAAATTGGATTTAATCAAAAGTGGGCGGTACCACGCCCCTTTTTAAAAATTTCTTCAAAAATGTATTTGTTGCCTTAACGCTAAAGTGCACACCAAATATTATCCTTATAGGTGTATTATGTACTGAATAATCACTCTTTGTATTTTCGAAAATATTATATATATAGAAAGTGGTCGTGGCTTCTAACCGATTTAAGTGAAAAGGAACCTGCATACCAAATTTCATTGAGATATCTCAAGATTTACTCAAGTTATCGTCTTCACAGACGGACGGACGGGCGGACATGGCTCAATCAATTTCTCTTTTCCTCCTGAACATTTTGATATATATAAGTCAATATCTATCTCGATTCGTTTATGCCGTTACATACTACCGTTAGGCGAATGAAGTTAATATACCTTGTGTGCGAAGCACTACTAGGTATAAAAATAAAAATTTAAGTTTAGTGATCTAAAGCCTGTTTCATTCCCTACAATATCCCAAAGTTTCGTCCAAATCGGTCAATCGGCTTGAAAGTTACAACGGTTTGTTTAAAAAGTTATCGAAATTTTCACATCACTAGAACTTCGATAAAAAAATAAATTAAAAAAATCGAAAAATGGTGAAAAATTATTGAGATGAAATAGAATCATATTTACTACATAATGATAAAAAATTAAGACGTCCATTTTTTTGTGCTGATTTCACAAATTCTGACCCATCGGTAAACCTTTGTGTACAAAGTTTCATACTACTAGGTGCATTAGTTTTCGCTTGAAAATGTAACAAACATTCCCAGCTAGAACGTCCCTGCAATCAAACCAACTAGTTGAAAACTACTTTACCACTAGTATGTGCACTAAGCCCAACTAGTCAGCCAACTGTCATATTTTCATATAAGGACCTGGTATTTTTACAATGTTGATGTCCTACGACATTTTAATTGTCAGATTTCGACCAGAACATACCAGTCATCTACTTGTATATACATACTAGTTTGCATATAGTTGAAATATACCAGTTTCATAGTAGTTCAAAATGGAATGAAATGAACTAGTAAAATTTCAGTCCAGTGGGACTAGTATCAAACTAGTTCGAAAAAGATTGAACCTTTCAATGCATTGCGTCTCATTTCTGCTGCAAACTTGTATCTTAAAAAAAACACTTAAATAGTTCAGTTTTGCATACTGATTCCCAATTCAAGATTCCCGCTGCATTTTCACATTAGAAGGAATATTCTTATACAGTGTCGTTACGAGGTTCAAGCAGAATTGGAAGGATATTTTAAAATTTTGATTGAAAAAGGTCAATGCAACTGAAAAATGCATATAATAGCTATAAAAATAAATAAAAACTAAAAGCAAACTTTGTTTTAATAACTTCATAGTTAAAGGAATGCATATAAGGTAATTAGAGTTTGAACTTTTTCAAACTAGAACATGAAAATTGTAGTTGAATACTAGTATGGAATAGACTTTTTCAGACTAGTATGATTTCAACCAGAAAATTGTAGTTGAATACTAGTATGGAATAGACTTTTTCAGACTAGTATGATTTCAACCAGAAAATTGTAGTTGAATACTAGTATGGAATAGACTTTTTCAGCCTAGTTTGATTTCAACCAGAAAATTGTAGTTGAATACTAGTATGGAATAGACTTTTTCTGACTAGTATGATTTCAACCAGAAAATTGTAGTTGAATACTAGTATGGAATAGACTTTTTCTGACTAGTATGATTTCAACCAGAAAATTGTAGTTGTATACTAGTATGGTGTCTGACTAGTTTGGTGTTTCACTGCAGGGGTACTAAGGGATTCACCAATACAATCCCAAAACTTTGACAATTTATTGTGAATGTAAGAACGGCAACACTTTTTTTCATGCTTGACATACTAGCAGCGTTTCGTTCTAACAAGTGCGTAATATATGCATGTCATATTGTTAAGTCATGGTTGGTTATTCGAAATTAAAAGGAAAAAATGCCAAAGGACGCTGGCAGGTGTGCAATTTTATTTATTTATAAATTGTTGGCTGCATACAAAAAAACTAACAACTTTTAGTAAAATAAAAGCAGCAAAATTTCATAAACTAGTGGCTACTTAAAATTTTAAAGCAATAACGTCGGTTTACTGCGGATTTGGCGAGTGTATTGAGGTGCATATAATGGAATTGGTAATCGTTTACGTTTACGCAAATATTTTCCAAAATAATGAAAATATTGGTTGAGCGGAGATATATTCATGCTCCTGGGACGGAAACGCGTCTTTTGATACCCCTTCCGACATTTTTGGACGCGTATTAGCGCTCGGTAACCCACGTAAACGATTACCGTGGAATTTATTAAATTGCTTGTGAAAGTGACGCCCTCATGATATTTTGTCTAATTATTTTATGTACATAGGATTATGAAGTGCTGCACCTACTTGGCAAAGGCGGCTTTGCAAGTGTTTATAAGGCGCGTTGTACGCGCACCAATCAAATGGTGGCCATAAAAATGGTAAATTATTTTGCGTTATTCTCCTCACTTAAAATTTAGACACATTAAAATACATGAATGAATTTCAGATCGACAAACAACTTATACAACGTGCAGGGTTAGCCAAGAAGTAGAAATACATTCACGCCTCAAACATCCATCCGTATTGAAATTGTATACATTCTTTCAAGATGAAAATTATGTTTATTTGGTATTGGAGTTGGCGCATAATGGTGAATTGCATCGCTATATGAAACAACAAATGGGACGTGGAATGACCGAAGAGGAAGCGTCTAGTATACTACGACAAGTGGTATCTGGTCTGGACCGGATGAGAAACACATGACCATGTGTGGTAAGTACTGCGTGCAATAATCAGTGCTTTATTAAATAACACAATTTTTGCATTCTCTTTCTCACAGGTACACAAAATTACATATCACCTGAAGTAGTTACGCGTTCGCCACATGGTCTGCCTACCGATGTTTGGGGTCTGGGCTGTATGTTTTACACGTTTTTAGTTGGTCATCCACCTTTCGATACCGATGCCGTGCTTTATTAAATAACACAATTTTTGCATTCTCTTTCTCACAGGTACACAAAATTACATATCACCTGAAGTAGTTACGCGTTCGCCCCATGGTCTGCCTACCGATGTTTGGTGTCTGGGCTGTATGTTTTACACGTTTTTAGTTGGTCATCCACCTTTCGATACCGATGCCGTGCAATCAACCTTGAATAAAGTTGTAAAATCTGAATTTGTAATGCCACATCATTTATCATACTAATGAAATGGCAACCCAAGCACACACTCCTAACGTTGAGCAAATATATCAACAATAGGAAAACCAAGAAAAGGAACAGCAGCTTTACCAACAGCAAAGTGCTGCCAGTTGCGGCAATGGCGTTAACACATTTTCAAGCAGCTATTCCAGCTCATCACGATCTGCAGCACTGTAACGTTCACGTTCGATGGAAAAGTGTCCATCACGTTGCGCTTTGAAGCGCATCCATGAACAACAGCATCTTGTAGATTTTACGCCTTTTAAATCAGCTCATTTGTGTAACTCTTTAGGTGCCGATTTTATTTACATTTACTTGCTTTTCGAATTTATTTGGAGTTTGATTAAATAAATATATACTTATATAACCTATTCTTTTATTTAAGACGAGGATCCAAAACCGGGTAAAGTATAATTCCTCATAAAATCCCTTAATTTATTCCCTTATATAACAGATTATATAATGCCTTAACGAATCCCTTTTATAATCCATTATTTAATGGCTTATTAAGGCCACATTTAATGCCTCACACTATACCTTAAACATCCCTTATGTATAGGGCATACGCATGAGAGCGATAAAAACATTAAGCTTATATGAGAGAGAGACAAAAACTCACACGCATATGAACGTATCCCTCAGTTTGGGCATATTGCCCTGTACAATATAATGGAAAAATCTAAAATCCTATGCCTTAGTACTATGACATAATTGAGGAATTATTTAAGGCATAGTGTTCTGGCTGGGTTGTTACTTTCACATTTATATGTACATACATACATATATTAGTATGATGATATAATGTACCTTTCCGTGTAACTAAAAATTCCACATGCGCATTCGAGGTGGCGCGAACTAACGTCAGTGGAATTAACGTCAGTGACGTTAATTCGCACCCAAAAAGCGAATTAATGTCAGTGACATTAAGACGCATGACCCAAAACGAATTAAAGTCAGTGCTGTTAATTCGTATAATATTTTGACTTTAGTTCGCTTTGGACATGCGAATTAATGTCATTGAGGCATTTGGGTTTGAGATTCGACGAAGTAGCGCCGCAGGCGAAAATTTGGCTTAGGTCAGATCCCCAATTCGGGGCGTGATGCATGGTATTTATGTGCAGAACTCCTTTCCGCATTAGCGGCCTTCGGCCGCGCTTCAAAAAATAACCCTGGGCTACGCCATTCCAACTCCGGGTGTGTGCCATAGCCGTGGCTACCGCCACGGTGATGTCCTTCCGCGTGCCACGTTTCCCACTTTTTCACTTTTTTGGCTCAGCCTAATGTGCCATTACAACAACCACATGAAAATGACAGAAAATTTTTAACTTTAACTGCAAATAACTTTTGAACGGTTGAAAGAAATCTCATTTCAGATTCTAAATCTAGACGTGGGTTGTCGTTTACGTGGGGTACCGAGCGCTAATACACAACCAAAAATGTTGAGATATGTATAAGGAGACGCGCTTTGGTCCCAGGAGCATGAATATAACTCCGCTGAACCAATATGTTTAGTAGTTTCCGAGATATTTGCAGTTAAAGTTCAGAATTTTCTGTAATTTTCATGTGGTTGTTGTAATCACATTACCCTGTGAGAAAAGAGTGTCACGCGGAAGGACATCACCGTGGCGGTAGCCACGGCTATGGCACACACCCGTAGTTGGAATGGCGTAGCCCAGGGTTATTTTTTGAAGCGCGGCCGAAGGCCGCCAATGCGGAAAGGAGTTCTGCACACAAAGGTGATAATGAAAAATGAAAATTTGGAATATAAGAAAAATGTACTGACTTTAGTTCGTTTTCTTAATGCGAATTAATGTCAATGACGTTAGTTCGCTAAAAATATTGACCTTAGTTCGCTTTTGGCATGCGTCTTTATGCCATTGACATTAATTCGCTTTTGGGGTGCGAATTAACGTCACTGACGTTAATTCCACTGACTTTAGTTCGCGCCACCGCATTCGAGGGTAGTTGTAAAAAATATCAGTGCTTCAACAATTTTTGAGTAAATACGGGAAATACTATACATAATTTTCAGTTACTGGATGTATCGAGTGTTTTAATTGCTGGCCCAGGCATTTAGTCACTAAAACAAAGTTTGCTTTTGCTAAAAGCATTGATCAACATACATGAAATAATTATATTCATACACATTGTGTAATAATATTTATTTCTTGCGCGATAACAAAAATGATACGCACTTAGCTACCCACTAAACAATTTGTTCCGACTTTTTTTCGAAATCGTTAAGTTTTGTCTAAAGAGTTTGCCGAAATCGGAACCGATTTCCTTTCGAAGTTGTTAAAAAATTTGTATGAGAGGGTTGACGCGACTTCGTAAAGAAACGTTGTAACGATTTTGTTAAGAACTTGCTTTACGAAATCTTTCAGAAAAGTCTTAACGAATTCGCAAAGTATAATTTTCACGAAATCTTTAAGAACTTTCTAAACGATTTCGTAAAGTGCGATCCTTACGAAGTCTTAAAGACATCTCCACGAGTTCGTAAAGCTTTGCGCTTATGAAATCTTTAAGAATCTTCCTAGAGAAATCTACCTAAAAATCCAATTAAAAACATATTTTTTTGTTCTTTTTTCAATTTGATTAATACAATTAATTTATTATGTTTTAATAAAGTAAATTAAATCACATGTATATATGTATGGATAAGAATTCAATATTGTTTTGTTTTAATGCTTGGTAATGCACTGTTGTGCAAGATATGGTAATTCTTACTTTTACTGGCCAACTGGTAAACGCATCCATACATTTAAAGACAGTCGAGTGACGCAGTTTGACACCCTGATCATTAATCCGAAAACTGAAATCAAACATTTTATTTATGGCAAAAGATATTTACAAAAACCTCTCAGTGTGACTCTTCTCCCGACGCGACATGAGGAACAATTTTTATCACACTTACTTATTAATTTTGGTCACTGCAGCAAAGATATAAATTTTATTTTGGCTTAGTTTGATTTTTGTTCACAACACGTTTTTGCTACAATCCGAAATTTATAAATTTTTCACATGAATTTCTTTTTGACAACTGAATCAAAGCCTGCTGAGTTTAAAAATTTATTTTCGTTTTTCTCTTTTCGAAATAGATACGAATTCGTTAAGTAAAATCGAAAAATATTAGATTTCCTTCAGACAAGTCGGATATCCGACAACTTCGGAGATTCTGGTTTGGCCAATCGTTGCGAATTCGTTAAGCTAGATCGGTAGAATTCTGATTTTGTTCAGAAAAGACAGATGTCCGACAAATTCGGAAGCTTTGGTTTAGTGGGTAGCGACGCACTGAACCCAAGCATACGACAGCATTTCAGTGGTGCTTTTCGATTGTACTAATTTTTTTTTGTATTGATTCGCATATGTTGCCCTATCACTCATTTACTTTTTTTCTTAGTAATGAAATAAAAATACATTTGAAATAGGTTTTTCTTTTTATTTATATGGAAACCGTTTTTTTAGTTCAATAAGAGTTTTTGAAAAACATAAATATTCCTTCCTCATACATGAAACATATTATTATAACATACTAGCTGACGAAGGACATGGCCACAGCTTGAATTTTTCTTTCACTTTTCGATATCGCGGTTTATCTATACTATAATAAAACTCTAGAAAAGTTGTGTCTGTATATTTCGAATTTCTTTGAAAAAATGACTGGGGATGACTTGGGAAATGTTTAGGCTCAACTAAAAAGTCAAATGTAAAGGAGATGACAATATGTCTAAGTTAGACTATTAAAAAACGCCTTTACTTTAGTTGGTTGCCGTAGACATAAACGGGATAGAATGTGGGGAAAAAATATTGCTCTGAACCTTCTCTGCCTGTAAATTGTCTTCTCAAGTGAGGGTATAAGAATATTATGAACTAATTACATCCCGAGCAACGCCGGGTTCCCTGCTAGTATTGAATAAAACTTACTGCTACTACTACTAGCCCATCACCAGAATAAGCGGAGTACTCCAACACTTATCCTCATTCATATAAAAAAGTTGGTCCAATTTATATGGCGATGACCGGTAATCGGATCACCTAATCCGACTCGGAGTACTCCATTTCTTTGCTTTTGAATAGTCTATAGACCATCTACATGAGAGTACTCTCAAAATTCTCCTATTGGATTACTCTATAGAGCAAGCATCGGCAGATTTGCAAATGTATGCGTATTAGTGAGAGCGCTTTCATCGCTCAAACCAATTGATTTTCGCGTCATTCGCTTGTTACCCAGCAAACATTAAGGTTAGAGGACGATTAGAAAACGACTCGAATTCTAATGTTATTCTCTAAGGGAGATGGTTAGAGAACGATTTGTGAAACTGTCGCGAATTATAGCATTCTCGACAAAAAGGGGACTTAGTTCTCGATATCGAGAAAAAGGTTAGTTATCGATTCGAATTCTAACGTGAAATTCTAATGAGAAATTTCTAACTGAAGTGAAATCCAATTGTTCTTGTTTAATTCTATTTCGATAAATTGATTGCTTTAAATATGTTTGACATGTTTTAAGCTTAAATATCTAATGGGAATAAAATTCAAAGTTTTTATACCTTAGTTTATAAATACAATACTTGACAATACACGCATCTTCGCTATTCGAGTGTTTCTCTAATCGTCCTCTAGCCTAGTTCTCTAACGTGATTTTCGATTAGAGATACATTAGAGAACTAAATTAGAATTCTAATGTAAAACTACAGTATTTCTCTAACGTTAGAGGTTGTGTTTGTTGGGTAATGTTTAATGGAATATTTCCCAAAAATAGTCCTCAAAAGGAACACCTACTCCCTCGCTCGCTTCACTGCAGAGTAATCTATAGAGTAATCTTTTGGCAGAATTTTCAAAGTACTCTCACGTAGGTGCTCCATGGACTATTCAGCGGGGTGCTCCGACATGGATTAGGTGATCCAACACCGGACATGGCCCTATAAATTGGACCATCTTTTTGTATGAATGAGGATAAGTGTTGGAGTACTCCTATACTTTTTACAGGGAGACGACACAGAGAGTCAGTGTTGCCAGGATACAATTTATTTTGGAGCTAGATTTGAGAAAAAAAAGAGCTAGAAAAGAGCTAGATTTATTCAAGAAAATCCAAAACATGTAAAAAAGGAGCTAAGTATGTAAGTTTTTACATTTATTTCATACTAGCAGGGTGCTCAGCTTTGCTCGGTATGCACCTAAGTAGTTACTAAATTCCTGCTACCTTCAATTGCGAAAACAATTTACAGGCTGAGAAGGTCCAGAACAATATTTATTTTCCCACATTATATCTCCTTTATGTCTAAGGCAACCAACTAAAGTAAAGGCGTTTTTTAACAGTCTAACTTCGACATTTTGCCATTTCCCCTCTATTTGACTCTTTAGCTTTGCCTAAACATTCCCCAAGTCATCCCCAGTCATTTTTCAAAGAAATTTCAAATATACAGAAACAACTTATCTAGAGTTTTACTAAAGATATGCTGTTACCCACATAGGACGGCAGTGTACATATGCAATTGATTTTTGATTTAGCTGAAATTGAAAAAAGTGAGCAAAAATTTTAGAGAGGCGTGCTTAGTTTTTTTTTGACAAAGTAAGTGAATTTTTCTTCATATAAATTTATGTAAGAAAAAAAAATTTCATAGGTGCATACCTAACTAAAAATCAGTATATCTCAAATCAGTAATATCTATGTCGTTCGATATTGATTAAACAAAGTGCAGGTCCCTTTCTAAGCTTCAAGCAGTCCATTAGTGAAACTCTCATCAAAATTCATTTCTTAGTTTCCAAGATCCTTAAGTTCAAACAGACAAACAGAGGCAATCGTTTACGTGGGGTACCGAGCGGTAAGGTTATGCGCGCATATTTACAGACATCTACTTGAAAACAAAACGACAGTTTCAAACTCCACGTTACATCGAACGGACGTGAATTAAATGTATGTACCTTTTTTGTGATATTTTAATAATTGTTTTACTAGATGTACATATTTATTTAATAAATAATGTAAAAATTTGTTTGTAGTTCCCTGAAGACGGTTACCATTGAGTAACCGAAATATATCGGAGCAAAAACTTAAAGTGGTGTTTTTCACTCATTTTAACGACCTTAAGCCGGCAAATCTGAACTATTATTTCATTTTTAGTAAAACTCAAAAATTATTTTTATTTTTGCGTCAAAGCCAAACGAAGTCATTTTAATTTTGACTCAGAATTCAAAACGCTTGAAATATTTGTTCTGATTTTTTATCATGAAGGCAGAATCGGAGGGTAAGGTTGTTTCAGAATCTTTAGCAACTTATTAACGTGTTTTTTACACACAATTTGCTTACCTTTCCATTTTGATTCTTGTTCGCAAAATAAACATATGGCATTTAGGAATGTTACTCGACCAAGTTAACCGATTTAGGTATTTGTTATCGGTGAGGGAAACTGAGTTGCCACATGGTACACAATGAAACTAATATAATAATTTCGACATCGATTATAAAAAAAATAAAAACTTTTTTCATTTTACAATACAATTTGTCCAAATAAATTTGTAGCGAAAAAAGAGCTAAAAATGAAAAGAAATGACCAGAAAAAGAGCTAGTAGCTAAAACAGAATTTTGGAGCTAAACGCCAAAAAAAAGAGCTAAATCTAGCTCTAAAAGCACCAAAATGGCAACACTGCAGAGAGTACACATTCACATACATACATAGGTACATACGTAGTAATTGGTAATTTTCTTGTTTAGGCTTGAGACAACCGTGACGTTTTGCATTCGTACTCACAACTTCGTTTTTTTGTTCTTTCGTTTGTCTTTCAAATAACAAAATGTTCAGCTTAACCTTGTATTTACTTGCTTCAACCATTTTTTTGTTTGATTTCATGTTTAAATAATATTTGGTTTGAAAGTTCCATTAATCAGGGATTGATATTCCGATTCCGATTGAAAACGGTGTTCCTCAATCCTATCAAAACCGATATATTTGAACAGAGGTCAAATCCGACACGAACTGTCAAAACTCAGCTGTTTTATGTTGTGATATCGTTTGCATTGTAATTGGAATTTTATGAGATTGTGGAAAAACTTAAAATTTTTAAAATATTTTGCAAAAAAGTGTGCTGAAAATGAGTTTCTGGATTGTGGCTGCATTTGCTATCGAAGACAGAAAGCGGAAAAAGGATGAAAATATTAAGAGGAGAGTATTGCGTGACCACAGCCATCCACTTAGTCTTTCAGATTCATTGTAAGATAAATAAGTGAAAAATGTATGAATTACGTATAATTTTCTTCACTATTTGCTAAGGTTTATTGCCCAATACCGTCTTAATAAAGATGCATTCTGCATGGTATTGAATGAAGTAGACCCATGGTTACAACATGCATAAGTCCATTCCACCCATTCTCCAATTGGCTGCAACATTGAGGTTCCTGGGAGAAGGGAGAAGGAAGTTACCAGAGGGCTGTAGGTAAAGATGCAAACATCAGCTTAGGCCGCAGCACTATATCTAAAGTAATTGACAGTGGATTGAATGTCCTAGAATGGAAAATATGCAATATGCGGGTGAAGTTAAATGTACCAGAAAGTGCAATGAATGCAAGGTTAATTTTTTTAATTAATGTGGAATAGCTGGTATATTTGGGTGCATTGACACCCATATAGAGTAAATAAAACCAGTGGAAGGTGCTTCCTTATATTACAACCGTAAGGGTATTTCACACTTCCAGTCAGTGAACGTCTGTTATGACACAAGTTCAATATCACAATGATTTTAAAATTCATCCAAATGTTACCTTTTTCCAACCGTCACGTCCTTACTTGGACCTTGGCTATTCAAAGCATTGGACAATTTCTGTCATTGCTGCTCCACCCTCACTCGGTCTCCCTTGGTATGGCCTTGGGCAAAATCTGGATGTCTTTGCATGAATTGCAGCATAGTTGCGCTCTGAGCTGCATTGTTATGTTTCCCCCTTTATGCATATATAAAAACAATTAATTTATAAAAATATATTTAAAAATGAAAAATTTTCACAACACGGTTATTTCCGCGAAGAAAAACCTGGTCGGATCTATTTGAACTGAAGTTTCCGATAGGTCGGAATACAGAACCCCAAATACGGTGCAAAAATCGAATTCGAACATTGATTCCGAACATTTTAAATCGATAGAATTAGAGAACACGATTCTACAATTTCAATCGGATTCAGTTCCGATCCCTACAGATATCGGATTTCAGAACAGCCCTGAATGTGTTTGTTAGCTCACTCGCGCTAATATATATATATATTAAGGCGCCTCACGCTCCATACAAAAAAATGGACAGCCTATTTCCATCGGAATTATAAACTTTAATGTATTCTAAGACCTTGGTCAAAATATTAAGATTTACCCGAGCTAAACCGCGTTAAAAAAACGCTAAAAATATCGTTTTTTATATTTAAAAAATATTTTTTAATAAAAAGTACCTATGATGATGAATTAGCTGGAGTACAAAAGGTAGGCATAAAAAAGTTTGAAAATTTTATCAACTCAATCCAAATATTAAGATGTATGATGCTGTTTTTGGTCATATTTCGAGGGGTAGGTTTGTGGAAAACTTTAATAACTCAGCCAATTACTGACGGATTTGAACGATTAGGATATCATTTGAAAAGTATTTTCGTTGCCATTTCTGCAAAAATTTAGCCCTTTTTGGTCCAATTTTACACATTGCGAATATTAGCACACAGGTATACAATAATAGTAATATCATCATCAATTATTTTGTGTGTCTCTAAATCATCTACCCTGGAATCAAGGTGTGGAAACTTGAGAGTGCTCTTGGCTTGAGTTTTGAAAAAACTTTCCACTGCTGGTTTAGTAAAACCGCGAAATCTTGCCAAACTGATCTTTTCGGGTTTACGAAGAAATATAAAATTATTTCTTTTAAGAAATCCGTAAAGCCAATCGTCTCCAGCTTCTTTGGATTTTTCCCAGGCAGTTGGAGTAACCAAATTGTTAGCTTTAGCGTAATCATATGCGAACTTTTTCAAAGTTTGATAAGGTAACCCGTAAGAATAAAAAGCAAATTTTTCAGCAAATATCGGTTTCTTGTTGCTTATTAAATGTCTGACGAGATGCGAATTTCGATTGAAATTTAAAATAATCATCAGAGCTGCTATCATTGCCAGAATCTGAAAGATTGCCAGAAGGTGCTTTACGCTTTAAACGCTGTATTTGATGGCAGCTCTTGTTTGCGTTACGGTCCCATTCCTGATATCCGCTATTGTCTTTCTAATATTATCTATTATTTATGGCACACTGATTGGACTTTTTTGTAATTGCGTACTATTTTTCTATTTTTCTACGGCAACCAACTAAAGTAAAGGCGTTTTTTAATAGTCTAACTTAGACATTTTGTCATCGCCTTTCCATTTGACTTTTTAGTTGAGCCTAAACATTTCCCAAGTCATCCCCAGTCATTTTTTCAAAGAAATTCCCAATATACGGACACAACTTTTCTAGAGTTTTATTATAGTATAGATAAACCGCAATATCGAAAAGTGAAAGAAATATGAAAGCTGTGGCCATGCCCTTCGTCAGCTAGTATGTAATAATAATATGTTTCATGTATGAGGAAGGAATATTTATGTTTTTCAAAAACTCTTACTGAACTAAGAAAAATGTTTCCATATAAATAAAAAGAAAAATCCTATTTCGAATGTATTTTTATTTCGGTACTAAAAAAAAGTAAATGAGTAATAGGGCAACATATGCGAATCCATACAAAAAAAGTTTAGTACAATTTGAACGAAAAAGTACGATTATTGAGTGGATTTAGTACAATTCATGAAATGTCATTTCCCAACCCTGCCTTCAACCATTTTTGAGTAAATGCGCGAAATACTCATACATAAATTTTGAGTTACTGGATGTATTGAGTGTTTAAATCAGGGCCGGCCAAACAAATACTAAAACATTTGCATAAGTGTGCGTAAGTTTTGAGTGATTTTGCGTACAGTAGCTGCAAAGAAAATGGGGACTGTGAAACTATAAAATAAAAACGAAATTTTATTATGTGATTTCGCATCAAACCATAATTTTATTTTGATTTTTAGACATCTTATTTTGATGTGTAAACATCTTTGGAAAGGAAAACAAAGGAAAGGAAAATGAGACACATTAAGGAAGAAAATGTCAGGAAAGGTAAGAAAAGAATGAGAATGAAAGGAAAAGGAAGGAGAGGAAAGAAAAGAAAAGCAAAGAAAAAAAATATACATATAAGAAAAGAAAAGAAAACAAAACACGCATTGCAACATATTTTTATTGTATGCCCAAAAATAAGTTTGTGCATTTCCATTTGTCATGACTGTTGCTTGTTGATAGTCTTGCTTCATTGATAGTTGAACAGCGACTGACCAGCGAAAGCTAAATTTCGTGCTCATACATCGTTAGAGTCGGTGTGAAAATACGAACTCAAAGTACACAATGTGCAGCTCTTGGCCGGTCCTGGTTTAAATTGTAGCTTTTGTTACTCTCACTGCTTGCAGCGAACTTAAGCAATCGTAGCTATGTATATGCGTGCATATAGTCCAATTGAGTAACATGCAGTAATGGCTTAGGCAGATACAGTACGGCGATACGTTGAAAAAATTGACAGCTGAGTATACGAGAAGTGTTTGTGTGCGTAGCGACAGATACCACGCATACGGCAAAGTTGATTTTGTTCTAAATTTGTACGTATGACGGATACGTCGACGCTGACGTACTGTATCCGCTTAAGCCATAATTGCGTTGAGCGTCTGCTTGTTTGTGTGAATATGTGTGTCCCACCCTACATTCACATGCATTGTTATAAGTCAGTGCCGGCCAAACAAATACAAAACATTTGCATAAGTGTGCATAAGTTTTGAGTGATTTTGCGTACAGTGGATGCAAAGAAAATGCGGACTGTGAAACTATAAAATCAAAACGAAATTTTGTTATTTGATTTTGCGTCAAACCATAAATTTATTTTGAGTTTTGGACATTTTTTTTTTATGTGTGAACATCTTTGGAGAGGAAACCAAAGGAAAGGAAAATGAAACACGTTAAGGAAGAAAATGTAAGGAAAGTTAATGTAAGGAAAGATAAGAAAAGAATGAGAATGAATATAGAGGAAAGAAAAAGAAAAGAAAAGAAAATAAAAGAAAGAAAAAGAAAAGAAAAGAAAAGAAAAGAAAAGAGAAGAAAAAAAAGAAAAGAAAAGGAAAGAAAAGAAAAGAAAAGAAAAGAAAAGAAAAGAAAAGAAAAGAAAAGAAAAGAAAAGAAAAGAAAAGAAAAGAAAAGAAAAGAAAAGAAAAGAAAAGAAAAGAAAAGAAAAGAAAAGAAAAGAAAAGAAAATATAAGAAAAGAAAAGAAAATAAAAGGAAAAAAGATAAAAGAAAAGGAAAGGAAAGGAAAAGAAAAAAAAACAAAAAACGTACGTTGGACGTAAAAATTTGGTCGCATAGCACGCATTGCAACATAGTAGTTTGTGCATTTTCATTCGTCCAGACTGTTGCTTGTTGATTGTCATGCGACAAAGTCTCTCTTCATTGATAATTAAACATGGACTGACAAGCGAAAGCAAAGTTTCGTGCTCACACATCGTTAGCGTCGGTGTGAAAATACGAACTCAAAGTGCACAATGTGCAGCTCTTGGCCGGTCCTGTTATAAGTATACGGTGGCGCTCATATTTTTGAGTACAAAAATAGAGTAAATAGAGAGCAATATGTGGTCTGTTGATGCTCTCTAAGCACAAGCGACTGAATGGTGAAGCGTCCGAGCAAAGATGGGTTTTCATATAAAATTTATTTGAATTAAAAAAGTTTTGAATACAATTTTTATTTAAAAAAAGTATCTATGGTCCTATTCTGGCTAGATTATGATTAAAATTTGAAAGAAAAAATAGAGCCAGTTGATCGGCTGATAGGTTTAAGAAATTTTCGAGTTTGAGTTTTATATAATAGTATAGCACGGCGTTCTGGAATGAAAAAAAGATGACCTAGAACGACGAAAAAACTAATGATGCCATCTTTACACTGTTGATTTGGAATTTACTGAAACCAAAGATAATTCATGTCATTAGATGCCAATAGTACACGACTTTTGGTTTTTTTCGATTTAAGCTCAAATGAACAAAAAAATCCTTCATAGGGTCCTTGAATATCCTTTATAGTATAATTTATCGAATAAAACTTTCTTAAATACCAATTTATGGGTTTTTGGGTACGAGGAACTCATTTCTGAGGTCTATTAAATGCTATTTCTACGTTAGATGGCTCTATAAAAGTTCCAAAAAGAATTTTTGAACACAGTGTTCTGGAATGAAAAAAAGATGATCTAAAATGCTGTCGAAATATAGTGATGGGATCTTTCTTTGACATCTCTGGTGTACTAAAAATTATGAGGAAGAAACCGCATCCAACTTATCGTGTACATATTTTTAACTTCCGCCGCGTGTAGCATACAATGGTTAATTCATTCTTATAAATAAAACGCGATTACACCCAAACGTTTTGAATCTAAATAGGAAAATTTGTTCGTCGTGTCAAAGAATATGCCTCATCGTAAGATTGATTCATTACATGAAATTGATGAATTAATCTAAAAAATGCCAAAAGAATTAATAGCTACAGAGACTTCACACACCTTGAAATTACATGCTTTATTAAAACACACCAAACAGTGTTTGCAATTACTGCAAACATCACATGGTTTAGGTTTGTGGTCTGAACAAGCCGGAGAATCTGTACTCCGTGAATTTCTTAAGTATTGGGAGAAGAGGAAAATAACAATGCTCTCTCATCCGTCATATTCAAAGAAATTAAGAGAATCAGTTGTAGAATTTTCATTAGTTCATATATAAGATTTAGTTTTTGTACATCTTTATATTTGTAGTCTATTAAAACATTTGGGTAATTCACAAGAGTCTCGTATTCGTCGTATCGTTGTATATTGTATTTTGTTTCCATGGTTTCCCATATAAATTTTTCAAAAAAACTTAGCACATAATTTTCAAATTAATTTAGCTATTTTTATACCTTTCATGAGCATGAAATGGTATTATAACTTTGGTCCGATGTTTGTAAGTATGAGAAGAAGAAGAGATAGACCCACCATTAAGTATACCGAAATGATCAGGGCGACGAGCTGAGTTGATTTAGCCATGTCCGTCTGTCCGTCCGTCCGTCCGTCCGTCTGTCCGTCTGTCCGTCCGTCTGTTTGAACGCAAACTAGTCCCTCAGTTTTAGAGATATCTCAATGAAATTTTGCAAGCAGGCGCCATTTTGCATAGGATTAATCATTTGTCGGAACCAGCAAGATCGGACCGATACAACGCATAGCTCCCATACAATCGATTGTTCCGATAAACGGGTTTTGGCCTCTTGCAATTAAAAAGCTATTAGAGCGAAATTTCGCAGGTTTAGTACATGCTATATAAGTAATGTGTGTAGTGAAAATCACCTAGATCGGACCAACATAACATATAGCTCCCATATAATCGATAGTTTCGATAAATGGGTTTTGGGCTATCAATTTTGCAGTTAAAGAGCTAGGAACGTTAAACTTTGCACGTTTGCTACATATTATATATGTAACATATGTAGGCAAAATCAGCCAGATCGGGCCAACATAACGGGTAGCTCCCATACAATCGATTGTTCCGATAAGTGTGGTTTGGCATTCATGAAAGGTATAAAGCCTTCGGCATAGCCGAAGACAGCCCTTTCCTTACTTGTTATTACTAAATATAAAATTATTTAGTCTAGTTGCAATTTTTTCAATTTACTTCTGAAAAAGTATAGACGCTTCCCACGCTTTCGCTAGTCCTATTTCGCCAACAGTTTGGGTAAGTAATCTCATTTTCGAGTGCAAAAATTCTTTTTGGAACTTCGGTAAAGCCATCTAGCGTAGAAATAGCATTTAATGGGCCTCAGATATGAGCTCCTCGTACCCAAAAGCCCATAAATTGGTATTTAAAAAGTTTTATCCGATAAATTATACTATAAAATATATTCAAGGACTCTATGAAGGATTTTTCTGTTCATTTGAGCTTAAATCGAAAAAAACTAAAAGTCGTGTACTATTGGCATCTAATGCCATAAATTTTCTTTGGTTTAGTTAATTCCAAATCAACAGTGTAATTATAGTTTACTACGCTATTTGTATTATCCTTAAAAAAAGGATATTTAAAGATAAAATGAAAAGCCGAGCAACTCAGACTCTCCGACTATCATTTTCGGTACATCAGAGAAATTTGACGAAAATCGTAGTATAAATAAAAAAAGTTTGGAATATTTCGGTCCCTGGCCCACTTCCCGGAATAAAACTTTACATAACCACTCTCCAGATTACTACTGAGCTATCCTGTAAATATGATAAAATTCGGCGCATATAGATTATGATAAAGGACGGAATAAAAACCTATATTCACAATCAAAACTTTTGGTTGTTGTATTCACTTTTTCAGCATTCGCCAAAGTAGCGAAAAGGAATTCACCATTTGGTCAAGTAAATTTTTTATTTAAATATTAAACGGAAAAAATTTGTACGGCATTAAGTTCCCTACAGGAACATTTCAGTTAGAATACCCGTGACTACAATTTATATGGTAGCTAAATTTCTTTAGCTAATATATATTCAAAACTTTTGGTTGTTGTATTCACTTTTTCAATATTCGCCAAGTAGCGAAAAGGAATTCACCATTTGGTCAAGTAAATTTTGTATTTAAATATAAAACGGAAAAAATCTGTACGGCATTAAGTTCCCTACAGGAGCATTTCAGTTAGAATACCAGTGATCTCAACTGACTACAATTTATATGGTAGCTAAATTTCTTTAGCTAATATATGATTAAATTGAGGATTTATAAAATGTTTAGTTCTATATAAATAAACACTATATCCGATAAAATAAAGAAAAGAAAAAATTTTGAAAATCGGTCAAACCGTTATTGAGTATTAGCTAAAAAAATTTTAAATTGAGATTAGAAAAAAAAAATGTATGTGGTAAATGAGACCTGAAACAGATTGGAAACATTAAAGAAAAAATATTTAAAATCGGTTGAGAGGATACGGAGATCTTACGGGACTCACGAACACAAATTCATTTTTATATAGGTACATATATAGACTATGATAAAGGACGGAATAAAAACCTATATTCACAATCAAAACTTTTGGTTGTTGTATTCACTTTTTCAACATTCTCCAAAGAAGCGAAAAATAATTCACCATTTGGTCAAGTAAATTTTGTATTTAAATATAAAACGGAAAAAATCTGTATGACATTAAGTTCCCTACAGGAACATTTCAGTTAGAATATCAGTGATCTCAACTGACTACAATTTATATGGTAGCTAAATTTCGTTAGCTAACATATGATTAAACTGAGGATTTAGAAAATGTTTTGTTCTATATAAATAAACAATATATCCGAAAGAGGAAAGAAAAAAAAATTTTGAAAATCGGTTAAGCCGTTATTGAGTATTAGCTAAACAAAATTTTAAATTGACATTAGAAAAAAAAAATGTATGTGGTAAATTTCTTTAGCTAATAAATTGAGGATTTAGAAAATGTTTTGTTCTATATAAATAAACACTATATCCGATAGAATAAAGAAAAGAAAAAATTTTGAAAATCGGTGAAGCCGTTATTGAGTATTAGCTAAAAAAATTTAAATTGAGCTGTTGTTGAGTATCTATTAGCTAAAAAAAATTTAAATTGAGATTAGAAAACAAAAACAGTTATGTGGTAAATGAGACCTGAAACAGTTTGAAAACATTAAAGAAAAAATATTTAAAATCGGTTGAGCCGATACGGAGATCTTACTGGACTCACGAACACAAATTCACTTTTATATATGTATATAGATTATGAAAAAGGGGGGAATAACAACCTATCTTCACAATCAAATCTTTTGGTTGTTGTATTCACTTTTTCAACATTAGCCAAAGTAGCGAAAAGGAATTCACCATTTGGTCAAGCAAATTTTTTATTTAAATATAAAACGGAAACAATATCTACGGCATTGAGTTCCCTACAGGAACATTTCAGTGAGAATACCAGTGATTTCAACTGACTACTATCTTTGTACAAAATTTTAGGAAAATCGCACCATAAATATAAAGTTAGTAATATTTCGGTCCCTGGTCCCCTTCCCGGAAAAAATTAAAAGACTACCTTTGTACCAAATTTGAAAAAAATCGCACAATTAATAAAAATGTTTGGAATATTTCGGTCCCTGGTCCACTTCCCGGAATAAAACTTTACATAAACACTCTCCGGATTACTACTGAGCTATCCTGTAAATATGATAAAATTCGGCGTATATAGATTTTGATAAAGGATATTCACAAACAAAACATTTGGTTGTTGTATTCATTTTTTCAACATTCGCCAAAGAAGCGAAAAATAATTCACCATTATGTCAAGTAAATTTTGTATTTAAATATAAAACAGAAAAAATCTGTACGACATTAAGCTCCCTACAGGAACATTTCAGTTAGAATATCAGTGATCTCAACTGACTACAATTTAGGCCCAGCGAATAAAGGCCTAACGAACTAACGCCTAATTTTTCGAAATGAAAGAATGCCTAAAAAAGAACGCCTAACAAGAAAGTGAAAGAACGTCTAAATTTAAAAATGAAGGAAAGCCTAATTTTAAAAATGAAAGAAAGTTTTAATTGTTTGGGTTTCTTTCATTATGAAATAACGCCCAATGAAAGAAGGCCTAACAATCCGAATTAAAATTCTTAGAAGAAAATGATACAAGTCCCATTATTTGGGACTTATTTCGCAATTAATCTATGTGCAGAACACCTTTACGCTTCAAAAAATAACCCTGGGCTACGCCATTCCAACTCCGGGTGGTTGCCCTGAACGGTGGCAACATGCCACCTTTCCCCCTCTATGGGCGGGATTTTTTACACTGTACACTGTATTTTTATTCCCTTTATGTTCTATATAAATAAACACTATATCCGATAGAATAAGGTAAAGAAACAATTTTGAAAATCGGTCAAGCCGTTATTGACTATTAGCCAGACCTGTTAAATTCCCATTAGAATTGAGTAATCAATTGATTGAATAGCTTTTTCAATCATTAATGATTATTTGAATTGTTTTCAGAAATTTCCAATTACTAATTGATTAGAATTAGAAAAAACTAAAAAATAAAATAAAAATAATCAAAAATTCAAAACTAATCAAAACAAAATTTATTGATTATTTTTGATTACTTTTGATTTTTTTTCATTCTTTTTTGATTTTTTTGGTCTTTTTGCTGAGTATTTTTGAGAGTATTTTTATGTAGTCTAGAAGGAATGCTTGCGACATTTTCGAAGTTAAGTGTTCACCGACGATACGTATCGGTTTGATATAATGGTTCAGCGACACAGTTATCACAGAGTATTTTTATTTATCTTTTATTTTCTTACATAGTATATATCTACTTTCTTTGAATATAATACAATACAATTTCAATGTTTTCTAAAACTGCAAAAAAACTGTAAAATTTGTACAAAAACGAACTTTATGCATCGCTTATGCATATTTTCATCTATCAAACAACACAAAAAATAATCAAAACAATCAGAAATAATCAAAAGTAATCAAATAATCAAAAATAATCAAAAGAAATCAAAAATATTTTCTTTCTAAATCATAAAAAATCATGATTGTTTTTTAGAATAATCATTAAAACCCGTAAACAATAAGCAATCAATCATTACTATGCTTTTCCAAAAAGTAATCAATCAAACCGGTAATCATTAGTATTATTAATCATTACTTAACAGGTCTGGTATTAGCTAAAAAATTTTTAAATTGAGATTAGAGAAAAAAAATTTATGTGGTAAATGAGACCTGAAACAGATTGGAAACATTAAGGAAAGAATATTTAAAATCGGTTGAGCGGAGATCTTACGGGACCCACGAATACAAATTCATTTTTATATATATTTGCAAGTCTCAGATAAGGTCCCCCTACAACAAAATTTAAATTGTTAAGAATAAGAGCTTTTTACTAAAATTATTTAGAAAAACTAACACAATAATATAGTATGTAGTAATTACAGCTAGATTATGTGGTTTTTATGAAGCTGGTGACGGCATGCTGAGAGATAAAAAGAAGAATGATAAAAATACGAAAAAGCTGATGTGCAACTGATTACTTCTTGAAAGCAGTAATACTGGAAGCCTGAACCATAAGTTACAAACAAAATGCTTCCAAACGAAGCAATAAATATTAGGGTAAAACCGGGATAGATGCCCCACTTTTTATACTAGATGATTTTGACAGTTAATATGTTCTTGTGTTGGAATTACTATATGTAATCTTTATTACAAAAGTGGTGGAAAAATTTGTCGCGTCCGTTACAGGACTTTCGCTTATTATCCGATGTTCTGAAAACATATTTCAGATTTCGTAAATCTTCGAAGGAAGAGTCTTCTTTGACCTTTAATCTCTCATTTAAGGAATATAAATGTTCCCCTAAACTTCGCTAAGTTTTACGTACTTTCAGAAGCATTAAAAAATTACTTCCATAGATATATGTATATAAGTTGTTAAATGTTAAGGGTCCAAAAAATTTTTATGGAATGAAGCATTGTGGTTGTGCTTTGAAAACATTATGATATCCCCCAATTCTGCTGCTTATGATTCATTTTATCCAGGGTTAAATGCGTACGAATGTCGCGTCCGTTACACAGGACTTACCCATATAGATAATATCTTATAGTTCAGTTTACTTAGCAATTTAAAATGGTGTTCAATTCACTTCACAAATGTCTTGCATATCACCGCCACAAAATGACGAAAATGTAAACACTAGCTGGCAAACTTCAGCACGTTGAATAAAAACAAATACTTAACGATTCCGATAGTCAAATGTACCCCAAAATCAAAGGTACCCCAGTTTCCCCTAAAATATTTATTAATTCTCGCGAACAAATATTACCAAACACATGAAATTTTTCGCGATTGCCACCACAATTGAATTGACCCGTAAATGCATTACGTGTCCCCCTTTAACAACTGCGAAATGGTTTTTGCAATTAGATTTCCAATAGATTTTCGTCATGTTTGACATCAGTGGTGAAAACGGGATGTCAATCGAGTGACACCACAATTTGACTTCAGGGGTTCTTCTTCTGGTTTTGCGTTATAGTGAAGTGAAAAAAACTTGTCAGTTTAGTTATCCCTTGACGTTTCGTTTTTTCACTTCACAAAGCTCAGAAATGCGTTGCTGATATGTGCGATGAGAACTGTTTAATAAAGAACATTTTGAACTGGGTTGGCACAAGTTGGTTTTGCTAAATCGTATTTTATTATATAATTGTAGGTAAAAGTATTTTTGTATCAGTTAAAACGGTTACAATTAAAAAGTATATATATGTTTTTAGCATATCAAAAAACATAAAATTGTAAGCTCTGGTCTCATATTGTTTTGTCATTATATAAAAATAGTGCCCTGGGTTTCTGGAAATATGTGCAACTGGATTAAGAGTGAAAATTGAATCTATCTATGGGAAGGAAACTAATCGGGAAAATATCACTCCTTTTCGTAATATTGCTGTGTGGTCCGCAGTGAAGTTTGTGCAGTCAAAAAATGATGGTGATGCGGCATTCTTACCACTGATCACTGATCCCGAAAATATTGATACGACTTCATGGTTTCGTCCACTTTGGTAAGCTACAATAAATAATGCCCTTTTTTCAAAATCCCAAATTTTCTATCGGTTTTACAGTGGAAGTGAAAGAAATAAAGTGAAGGGCAATCAACATTCTCCAATATTTACGGTGGTAATGCGCTCTGAGGGTTTACCGAAAATTCTAAAATGTCATGCCTTTGTGTGTAAATGTACCGAAGATGCAATCGTTATTGCTGCTACTTTGTATCAAAGCCTTATGGCTTATGTGACAAGTTCGTATCGGGACACTAAGAGACGTACCCCGAGAAATCAGAACGGAGTTAGCTGCATAAGTATTGCCAGCAGTTCGGTGCGAACTGAATCAAAATACTTATCTAAATCTCAAACTCATTCTAATGGCCGTAAAAGCTCTTTGCGAAGTTCCAATGAAGGAGCCAGTACAGACTTGGCTCTAGCTTCTCGAGTAGGACGAAAAAAACGCATACCAATAAACTCACCCAATGCAAGCAATAAGACCATTAACGATGTAGAAACTACGACTGAAGAGCGGAAGCAACCATCTTATAAAAGTAAATATGTTCTACCTACGCCGCATGGTTTACTATCTAGTAACAACACACGCAAAAATAGTCCTAGCTCTGTTGTTTCAATGAAGGAATCGCTTTGCAATGGTTGTGGAGGTAAACTCACCATGTTAAGGTTTTATAAGACGACCACAATAACATGTTTAATTTTTTGAAGTTGCACGATTTTTAGGTGCCAACCACTTAATGGTTACAGAATCATTAGGATATAGCTCTAATAGCTGCATGCGAAGCGAAACCAATGGTGATATTTTAACGCGAGTAGCTATTCCGCGTTCAGGAAGTTTTCTAAACACAGGAGGACTCACGAGGTATAAGTCGAGAGCTGCACCTCGATATTCCGGGAAATTATGTGGAGGTAATCGGTAAGTATCTTTATTTTATTCTTTATTGTAAGATGTTGCTTTCTACTCGGCTACTAGTTTGAGCCTAAATTTTAAACCTTTATTGGCTTACCTTATTTTTAAAACTATTTTGTAGTAAATTCCAAAGCTTTCGGCATCCTACAAAAATTCTAATTTTTTTCGGTATAGCTTTAAAACATATATGAAAAACGTACGTACGACGAAAGCCGTGTACAGTAGGGTGCATCGACAAAAAAAGTTTTTCCAGTCCACCCCTAGGATTAAAAATATTTTGAAGGCGATTCCAAAAAAAAACCCGATGGCCTATTTACTTTTTTTGACACTACGTCGCCATTTTAAATCCGAGTTTAATGAGCCGCACATAGTTGTTCATGGCTTGGCCGCCACAATTCTTACCTTAATCATTTTTTACCCCGAGGTCAAATTCTAGTACTCACTGTCGGTATCTCGTTTCACATCATACCTAAATTCCAATTTTTTTTAGTCTGTTGAAAAGGCCTTTGAATTCTGTGAGACTTTTTCTTTACCAGTAACTACTTTTGTTCATAACTAAAAAAGTTATAAAGGTTTCAAAAATCCAAATATAACCCTGTGTTAAATTTTGCAATTATGCCAACAATTTTTTACTAGAATTGGCAATTTTAGAGATATCTCGATGAAATTGGGTATGGAGCCGCTATTTCGTATTATTCGGGGGTTCAAACCCCCCCCGAAATTTCCGAAAATTAAAAAATATACTTCTGTACTAGAATAATTACTCTATTCACTTTTAAACTCCCTGTTACGAAATTAGCATTAATTGCAAAATAAAAACACGAAAGAATAAAATTAAATAATATTTCACACTGAGAGAAGATATTGGTAGTCGCTAATCAATTATCAGAGCAAGTCTGAGAGGTCACAACTAAATTCCTGCAACGGTTCACTCATTTGGCGCATTAAGAAACTCGAGAAAAATTATCAGACTTGCTCTGCATAAGATAAACTTAGCATCTCATCTACATAGCATGTTAACAACAGCAAGAGTCATGCGAACTCAAGTCTGTTGAAATTTAAATTAACTGCTTTTCGAGTTATGAATACAGCGGACGAAAATCGTAAAAATGAGTGTCTCTCGTTATGGTAGTCACGGTTGCCATAAGTTTAACCAAAAAAATGACCAAGAAGTTAAAAAAACTTACTAAAAATTACCAAGCAGTACACAACGCAGTCGTATTGAATTATCAGAGAAAGTAACAATTAAATTGTACTTATACTTGTCAGGGGATAAAAGTTGAAAAGTAAAAGCCCGGTAGGTATGCTGTTGAAAAGAAAATGCTCAAGAAATATTTTAAATTATTTTTGTTTTGACGTTCCGTTCTGCATGTTGAATAAATCCAATTTATATGAATTTCAATGTTATTTTATTATATTTTTTGTTTTTATTTTTCCGAAGCTTCAGTTTTTCTTCAAGAAACAAAGCGACAAATATTTACTTCTTGCCAAAGCCAGAGTTGCGCAGGTCGCTTTTTTGAAAAATTTTCCAGAAATTAGCAGTAGAAAAGTAGAAGAGTTTCTGACACAAGAAATTTTTCTTAAGCCTTTCGGCTCTATTCAATATCCACTCTACTTTTGAAGTAACTCCTGAAGAAATTCTAAACAAAATTTCAAAACAAACAATAAAAATAAATATTGTTTTGTACACTGCTAAAAGTTTTAGCCTAGATTTAAAACTTTTTGGGGCTATATATACACCTAGACCAGTATGTCTGCGTTCAAAGTGTTGTTTGGAATTTCCAGTAAGATTAACTTCCTTTGACTAATTTAATTATTTTTGTATGAAAGAATGTGTAAAAACACAATAAAAATACGGCAACTCAAAGTTAAGAACTTTGTGGAAAATTCATGAAAATTCAAGAAAACTCGAAAAATTTTCATCAAAATTACTAAATTTTTAGTAAAAATTTTTAGAGTTTTTTCGAGTATGTAGTTTTGTGGCCCGTTCAATTAAAGTGAGCAAAGATACCAGTCTTAAGCCGCTAGAAGAATTACTCGATTTTTGGCAATTTTTTTTCTAGCCAAGTGCATTATCTTCCATACAAATTTATAAGCGTAATATTTTTATATTGAAGAAAATGCTCTTGGTCGGCTCTTGACAATTTAACGAGCTACAAAACTGCAAACTCGAAAATAATCAAATTTTACCTGAAAGTTAGAAATTTTGATGAAATTATTTCGAGTTTTCTTGAATTTTCATGAGTTTTCCACAAAGTTCTTAACTTTGAGTTGAAGTATTTTTATTGTGTATTTACACATACTATCATTCAAAAATAATGAAATTAGTCTAAAGAAGGTAATTTTACTGAACATTGTAAAAAAAATTCGGTTACGCCGGTTGTCATAAAAATACGCCTAATAAAAATTATTAAAATTTTAAACCGAAAGAAATTTAGAATTTTTGTCGGTAATTGAAAGGTTTGGAATTTACTACCAAAGAGTTTTAAAGATTGTGTAAAGTTTTTAGCCGTGTAGAAAGAGGAAAATTTCAAATAAATATAAGTATAAATATGTAATATGTAAAAATATAAATATGTATGTGGGTATTTACAGGTAATTCTTATTTACTGACACTTTGGCCAAAACCCCCCCGAAATTTTTTTCTGGCTACGCACCTGCTCCCATACAATCAATAGTTTCGATAAACGGGTTTTGGGCTATACATTTTGAAGTTAAGAAGCTAGGAACGTAAAGTTTTGCAAGGTTGGTACTTATTATAAATGTGATGTGTGTAATGAAAATCATACAGATCGGAGTAACATAACATATAGCTTCCATATAATCGATTGCTCCGATAAATGTGGTTTGGCTAGGTATGTTCTTTTAAATTAACAGTTCTGAAGAGTTTGGACAAATTGCAACTAAGAATCGGACACTTAAAAAAGATATGCAGCCCTTTCCTTACATGTTTTTTGAATATTTCGACACCTTGCCACGCCCACAATTTTTCGAAATGGCTCGGTAAGATGTAACTCTGTAAATTCTAAGGGGGTCGGGTTCAATGCATATTGGGTTTGGTATAAAATTCATCATATGTGAATATGTCGTTTCTAATCGCGAAGGTATTAAATAAAACCGGTATTAAAATAAAACCGTACTGTCAAAATTGACCAGAACTCGACGACGACAATTTACCCGATGATTCCCTAGCAGGAACGGCAGGGTGTCAGCAATCTGGCAACCACCTACAACTCAGCGTCATTCCGAGTGAGTACAGCCGAAGCCAGTCAGTGGTTAACGTTCGTTGCATGCACAGCATTGTATACATATCTCTACTAGTAGCGAAACTAACAGCTGACTAACTCCGAATCAGCACACACACACAAACCACACAGGGTATGTTTTATGCAATAATAAAGCAATCGGATTTTAATGCTGAAACATTGAACGTGAAGATCAAAAACTCCCAAATTATTATATATCAAGCAGTTTTAACAACTTATCAGATGCTATTAATTGTACATTTCACTATAAATGAAAGTTTCTAATTGCAATTTTTACTGACAAGCAACTCTGAACGTTATTTCCTCCATTCCACATTGTCGGAGTACCATCATCCACTGCCTTACACTCCGATTCGTAAAAAAGATGCCAAACTATTCGAGGTAAACAATGATGCACAGTGAATTTTTAAACGTACTTATAAATGTAATTAACTTTGTATATTTAACTTAATAAACAATCTTTCTTAACATTAATTCAAAAGAGGCCTCCTGACTGTATTAAAATAAAGGTTGATAGTGCATTGAATTTATGAAGAATGACGTTTGAATTATCTTGACGGATTTGAAATAACTAAACGGGATTTGATATAAGATCTTGAGAGAAAATCGTGTATGCCGCATTATGGAACTACTTCCAGAACTTATATTCTTGATCACATGTTACAACTTCGAAAAATTGTAAAATTGGAAACCAAAAATTTCGCTCCTACTACTTTCAGTTCACCATCACTTTGGCCAGTTTGTGTTGAGGTAGATTCTTCATATTTGATTTCTTTAATTTTTGCCGGTGGTCACTCTTAGCCAAGATGAGTTGAATAAATGAAGGAATACTTTTTGAACAGGGACCGATTGTTTTTCTTTTCTTAGCTTAATATATTTGAAAATTAGTATATTGCATTATGTACATATCATGGAATTAGTTACTGCTTGATTTTTGCATTATTCTTAATATTTAAATTGTATTTCTAGCTCACCACTTGGTTTCAGCGAACTGTTTAATGAATTCCGCTTACATGAAAACCTTCATTCATTGGACGAGATACTTTATGCCATAATTGACGCTGATGGAATGTCGTTCAACGATCTTAAACCAATATATAAAGAATTCTTGCTAAAGCTTGCTGTTACACTTACAAAGGACGAGCTGTTTCAACGTTCGAAGAATATTATGCGCCGACAAAGGAAGAAAAAAAGTCGAAGTATAACCTTGATACCACAGGTAAAAGTGATTATCAACTATGGGGAAAAGTTAGTTGGTATCGAATCTATTTTTCTCTCGATTTCAGCTTGTGAAGAAAAATATATTTTCACATCAGTAACTCGATTCTGTAACTTTTAACCACTCGCCGAGCGTTCAGCTTATAGCGATTCAGTAATTTTCCTTAACACTTAAATACAGTTAACTGCTATATGTGGTATATCAGTTGAAATTGAGGGGAAAACTGCACTCATCTTAAGTACAGCATTTGGCAGCGGCGCCGTTCATGTCGCAATAGCTCAGGTGATAAGCGGACTACAACGTGCGCGTCGCGAGTTCGGTTTCAAGCTTATGGAGAACTTATTTTCTATAATTTTAAACACCACGAAATTAATTCGCTTTAACTAACCACAGTAAAAGTGTTAGCTTACACTTTTCCTGTGGTTAAAAGTTAGCGAATAGGGAAAAGTGTTAAAAAAGGTGTTAAGCGAAGTTAACGCTAACGCCTTGCGTTAAAATAGTTAGCAAATAGGGAAAAGTGTCAAAAATTGTGTCAGATTGGTTTAATAAACACAAGGCAAATTCATTCTTATGGTAATGTGAAGTGAACAGCTGGCTTCTTCTTCTTCACGTTTTTAACTCGCAGTGTAATGTAGAATGTCATAAAAAGAAAAAATTTACTGTTGACTTTGAATTTTGTATTTGGTATTTATTTTCAAAAAACCATCGGAACTTACCAAAAGGGTACGATGGCGATGGTTTTAACTAAATTTTATGCACGCAGGAGTTGTCCAAACACGTATTTATTGTTCCAGACACCATTAGTTCAATTAAATTTTTATGAAATATAAAAAAACAATCGACGGTTGTCGTTTAAAATTTTTTTTCACTATGACATTCTAGGTTACAAAAACTTGAAGCGAACTGAGATAGATGCTTAAGTTGTTCATTTCGTTAATCATATAACTTCAACCAAGCTTTTTATGCATAATTGTTTACTAACAGCTTTATTGTGAGTGTCAATTTACAATAGAATAGACTTTTTTCGGTTGACTTTAGGACTTTTACCCATGGTGTAATTACTAGAAGGTGATTGACGTTGGCAGCTTCTCTTTCTAATTCGCCATCTTGAACTCCCTTACAGAATCCAATTTGCCTCTTTGCAAAACTACTTTTTTTTACAGGCGGTTTTTACAAAAAGTACTAAAATTGATACTCAACCTAACAAATGTATGGGTTGGCCACACCGATCAACTTTTTCATTTTTGTTTTAAAGACTTTTCGTTGTCAGTTAATACAAAAATTTAATTTTCAAACAAAATTAGATTTTAATTTGAAATAAAACGCGTTAATTGTGTTAAAGTGGTGTAAATTTGCTAAATTTACTATCCCAGATTTATAGTAAAGTTACGGGTAAGTAACTATAAATTCTAAGACATTGTGTCATAACTCGCGTATTTTCCCTTTCCTTTCAGATTTGGGTTTGCTCCTGTATACGCGAGAAGACAACAATATTTACTGACCCCCAGCATCAACTCTGCTCCCCCTTCGCACTTCGCTATACTGCAATTTAATTGCAACGGCATAACCGGTAAAATAGGTGAAGAGACACAACATCAAAATCGCAGCAATTCAAGAGACAAGGCTCGGTGGAAGGTCAACTCTTCAGACCTGCAACGGGTACAATGTCCACCGTTGCGATCGTGCGAGAGGGCTTGGGGATGGTCTTGCATTCATCACGCATCAAACTGTGCAGTATCGTCTATTTGAGCCTGGCATCCACCCGAGGGACACCACCTTAGAACGTCAAGGTATGGTTGTCCGGTCAGGCGATGTCGGCCTGGAAATCATAAACGTATACATACCTCCTGTCACCTGCTGTCCCAGGGATTACCATCCCGACATTCGTGCGTTACTCAGGGGCGAGAACCGCGTCATCCTTGGTGACTTCAACGCACACCATGACCTGTGGCACTCTAGCTTACAGACCGATGGTAGGGGACAGGAGCTGGCTGACCAAATAGATTAGATTAGATTTATTTATTCATTTTTTCTTACAATGTAGTATAACAGCAAATGGTTTACATCAGTTAATGAATTATGTATAAGAAAAAAAGCAAGGCATTCTGTAAAATGAAATATAATGCACTTTCGCATAAAGCGACTTAACAAATTAATGAAAAATTAATAATTGTACTTATTATTTAAGTACCAAATTATATCGTTATAGAACTTATCTACCTCCTTTCCATATAACTTTTTCAACTTTTCTATTAGTGCACGTATCACATTTTTAATGGATTCCTCTGTCCATTCTCAGAACTTCGATATATGGACCTCCACATTTATCCATTATTTTTTGCAGTTACAAACCACCGTTATATGGCCAAAACTACAATGTCCTGTGTACTGAGACACCCTGGATATAAAAAACTAACAAGAAACACAACGAATTTAATAGGGAAAATTACAACAATTATTTTTTTCCTTAAAAAATTTAGTTCTTTGGTAGAAAAATGGTATCAAATAATACTACATATTTTAAAAACGGCCTCTTTTTTTCTTCCCTTTTCTCTCATGCTTCGTTCTGTAAGGGAGATGTCATTTCATTTATTATTACACCATGACTTTTACCTATTACTATTTGTGCCAACTTTTTTCATAAGCCATTTCCGAGGGTGAGTGGAATTATGTATAAGAAAAAAAGCAAGGCATTCTGTAAAATGAAATATAATGCACTTTCGCATAAAGCGACTTAACAAATTAATGAAAAATTAATAATTGTACTTATTATTTAAGTACCAAATTATATCGTTATAGAACTTATCTACCTCCTTTCCATATAACTTTTTCAACTTTTCTATTAGTGCACGTATCACATTTTTAATGGATTCCTCTGTCCATTCTCAGAACTTCGATATATGGACCTCCACATTTATCCATTATTTTTTGCAGTTACAAACCACCGTTATATGGCCAAAACTACAATGTCCTGTGTACTGAGACACCCTGGATATAAAAAACTAACAAGAAACACAACGAATTTAATAGGGAAAATTACAACAATTATTTTTTTCCTTAAAAAATTTAGTTCTTTGGTAGAAAAATGGTATCAAATAATACTACATATTTTAAAAACGGCCTCTTTTTTTCTTCCCTTTTCTCTCATGCTTCGTTCTGTAAGGGAGATGTCATTTCATTTATTATTACACCATGACTTTTACCTATTACTATTTGTGCCAACTTTTTTCATAAGCCATTTCCGAGGGTGAGTGTTGCCGTTGAAGCGCACATGATCAACGCACAGCTTTTCTGCCTACACTCAGCGAATCAGGTACAGAACCGCCCTGCACGACCCACCGAACGCATGTGATATCGTCTCATCCATCTCCCATACGTCTGTTGCATAATGGACCTCCTTAGCTACTTGCTAATTCGGGTTGCTTCGATAGAATAGCTCAGTCGAAGCGAGACTAAGCGCTTTATTGTCCTTCTACAGTACAGAACTAATATCGATGCCATATGCAGATCCCACATACTCTGTTGAAAGCCCTTGCTCTTTCTATGCTACATCACTGTCCGTTGGCAGCTTGGGATTCGATTTATTCAAATTGTGCCAAGATAAAATATGTATGTCAATAGCTCGCCAATAAACCAACAGAGGTAACGACGTATAGAAATTGTTGTAGTAAATTATATGGTACATTAAATTTATTTATTACAGCTTATACTAAGCTTGGCTTAACCTATTTACATGTCTTAATATATGTGTAATCTAAACTAGACTAAAAGACTTCTTACATTTATGGACTGTAGTTAGGGTAAGACTGGCCTCCTTTTTATAAAAATACAGTTATACAAACCGTTGGAAGTTTTGAAATCGATTGAGAATGTGTTAAAGAATTGTTTAACACGAGGAAACTGAAAAAAGTGTTTTTTGACCCCAAAAAAAAAGATTTCGGGGGTGTTAGGAATTTTTTGAACATGATTTCGTGTATTATTCGACCAGATGAACAATCACTAATAGATCGCTTTCAAAGTATATTCACTTTTTGTACCTTTCATGAACATGAAATGGTATTATAACTTTGGTCCGATGTTTGTAAGTATGAGAAGAAGAAGAGATAGCCCACCATTAAGTATGCCGAAATGATCAGGGCGACGGGCTGAGTAGATTTAGCCATGTCCGTCTATTTGAAAGCAAACTAGTCCCTCAGTTTTAGAGGTATCTCGATGAAATTTTGCAAGCATGCGCCATTTTGCATAGGATTAATCATTTTTCGGAACCAATAAGATCGGACCGATACAACGTATAGCTCCCAAACAATCGATTGTTCTGATAAACGGGTTTTGGCCTATAACTCTTGCAATTAAAAAGCTATTAGAGCGAAATTTCGCCGGTTTAGTACATATTATATGCGTCATGTGTGTAGTAGAAAATCACCTAGATCGGAACAACATAACATATAGCTCCCATACAATCAATAGTTTCGATAAATGGGTTTTGGGCTATAAATTTTGCACATAGAAAGCTAGACACGTAAAATTTTGCAGGTTTGGTACTTATTATATATGTGATGTGTGTAGTGAAAATCATACAGATGGGACTTACATAACATATAGCTCCTATATTACCGATTGCTCCGATAAATGTGGTTTGGCTAGGTATGTTCTTTTAAATTAACAGTTTTGGAGAGTTCGTAAGTAAGGATCGGACACTTAGAACAGTTATGCGTATTTACGAAAGGTATAAAGCCTTCGGCACAGCCGAAGACAGCCATTTCCTTACTTGTTTTAAGTAAGTATAACTAAATCCTTCTTAACTTGAATAATTACTTCAAAAGAAAATATATCAATCTGTTAAAATTTCTCCAAACCTTAGAAGATCTTATTTCGGATTTCCTATTGAGCTTACAAGATTTTGTTAAAAGAAATACAATTTGCTTACACAGCTTTTATGAAATTGTGTTAGTTTTTTTTGGCTAACAAGTGAAAAAAAGCACCATAAAATATCACAACTAAAAAAAAAATAAGTAAAATATTAAGTAATGCAATTTAAAAAAATAGATCCAGAAAATATCCGTAGAAGAGGATATAGTTTGTTTTGCGTATTTGAGTAGCATGCAATGTTAAAAATGCTAGTAAACACGTACCCGCTTCGCTGCGTCTCAGATAATAATTATATTATTATTATTATAGTTATAACAGACAGAATCTGATTTTAATGACCATATCCCATACCAGATAAGGTGTGGAACTTAATTACATCGGTTATTGTAGCCTCCTTATCACCTCTCGTTTGATACAAATTTTGTACTAATACATTTTCGGTTACCTAAGCTCCACATATTGGCCAATAATAATAAATTATGCATGTAATAATGAACCGTCAGAACTTCCGTTCGATTCTGTACAGCAGTTTTAGGGATGTGCGCTTAAATCAACAGACGGACAGACATACAAATTCTATAAACTGCTGCTTTTATTGGCTTAATAATGATCCCTCCTATGGATTTTTGTTAAATATCTGCAATGTGTAGACATGAATTTGTTAAAATTTTATTATTTTTAGAGATGTAGATATTCATGACGAATGTCTACCTCCTACCGAATGGCGGCTAGCCCGCATCGAAAAGGTACATTACGGTTCCGACGGTGACATCCGAGTAGTTGACCTACGTACGCAAAACGGCAAACTAACTCGACCGCCCGTAAAACTTTGTTTTCTACCAACCGAGTCTAATACCGCTAATAACGATCGCGCAAATAACTTATAATCAATATAAAATCAAATATGGAGCAATTCATCCCACGAAGCGATGTTGCTATCCGAAACAAATACCTCACTCCTAAAGAGGTAGCTCGAAGGACTTTCGATTCCTCAATCTAAACATGAAATTATACAGCAAATAAAAACCCGCATAAAAGATACAATAATCATATCACATTTGAAACCAGATGTTGATCAAGTGCTAAAATCAAGCACCCCTATACTTAATAAAACACTAAAGTCCATAATTTCTATCTATGCAGGTTATCATTAATATGGAAATCGAGCAAGTCGCCCCGACACCAAAAATCCGCTCTGCGGCTACCGTGCCACGAGCACGAGCAGTGCCCACTGCAGCACCGCACACTTTCACTCCAAGGGCCGCAACAGCACCGTACCACCGGAACAACCACAGCGTCCACGAATATGGACTAATCGCGCGGCCCGTAATCGCCGTTCAGCAGCATCCGCTTACCAGACACAGCCAGCAAGTCGAGGCCGTCGTCGCCCAACCGGGCCCAGCAATGTCGTGGAGACCCTGCAGCAGCTGCAACGACTTCTAGGCTGATCACTCGCCTAGGGGGGCCGGGATGGCTAGATTAGCCACAACACTGGCGGGTGCAACCCTGCCGCCAGCATTCACCACACCACACACACACACTTACACAGTCACGCACCAACTAATTGTCAACACAAAACACATACATATTGTAAACAAACAACACAATTTCGCAAATATCGAGCAAAACGGTCACTTAGCGCCTGAGCAAACAACGAATAAATCTATTTACGAGTTAAACCCAAAATTAATTTCTTTTATTTATTTAAAGTACGGTAGTGAGTGCAGTGTAAAGTGCAACATTAGTGCTAAATTATATACTTTGATACGTACAATGAGAATCGTGTTTGATGCAAAGAGAAACAAATATGTCTTGGCGCCAATTGATATTTTGTTTACTTTCAAACCACTTTTTGTTTCTAAAACTATTATACACTATCATTTGTGTTTTGACAACGTATTGTGTACTTTTGAACATGGTTCAATAACAAGGTAATGTCAACTCTACGGCAGCAAGGAAGAGAAACCAGAAAAATTTTCATTTGTAAGAAATTATGTGGTGTAACCATGGTTAAAAATTGACTATTAATGAATAATATCGCCCTATTTGCAATTGTTTTGAGTTGAGCTGTAGAAAAACTACAAAATTGCAAATGCAAATCGAGTGTGCTTTTGAACATATTTTTGTTCTAAAAATTTGAACAAATATTCATGCCTATTCCGATATCCGACGGATGCCATACGCGGGGAGTGCTGATCAATTCGCGAAAAATCAGTTCCGGATTTGAGTTAAAAAATTTTTTAAAATCAACTTTATCGATTTCTTTTAAATCTATTAGCCTACTCAATACAAGAAATATAAGAAAATATCTTTAAAATGTCGTTTCTTTAGTTTTAAAAGTTAAATCCGCAACTTTTTTCTCGCGAATCGATTCGCACTCCCTCCGCAAAGCATCCTTCGGATACTGTAATAGGCACGATTATTTGGTACTGCCAAAAATATGTTCAAAATAATGATAACGTGTTAACAATATTCAAAATTAAATCTGTTTGAAGCGACAATGATTTCTTTGATTTAAAGTGTGCTTGTTTAAAATATTTGAAATGAAATACTGTTAAATGTTAATTAAATGTTAATTTGTTTACGTTTTCCTTACCTAATAAAAACAGAAATTTGCTTATATCGCTCGTTTCATTTTTAACAGAGTTAACTCGAAATTTTTATTTTTTGGGAAAACGCAAATTAAGTTTTGTTTATTCAAACATTTAACTTTTACGACGAAAAACCTAAATGCAATTGGTCGGTAAGGTTACATTACAGATAGTACCACCAATAATCGATTACATTGTTCCTCATAAGGTTGGTCGAATCAGCTGTTTTATTAGGTTACCGATACGTCACCTCTGCCCCCGACTTAATGTAGGTATGACGGCCAACTGCAAGTACTAAGCTAGTATACTGATAATAAATGAAATATTTATGTTAATGTGAGGGAGATGCTAAATTCCATCCAAATTTTTTTAATTCCGAGATAATTCACTTTACAATAAAAAATTTATTTAGAAAAAAATAGCTACGTACTTAAATTTTCTAAATACTACAGTTTCATAAAAAAACAAAATGGGTTTTTGAAATAATGCGTTTTTATTTTAATTTTTATATTTTTAGATTTAAGCTTATTTTTTTCTATTGGTGGCGATATGTTGGAAATTTCAGATTTCCCATATGGAAATAAAGTTTTCCTTGAATTTAACTCTTCAAGCGTAAAATATTTAGAATTAATGGAAGAATGCAAAATATTACAAAAGTCATAAACGCAAACGCCTTCAAAGGGGTCATGCATGATATCGAATGCATAGTTTTCTGTAACATTTTATTAAAAATACTATCCTCATGTATAATATATATTGTCATTATACCTTTCCTGAACATGAAATGATATTATAACTTTGATCCGATGTTTGTAAGTATGAGAAGACGAAGAGATAGATCCACCATTAGGTATACCAAAATGATCATGGAGATGAGCTGAGTTAATTTAGCCACATCGGTCTCTCTGTCCGCACATATGTTTGAATACGAACTAGTCTCCCATTTTTAGAGATATCTCGATAAAACTTTTCAAACGAGCTCCAGTTTGTATAGCATTAATAACACTGGATCACAAATTCCAACTTTTTTTCTGCACCAGAGACGCCATAGTGAAATTCCTATGTAAAATCACCTCCTAATTCCGAAAGTCAAAGTTATTTTTACTTGAATGGTACCGTTTTTGAGATATTTACGATTTACCGTTATTTCAAAAAACAAAAAAGATGGCTCCACTTAATCGTGTATATCTCAAGAACAAATTGAGCTATTCGAAAACGGTTTGAAAAATTTGAAAGCTTATACTATAATCAGTACATACAACACTTTTTGCTAGGTCCTGCAGATTCAAACATAGTGAACAATCATTACGGATTTTTAAAAATTTTTTTGGAAAAATATAAAAAAATTTGTACTTTGCGAGGAAGCATCTCGAAAACTTTTTGTTTTTTTGCAGATATTTTTTCCCCCCTCTAAGCTCTGCTTTATTACAAAAAAACAAGCTATCAGTGAACAAAATCGATGAACTAATACAAAAGTTATAAGCATTCAAGTAAATATATCCATTTAATTCTTAAGTACCCTACTGGTACATATGTGTTAGTATTCGTATATCAGTTAGTTAGCAGGTAGATTTTCGAAAAGTTGTTAGATACAAAAAGCTGTTAGTGTCGTTTTCTCAAACCTAGGTACATTCTAAACAAGAGCATATTTTTGAGGCAGGTAGTGTTTTCTTTGTAGAACTAGGGAACCTTTTTTTTAGGTAGGCTTGAATTTTTACTGGATCTAAGTATATATGAGAGTACATGCGCCTTGTTCCTTCATAATATCTGCAAGGCTCGCCGGATACTGTTCAGTTTATAATTGCAGTTTATAACCCGTCATTTACTTAAAAATACAAAATGAATAAAAGGGCGCGAGAGTTTGAGTGTACAAATGATCCAGATATGTTCTGTTTCATCTGCGGTCAATTTATTGTTAAAAGTATGAGACGTGTGTTTTCAAATCCTTTGAAAGTAAGTAAGTATAAGTGTTTTGGAATTGAGCCTAAAAACCATGGACACGGAACACTGTGTGCACCACATGCCGAGTCGAATTGATTTCTTCGGGAACCGGAACAAAAAGGTACGTTGTAAAAATTAGGAATTTGTTCCCTTTTAATGCATAGCTGACTAATTTCTGAAACTATCTATTTAGGCGACGTGTGAAATTTATTACACCAATGAAGTGGAGGGAACCAACTTGCCATTCAACGGACTGCTATATTTGTACTACAAAAGTACTTGGGAATGGAAAGTCCAGAAAAGTAACCTATGCGAGCGTATCTACAGTGTCATTACCAGAACTAATTTCAACAGAAGCGACATTGCCAGAATCAAATTTAACTTTAGTTCCGGCTCCAGTTTCATTGTCAACAGTAGTATCTGATTACGCGGCATCATGTTGTACTGAATTTCAAACGGAAAACGAAAGAAATTCTTTGTCACAAGCACAACTCAATGATTGGATACGGGATTTGGAATTGTCAAAGGAAAAGGCCGAACTACACGCCTCTCGAATGCAACAATTTAAATTTGTTTCATCCGATGTTAAGGTAACATATTATAGAACTCGTCACGAAGAATTGTCCAAGTACTATACGAAGGAGGACAGTGTTTGTTACTGCAAAGACATTGCTGGTCTATTCAAACAATTTGGTGAACCATATGATTCAAAAGAGTGGCGATTGTTCATAGACGGCAATAAATTAAGTTTAAAGGCCGTATTATTGCATATTGGCAACCAAAAGCCATCTATCCCGATCGCGCATGCAGTAAATACGAAGGAAACAGGGCCGTGCGCACGGGGGGGGTTTTGGGGGTTAAAACCCCCCCCATGGCCAAATCTAAGTTTCAATGATTTTTCAAAAGTTTTCAAAATACAGTTTATAAATCTTATTTTGAATCTTAACTAATAATTTTTGACAAAATTATTCAAAATAATTTTACGGAAGAAGAAATTGGTGAAAGTTGCAAAGAATAAGGTTGGCCAATACATAACGTTCCTATCGACGAAAATGGGCGCAAAGCTGTTTGTCGACGATGAAAGGCGCAAACTTTTTTTTGTTTGAAGAAAGACGCATTATAAATATCTTGAGAAAGAAAGACGCATTAAAATAATTTTTAAGAACGAAAGGCGCTTTTAAATAATTTTTAAGAAAGAAAGGCGCTTTAAAATATTTTTTAGGAAAGAAAGACGCGCTTCGATAACTAGCTGCAATATAAGTTATTCAAAAAACGAAATACTAAATAAAAACACATACGTATAATGGGTACTTGGGCTGGCCCAATATTTTTCAATCCAGCACCAAATCCCTTGTGAAGTTTACTGTAAATGTATACACTGCGCCTTTCTTCCTCGAAATATTTTTTAATGCGCCTTTCATCGTCAAAATATTTTTTAATGCCCCTTTTTTCGTCAAAATATTTTTTTATGCGTCCTTATTTCCCACAATATTTTTAATGCGCCTTTTTTCGTTGACAATTTGTTGAATGCGCCTTTCTTCGTCGGCAGCGACGATAAGTCCGGCACTTTGAATTGCACTTGGAGCTTTCCGAAAATTACAAAGTTGTGTAGCGTATGGGCATTTTTTTTTTTGAATTTTACTGATGAAAACAGTGAGCAGTTTCAATTAACAGAGCGAATGAACTGCAAGGCTCAGTTATATGAAAGATTTCGAGTGTTTTCTGACCCTTTTTGTTGTAGGCGTAAAGAGAATTGTGAGAAAATGAACGTTGGAGAGCAGATGAGCGACACCGTTCAAATATTTGAATGTTTTCAAACATTTTCTGAGGTTTTTTTTTATTTCACCTAACAGAAGGTAAAGATCGCATTTTTCATGGACGTTTATCAATAGTCTGGCTTTGGTTTGTTAATCGTCGAGACCTAAAACTGCTCAGCTACAGAGAAAACCTCATCAGCTAAGTAAGGTAGATAAAAAGTAGACGACACAATTAATAAATAATTAGTTGACAGCGAATAGTTATTGTAAAGAATAAAGATAATAATCAAAGGATATGAAAGCAAATTGTTGATATGTATTTAGGATAGAAAGAATTGAGTTTTTTATGCTCTCTCTTAAGGCAAATATTAAAAATTGTTTTTGAACTGATTCTAAGCGATCCACGAGGACCTGGTAACGTGGGTTCCAAATTATACAACCTTCTAATGTAGTAAAGAGTTTTAGTTACATAAATTAAAAATAGAAAGCCTCTAGCTTTATTGACTGTTAAGTTAATGTGGCAGTTAAAACCGAGTTTTTAGTCCATAGTAACCCCAAGGTCAACAAAATCATACATTTGCTCAAGACTATAACTGTTAATTGTATAGGAAGCTGGCTGTGATATTCCTCTCGAAAAACCCATGTACTTACATTTCTTTAGATTAAGCGGCATATAATTTAAATCGCACCAAGTAACAAGTGTATTTAGATCTGATTGAAGCTTCTTCGAATGACATAAAAAGCTTTACATCGTCGGCATACATTCAAATTTTCGAAAATTATATTACTGTAGAAATATCATTTATAAACAACAAGAACAGAATCAGGCCAAGATGGCTTCCTTGAGGAACTCCTAAGGAGACATAAATAACATCGGATTCACACTTTTTAAACACTCCTTTTTGTGATCTGTCACTAAGGTAAGAAGAGATCTAGCAATTGAGACCCGGCTCGAAACCCAACTGATGTAGTTTATGAATAAGTAAAGAGTGACACACTTTATCGAAAACTTTGCTAAAATCAAAGTAAATTCAGGTAAGTTTGTAACGGTGGACTTTCCCTTACAGAACCCATGTTGACAGTCGGAAATCAAGGTAGAGATAGGATTCGTAAGCTGATTGGTAACAATAGCTTCACACACTTTTGGGATGGCAGAAAGCTTTGCTATGCCACGATAGTTCTCTATAGAAGCTTTGCTTCCGCTTTTATGAAGCGGTAGAAGAAACGACTCTTTCCATGCTTTTGGAAAAACACCACACTTTAGTGACAGATTGAACAAATTGGTAAGGGGTTTGTAAATATTGTTAGCACACTTCTTCAAGAAGCATGTAGGAATCCTAACAGGACCGAATTTAAAAGATTCCTTCAAGGTTTTCAGATAAATAAGAACATCATTGGAGCATATAGTTGGACAATTAATTAAATTGTTCCCATGTAGCTCATAGGGATAATTTAGAAAGTCAGAATTGGTGAATAGAGAATTGGAGAATAGTTAGAAAAGAAAAATTGCGGAAAGAAATTATGACCCAAAAGAAATAAAAAACGACCCCAAATAAGCTTCAGAAAAACACCAATAAAAGGTTCCGAAAAGTGTCCAAAACCCTCTGAATGGATGAATGAAAGAAAAGCACCAATTAAAGGGCTCCGAAAGGCGTCTGAGAAGGCTCCAGAAACCCTCAGAATGGAGGAATAAAAGGCTCCGAAAAAGGTTCAGAAAAGTACTAATAAAAGGCTCCGCAGTTCATTTAGAAAGAGTCAAAAAACGCTTCAAATTCATCGAAATCGGACATTTCGGACTCTTTTTTATGACTTCGTTGGAGTGCCCGCGTAGAGCGATTTTTCGATCCATTTGGGCTCGGAAAGAAGCTCATTTTGGAGAGTAAAGTTCTGAGAAATGAGCGTTTTATGGCTCCGAAAGGAGTCTTTTTTTGCACTTTTAGTTAGCTGGGATATGCCATCATATCACCAATTCTCTATCAAATACAGAAAAATGTGTACAACCAAAAAAGTTTTCTTGGGTATAGTTTTAGGTATCAGAGTATGCAGTTTCAGAAAAGTTAAAGAACATTTAAATTTATGATGTATGGGTCTAGGTATCTGTTTCAGCAAATATGTTTATCTTAGTGATAAATGTATGTGAATGCAAATCTAAATTAAAACCCCCCCCAAGGCCAATTCCTGCGCACGGCCCTGGAAGGAAACATATGAGATAATGCAAAAATTGATTAAATCCAGCCTAAGAAAATTATATAGGTACTAATGTGTCACTTATGTATTTATCTAATTTACTTTTTTATTTTCTTTCAGGAGTAAATATGTCTTTAAAAATTCATTTCTTACACTCCCACTTAAATTTTATCCCGCAAAATCTTGGCGACGAAAGGTTTCACCAGCAAATGAAAGTGATTGAACGTCGGTATCAAGGATTCTGGGATGTCGCTATGATGGGCGACTACTGTTGGTTTCTCATAAGAGAAACCGATCCTAATCTAAATAAGCGTCAAAACAAGACACATAACTTTTTCAATTATAAAATAAGATCATAGAGTTAAGACAGAACCATATGTACATATGCTATTATTTGTAGGGTACTTAAGTATTAAATGGATATATTTACTTGAATGCTTATAACTTTTGTATTAGTTCATCGATTTTGTCCACTGATAGCTTGTTTTTTTTGTAATAAAACAGAGCTTAGAGGGGGGAAAAAATATCTGCAAAAAAACAAAAAGTTTTCGAGATGCTTCCTCGCAAAGTACAAATTTGTTTATATTTTTACAAAAAAAATTTTAAAAATCCGTAATGATTGTTCACTATGTTTGAATAGCTCAATTTGTTCTTGAGATATGCATGATTAAGTGGAGCCATCCTTTTTGTTTTTTGAAATAACGGTAAATCGTAAATATCTCAAAAACGGTACCATTCAAGTAAAAAAAGCCTTGATTTTCGGAATTAGGAGGTGATTTTACATAGGAATTTCACTATGGCGTCTCTGGTGCATTTTGGCTGTAAACCAGTGTAATTTGTCTGAATCAGCAAAATTGGACCAATACAAAGCACACCTTTCATGCAATTCATTGTTCCGATAAACAGGTTTTAGCCTATAACTCTTGAAAATCAAACAGAGCGGACCTATGTACATAATAAACATATACATACATATCTCCAATACAAAAGCAGCGAAGTCGTACTGCTTACGCTCTCCGTTAGAACTTTCAAGCTGTGAGATCAATAACGCAATCTAGGATGTACATTATAACACTAGAAACACGTTAGTGTTTTAAAATAGTTTTTTTATTAACCGCGATTCACAGAACCGTGAAACACGAGATATATTAAAAGACTGCTCTTAATTTGCAATTCTCTTATGGCTGATTCCTTGGAAACTGATATATTTGTGTTCAACGAAAAAAAGTCACAATTTATAGTGTCCCTTTGCTGAGGTCATATATGTACTTTTATTGGCATTATATGCTATAAATTGTGATCAGAACAAAACTTGCATGAAGAAGCTTTGAAAGAGGATAACGAGCGCAAGAATAAGCCAAAATTGCTTTTAAAACAATTTGCTTGACCAGAGTCCTATAGAGGACTAAACTTTGTTCTCCAGTTTTGTAAAAAATCAAAATTTGGTGGTCACAGTCGGCGTTTGCGAATATTAATTAAAATATAATGTTAGTTGTTTTGACACATGTTCAGTCTAAGGTCAACATTTACCTGTGCTAGAGCAGCTCAGATTTTGAAGACGGGTTGGGAAGATTTTGCGTTTAATACATATATGTGTCACACTTTCTCATGTCACAACTTTACCACAGCTTTTCTTCTAAACTAGGGGTAATTTTTCTTTGAAAATTACTTGTAGCGCAATGCGAATGAGCCTTGAAACAAGTACATCAATTTCTACTATATCTGAATAGATGCGCCAACATCGGATCAAGAAAACAAAATAAGGATGTTTTTGTTATTACAATTCAGTAACTTGAATCATTGATTCAAGATCAGATTTCTTAATAACTGCAGCTGCAATAACAAAGAAGCACGAATCGATTGAAAATATCGGTTTGGTTACATTTACCAATTTACTGAGTACCGTTTAGGTACTTGAATTCCTCAATATTTGCATTAACTAATGTATTTTTTGCTGGCTGGAGGTCAATATTGTTAAAGAACAATCTTTGTGTTGTTTATGAATCGTCAGAACGCTATTGGCAAAAGGTCCGAAATTAGGAATACAGGTGAAAATAAACGAAGGCTTCAAACCTTTCATGAATACGCACAACTTTTCAAACCCCCCCCCCCCCCCCCCCCCCTCGAAATTTCCGAAAATTTAAAAATATACGTCTGTACTAGAAGAATTGCTCTATTCACTTTTAAAACCCCTGTTAAGAAAATAGCATTAATAAAAATAATGAAAATACGAAAGAATAAAATTAAATAATATATCACACTGAGAGAAGTTATTGGTAGTCGCTAATCAGGGTTGGGAAATGACATTTCATGAATTGTACTAAATCCTCTCAAAAATCGTACTTTTTTCGTTAAAATTGTACCGAATTGTTTTTTGTATTGGTTCGCATATATTGTACTATTACTCATTTACTTTTTATACCCTTCATGAACATGAAATGGTATTATAACTTTGGTCCGATGTTTGTAAGTATGAGAAGAAGAAGAGATAGACCCACCATTAAGTATACCGAAATGGTCAGGGCGACGAGCTGAGTTGATTTAGCCATGTCCGTCTGTCCGTCTGTCCGTCCGTCCGTCCGTCTGTCCGTCTGTCTGTTTGAACGCAAACTAGTCCCTCAATTTTAGAGATATCTCGATGAAATTTGGTATGGAGCCGCCATTTTGTATTATATTAATCATTTGTCGGAACCAGTAAGATAGGACCAATACAACGCATAGCTCCCATACAATCGATTGTTCCGATAAACGGATTTTGGCCTATAACTCTTGCAATCAAAAAGCTAGGAGAGCGAAATTTTGCAGGTTTGCTACATATTATATTTGTAACCTGTGTAGTGAAAATCACCCAGATCGGACCAAGAAAACATATAGCTCCCATATAATAGATAGTTTCGATAAATGGGTTTTGGGCTATAAATTTTGCAATTAAGAAGCTAGGAACGTAAAATTTTGTAAAGTTGGTACTTATTATAAATGTGATGTGTGTAATGAAAATCATACAGATCGGAGTAGCATAACATATAGCTTCCATATAACCGATTGCTCCGATAAATGTGGTTTGGCCATGTAGGACACTTAAAAAGATATGCGTATTCATGAAAGGTATAAAGCCTTCGGCACAGCCGAAGACAGCCCTTTCCTTACTTGTTTTTTATTGTTATTGGTTTTAATGGTCTGCTTAATTTTTACATATTTGCAAATTTTAATGAGCTCAAGACCGTTTATAATAATTCTTAGTCAATTATTATTGTTTTTGAACTTAGGAAAAATTGTTAAGTAGATAAAAATTACAAAGATACGTACAGCGATGGACGGGATGACATGTTTCAAAGTGTCCAACTTATCATCAGACCCCTTTTCGGGCACTGTAATACGAACCCACGTGCCTGCATCAAAGCTGCTGTTAGAAAGCTCTAACCACTAAGCTAAGATGCCCTGTAGCGCACCGATGCAACTTTACCTACATATTAATTTTTCCCGTTGTTGGTTGTTGTTGTTTTTTCTGCCAACAGTGTATACACAAATGTTACGCATTCTTCCTATAAGTAAATTTGTGTTTGCTGGGCTTGTTGTTTGTACAATCTTCTTTTGTTAATTTTTGAAGATATGTACATATGTAACCATGTGCTCTTGGTTCAATTTATTGTTATTGGTTTTAATGGTCTGCTTAATTTTTACACATTTGCAAATATTAATGAGCTCAAGACCGTTTATAATAATTCTTAGTCAATTATTATTGTTTTTGAACTTAGGAAAAATTGTTAAGTAGATAAAAATTACAAAGATACGTACGCCGTAAACAGCAAAAGTTGCATACATTTTTTAGTAGTAAAACGGACAGGAGTATGGGCGCTGTTTTAGCTAGGATGACGGCTGTTGATGGTTTTGCTTTTTCAGCTTTCACCAAATCACAAGATCTACGCCATGTAATGCGAGGTAATGGCTTCGATTTACCAAAAACCAGAAGAACTATACAAAGTATTGTACTCAAATATTACGAAAATATTAGAGTAGGAATTTTAAATGAAATTGAAACGCTCATAAAAGGAGGTGAAAAATTATGTGTAGTTTTTGACGAATGGACATCTGTGTCAAACAAACATTTTATGAACGTAAATATCTTTGCGGCATCTAAATTTTGGAACTTAGGACTTGTGCGATTGCGAAGTTCAATGACAGCTGAAATGTGTATCGAACATTTGGTGGAACGCTTAAATGAATTCAAAATTGACATAGGAAATGATGTTATAGCTATCACAACAGACGGCGCAAGCACTATGAAGAAAGTTGGCAGGCTCATAAAGCCTCATCAGCAGTTATGCTTTGCCCACGGACTTCAACTGGCCGTCATTGATGTGTTATATAAACCCGCATTCAAACAGTCAAGCAAAAGTAAGTTATCCAAGCATTAGTGCTATCCAGATCTATTATGGTTGTCAATAATGACCACACAACATTGTTTATATGCAAACTCAATAGCCAAATCGGCGACGTCGAAACTGTTTTCGTCAGTATTGACAACCATAATAGGGGTGGTAAATAAATTCATATTTATTTAATAAATATTGATATTGATAGACGAAGACACCGATTCGGAAGACGAGTCAGATGACGAAGACGGGTTAACATTCTGCGAGATTGACGATTTTTCTGGTGCAGTGAAATAACGCCCAAGGAAATAACGCCCATGGACGTTATTTCCCATTTAAAAAGGAAATAAGGCCCATGGCTCTTATTTCCTTTTTAAAAGAGAAATAATGGCCATAGGATTTTACGCGAGCAACACGAACTGTTGATTAGCATTTTTTTCACAAATTACCCTGTGAGAAAAGAGTGGGAAACGTGGCACGCGGAATGACATCACCGTGGCGGTAGCCACGGCTATGGCACACACCCGGAGTTGGAATGGCGTAGCCCAGGGTTATTTTTTAAAGCGCGGCCGAAGGCCGCCTACGCGGAAATGTGTCCTGCACATAAAAAACGTGGATAGGGCCCCGAATTGGGGATCTGACCCGGGTCAATTTTCGGTTTTTCACTAATAACTTTTCACAGAAACAAAATATTGCTTTTCCCCCTTCGGATTATAGTTACGGTAGCCCGATCCACGATTTTTAAGTGCAGAACATTTTTCCGCGTAGGCGGCCTTCGGCCGCGCTTCAAAAAATAACCCTGGGCTACGCCATTCCAACTCCGGGTGTGTGCCATAGCCGTGGCTACCGCCACGGTGATGTCCTTCCGCGTGCCACGTTTCCCACTTTGGTTAACGTGAAATTTGTGTGTAACTATTCAATAAAATACAAAAAGAATTAGAATATTATTGGTTCATTAAAAAAAATGAAAGAGCAATAAGGACTTTAAGACTTTATTTCTCTTTCGAAGTGTAATAAAGCCTTTTTTGAATACGTGGATAAAGTAAAAAATCTTGGTATCACATATAATAAACACCTTCACTGGAATGATCACGTTATCATCACAACCGGCAAAGTATACGGGATGTTAAGAAGTTTATGGTGTAGCCAATGGTTCATACCACTTGAAGTCAGAATGCTTCTGGCTAAATCATACCTAATACCGACGTTACTATATGGTTGTGAATTGTTTTCTAGCTGTGACGTAACCAGTAGGCGCAAATTAAACGTGGCTTTTAATGGTATTGCAAGATATATATTTGGCATACGTCGATTTGACCGAATATCTCATTACTCCAAACTTATTTTTGGTGTTACCTTCGAGAATCTTTTAAATTGTAAAACTGTAATTTACCTTCATAGAATAATATACACACAACAGCCGCATTATCTTTACCAAAAATTAAACTTCTTCAGGTCAGAAAGAGGAAACCGTATTATTCAAATAGAACATAACACTGCTTTTTCAGATCAACATTTCTATATAAACGCTATACGAATTTGGAATCGATTACCCCCTTACTTGCAATTAGTCAGCAACGCAATGCAATTTAAAAAGTTAATATATGAACATTTTAAATAACACTGTTAAACATCACTGTTATATTTTTAACTTTAAAACTTAAACTCTTTACCTTTTTGTTATCTGTTTTTTAATATTTTATATTGTAAATTAAATCTAAGTTGTTGTCTTAGTTTTATTTTATTATTATATTTATTTTTTTGGCATAATATTTTTTATTTTTAATATGACTATAATACTATTCAGTGCTGTTATATAAGATTAAATCTTTGTACTGAATTATAAGCATACAAATAAACAAATAAAATAAAATAAATAAATAAATAAAATAAATAGTGTAATCAGGCCTTAAAGGGCTTATTTCACAAGGCGCTATTGCACCCCGCCTTATAAAAACATAACAAATATGTTAAAATTTATTGAAATAAAAAAAACCATATACTTAATTCTCGAATCAGCTTGTTTTAATTCGTTTTTAACGTCCGTGGGCTTTATTTCTCTTCGAAAAAGGAAATAACACCCATCAGCAAAAGGTGATAACACCCATGGGCCTTATTTCCTTGGGCGTTATTTCACTACACCGATTTTTCTGTGTGCACGGACAAATTTAGCTTGAACACCATAATTTCAAAAGTGAGAACGGTGGTACGAGCTTTTCGAAAATCGCCAACCAAAAACGAAGTTCTGCAACGCTACGTAAAAGCTGAACAGGGAAAAGAGCTGAAATTATTGTTAGACTGCTGAACCCGATGGAGCAGCCTGTTAGACATGCTACAACGTTTCAGTCTTTTGAAAAATTGTATTCGAAAAGCCGCAATTGATTTGGAACTCACTTCCCTTAAAGAAAGTGAGTTTGAAATCATTGAAAGAGTTACATATAATTTGAAACCAATTAAGGTAACGGTAGTAGCATTATGTAGCCGTGATATGGATTTGCGCAAGGCCGATATTGCTTTACATTTTATGTTGGAGGAAATTAAAGCAGATGGCTCAAATTTAAGTGCCATCATGCATGACAAATTAGTGGAAAGGATTAAGCAGCGGCGCACTAGGTTTTCGGACGTTTTTCATTTTTTAACAGATCCCAGTAGTTTTTTTGCAAACAAATACGCATTTGGTGAAAGCTTATCTATAGGCAATGTAAAAGAGGAGGTGAAGAAAATACTTTTATTATGTCAAGATTCCACCGATGTCGAAAATAATGGCGATAATGAGACGGAAGTAGAAATTGTTAGCGAGCCCACAGATTTAAAAGAAAAATTAAATAACCTTTTAATGAAAAGTACACAAATTTGTCCCAATAAAAAAAATATGGTATGGCTTTACAATTATCTAAAGAAATAGACTTGTTCTCTAATGGGGGAGAGAGAGGCATGTTTTTGAAAAAAGCTCATAAATATTTGTCTGCAACTCAGCCCACAAGTGTTGAGGCGGAAAGATGCTTTTCATCGGCGGGATACATTTGCAATAAGTTCAGGTCAAGACTCGCAGACAAAACATTAAACGCTTTAATAGTTTTAAGATCATTTTTTAAAAGCAATGTGTAAAAATTGAAGGAACACATTGTTTTTTATTTTTTAATTAATATCTACCATTACTAAACTGTTTATTACATTTATATTAATGTAGGAGTTCAACTACCAAAAAAAAAGAATACTTAATAAGTTATTTATAATTTATAACTTTCTATTGAAGTGTGTTATTTTTTTTTATTCAAATGAAATACATTAAAAGTAAATAAAAAATATAAGGGATAATTAAATTCTTTGTTATTTATTTAAAAATGACAGTTTCACAAACTATTTCTCCAGTCTTTTTAAAGCAAACCTGTTAGAAATAACGAGTACAATAATCCCGGGATCCCGGGATTTGTAAAATCATATCCCGAAATCCCGGGATGGCCAAAACCCGAAAAATTTACATCCCTACGGCTTAAGATTGGTATCTTTGTTCACTGCAATTGAACGGGCTACAAAGCTGCATACGCGAAAAAAATCAAAAAAATTTTGGAACAAATGCAGAATAGCTCCAACTCTCTAAAAAAAAAAAAAATATTGGGATCGATAGGTATTTTTATAACAAACATAACGGTGTATTTCTTTTTTGGTGCAAACAACAACAACAACAGTTATTCAAGGTCAAAGTTCATAAAACTAACTTTTTTGTATCTAAATTCCTCCTAAAGTACTAATCCGATTGCCAAAATATTGGCGTCGTTGGATAGGTAATTACAATACCTTTTATTTGCTATATGTCTTAAATATGTAACTGCAAAGAATTTCCTAAAATAATAAAATTTTCTTAAAAATGTCTCCAATTTTTAAAAAACTTAATTTTTTTTAATTTAGTTGCTATATTAACTATGTGTAAAGATAATTTAGTAACATGGGAAATAATTTAAGCTTTCATTTTAAATACTATATAATATCCTTAGTTCAATCAAAACCGGTGCGAAACCGCGTATGTGCGAAAACTGGTATACACCATTCAAAGTCCTTCTGCATAGGCAGCCTTCGAGTCAAATAATGATTTAGGGGCCCGATCCATGTTTTTTATGTGCAGAACACCTTTCCGCGTAGGCGGCCTTCGGCCGCGCTTCAAAAAATAACCCTGGGCTACGCCATTCCAACTCCGGGTGGTTGCCCTGAACGGTGGCAACATGCCACCGTTCCGACTCTATGGGCGGGATCCATGGTATTTTTGTGCAGAACACCTTTCTGAAGTTGCGTGTAAAAAGGGCACTAAGTGAGATGTGCCCCGTTCTGCGTAAAAGGGCTTATTCGAGAGAAGAATCGCGCGTTTTCATGTACAGCCTAATAATATTACAACAACCACATGAAAACTAGCAACTTTGATTGCAAATATCTCTTCAGAGAAATACAATTTTTAATTTCCGCTTTCGGATTCTTAATCTACTCGTCAATACGCGTCTTTTGATACCCCACTTTCCCCTTTTGGACCACTACTACCACAGGCTTTAAATAAACTTTGACCCTTAATAACTCTTGTTGTTGTTGTTTGCACCAAAAAAAATTTATATATTTATACTCATCTCAATGATATCTACCAATCCTCACCATTTTTTTTTTAATTTGGGAGTTGGAGCTATTCTGCATTTATACCAAAATTTTACTAAAAAGTTAGAAATTTTTATGAAATTTTTTTGAATTTTCCACAAAGTTCTTAGCTTTGAGTTGCAGTGTTTTTACACATACTTTCATACAAAAATAATGAAATTAGTTAAAGTTGATTTTACTGGAAATTCCAAAAAACGCAGACATACTGGTCAAGGTGTATGACCAAACCAAATTTGGTTTAGAATTAAATTGACGCCGTTTGTCATAGAAATGCGCGAAAAAAAATTATTTTAATTTTAAACCGAAAATGTTAACAATTTTTTTTTTTTTTTTAATGTTAGGACTCGAACCGACGTGCCCCAAATCAGTGCGCAATGCTCTACCTAGTGAGATACCGCGCACCCATGAATTTTGTGCGAAAAGGACACATATTCGCTGTTTATCCTAGTAAAGTTTTAAAAAATTGAGAATTTTTGTAGGAAATTGAAAGGTTTGGAATTTATTACCAAAACGTTTAAAAATTGTGTAAACCAATGAATGGTTTAAAAGTTAGGCTCAAATTTTTAGCCGTGTAGAAAGAGAATAATTTCAAATAAATAAAAGTATAAATATGTAATATGTAAAAGTATAAATATGTATGTATTTACAGGTAATTCTTATTTACTGAGACTTTGACCAAAACCGCCCCCCCCCCCCCAAATTTTTTTCTGGCTTCGCCTGATGGGAGCTATATGTTATGTAAGTCCTATCTGTATGATTTTCACTACACACATCACATATATAATAAGTACCAAACCTGCAAACTTTTACGTTTCCAAACCCATTTATCGAAACTATCGATTGTATGGGAGCTATATGTTATGTCGGTCTGATCTAGGTGATTTTCACTACACACATTACGCATATAATATGTACTAAACCTGCTGGTTCCGAAAAATGATTAGTCCTATGCAAAATGGCGCCTGCTTGTAAAATTTCATCGTGATATCTCTAAAACTGAGGGACTAGTTTGCGTTCAAACAGACGGAAGGACGGACAGACGGACATGGCTAAATCAACTCAGCTCGTCGCCCTGATCATTACGGTATACTTAATGATGGGTCTATCTCTCCTTCTTCTCATACTTATAAACATCGGACCAAAGTTATAATACCATATAATAAAGCTATAACAAGAAGAAGCCCGCACGCAAATCTCACTACTAATTAAAGATTACACAACAGCAAACAAACAAAGTGCAATGGACAGTGCAATACTAGACACAGTCGAACGGACGCATAGTAGTCTGAAACGTTTCTCTAGCGCGAATTAAATCACTAGCTTTTATATAGTCGAAGTTTGCTAGGAATACCAATTTATTTATTGTGCAAAAACGCGTTCTGCAATAAAATGAATAAGATCTAAGTGGTTTTTATAAAAAACTTCTAGAAAAAATGGTATATTAGGGTGGGTAAAAAAAATTTTTTTTTGTCGATATACATAGTGAAAATATTGTTTTGGACGCCGATAGTTTTGCCAGTAAGAAGTCCACCTATTAATTTTTATACAAAAAGGGAGGTCACAAATGCGTGCAAGGCGCTAATTGAACCCCAGTAATCAATAAAGTTATTTTTCTGTAACAGAACTTATTAGCTATTTACTTTAATTGGAATTCATGAAATATCTTCATTGAAAACACATGTTTAAAATTGTATAAGAGTTTTATTCTGCATCGGAATCCCGTATAATATAACACACGGCGATAACAGGCGATTTGATCAAATCTATGGCATCACTCTGGAGGCAAATAGTTTGTTTAGTGCCTTTCTATTTCAGCGAAATACCCGAAATATCCCGAGGTGATTGTACTTGCTTTTTTTTTTGCTACGCCCTAGTTCCACTTTTGGAAGGTCTCCCACGCTTTGAAGGCCCCGGCCGAAAATTTTCATTTTCTGCCTGAAATGAAATAGTAAACGTCAACCAATCCCTATTGCATTTGATAAAACAATCTGATCTTAATTGTGCACTTTTCTACCGTTTTTCCACATTTTTAACAAAGCTTTCTAAAATGTTCCCACAGTTATCTGAATTTATATTATATTTTGCAGAAACAAAACGTTGTAAAGCAATACAGCAGTCTTTCTATTAAAACTTATAACTTTTAGATATTCATCAAACAGTTCCATGCGGGTAATTGCCCGACGGTACCCTGAAAAAAAATTCTCAAAATAAGGAGGACATGGAAGTACATACTTTTTTTGTTGATAAGTATAGCTAAAAGGTTAAGCTATTTTTTTTGACATTTGCAACGCGTGCGTTTTTTTATAACCTCAAAAATGTTCGGAAACTTACCTTAAGGCTTCTTTATGATTTTCTCTTTCCAATTTTAGTTTAGTTTTAAATATTTAGTTTTAAATATTTTTATATAACATACATATATTCTTCTTCTTCTTTCTTAAAACATTAATATTTCCTTATTTTAAATGTTCTTTTTTCGACTCAATATATTATTTAACAAAAAAATTTTAAATTTCCCTTCTCTTAGGTAGGTAGGTAGGTTGCAGTTGCTGCTAGTAAGGGAGCTAGCGCAAATAGGCCCCGGAGGTCCCGTTGTGATACCACAAAGATCTTAGAAAGAAAGACTCCCTACTCGAACCATTTTGTGGATTTTGCGAAGCGCAGAATGTCCTTAGACTTTATTGTGGTTAATTCTCCGAGATGCTGGAGAAAGCCCGACCCCAGATATTTTAACCTACTCCCCCACAGCGCAGGGCATTCACATAGAAGATGCCTCACCGTTTCAGGCTCCTCCTCATCTCTGCAGCTTCTGCAGAAGTCATTAAAGGGGATGCCCAGTCTTTCTGCATGACGACCTAGACCTATATGTCCCGTTAGGAGTCCCATAAGTAGAGAGAGCTCTTCTCTTCTCAGTTTTAGCAAATATACCGACCTGCTCGCACTGATCTCCGGCCATATCAACTTGGCATGACCGCAGGTACCTATCTTATCCCACCTGTCATTTGCATCTTGGAGGAATTTATGCCTCGTTAAGAGCTTACTAGTAGCGAGCGGCATACCTAAACCCTTCCAGAACTGTGAAAGTGGAGCGGATGTGCCCCCTCTAGCCAGCTCGTCTGCCATCTCATTTCCCGGTATGTCCCTGTGTCCCGGCACCCATACCAGGTGAATCGAGAGTTGCTCAGCCATCTCGTTGAGAGATTTGCGGCAGCCCTCCACAGTCCTGGAATTGTATGTACTTGCCCCCAGCGCCTTGAGAGCTGCTTGACTATCAGAGAAGATGTGGACATCCCCGTCGCTGATGTCCACCTTCTTCAGATGCTCTACAGCTTCCTGTATCGCGGCCACTTCCGCCTGGAAAACACTACAGTAGTCAGGCAGTCTAAAACTAAGACTGAGGTCCAACTGAGGAGCGTACACCCCTCCTCCCACTTTGTCATCAAGTTTTGAACCATCTGTGTAAATATGGATAGAGCCGTCGTCCAGGGACGGTCCGATGTTCCAGTATTCCCTCTCCGGAATCGTGATGAAGAATTTATTCCCAAAACAGTACTTCGGTGTACAGTAATCAGAGCTGTACACGGGCAGATTGTTAAGGATGGATGAGTGACCTATTCCAGGGGAGCCCCATCCAGGTAAATTCCTAAGTCGCATTGCGGAATTTGCCGCAGCTAGTTTACCACTTAAATCAATCGGTAAAATATTTAGGATTGCATTCAGCGCATCCGCTGATGTTGTACGTAGCGCCCCGCTGACACATATGAGCGCGCTTCTCTGCACTCTCTGCATTAAGATATTATTAGAATTTTTCTCCAGCCCCAACCACCAGACTAGTACCCCATACAAAAGAATAGGTCTAACCACAGGAGTCAGTCCCCACTTTTGCCCTACGGCACCCCTACAGGAGTAGAAGGCCACCAATGCCTTTCTAGCACGCTCCTGGATGTTTTCTTTCCAAGAAAGCTTTTTATCAATTATAATACCCAGGTACTTAGCGGAGTCGCCAAGTTTGAGGGTTGTGTTACCTAATACAGGTAACTGCAGCGTCGGAATTTTGTATTTCCTAGAGAACAGGACCAGCTCTGTTTTGCCCGGGTTAACACCTAGACCTTTGTCACCAGCCCACCTTTCCACCAACCTTAGGTTTCTCTGCATAATGTCACAAGCGTTTGTGGGTATTTACCACTCACCGCCACCGCAAGGTCGTCCGCATACGCTATGACCTTGGTCCCCCCCCCCCTCTCTCCCTAGGGCTTCCAGAAGTCCGTTGACTGTGGCAACCCATAGGAGAGGGGAGAGGATCCCACCTTGCGGCGTGCCTCTGTAAACGACCTTGTCTATTGATACCCCGGCTAGCTCCGCTTGCACCCTCCTGCTCGTCAGCATTTGGTACACAAGAGACACCAGCCGAGGTTCAATACCCAAGACCGTCAGAGCTACCGTGATAGCCTCCGGCGTGACGTTGTTAAACGCCCCCTCAATATCCAGGAAGGCTATTAATGTAAATTCTTTGTTTGCCAAGGATTTTTCTATATGTGTGACAATTTCATGTAACGCTGTTTCTGAGGATCTACCTTTCATATATGCATGCTGCGATGCTACGATTTTACTATCTAGTTTCTCCCTGAAGTACGGTTCCATGAGTCGCTCCAAAACTTTGAGTTGGAAGGACGCCAGACTAATCGGTCTAAAATCTTTTGGGCCAACGTGAGATATTTTACCCGCCTTAGGTATAAAGATTACCCTAGAGCTTTTCCAAGAGTTGGGAATATAACAAAAGGTGAACACACCCCTATATATGGCTTGTAGCCACGGAATAACCTGTTGCTGAAGCTGTATAGGTGCTATTCCGTCTAGCCCCGATGCTTTGAACGGCTTAAATGAACCGATGGCCCATACAATTCTTTCCCTAGTGAGGTAATGCCCTGGGTCAAATGCTCCCTGACCCGCATCTATAAAGTAGCTATACTCGTTTTCCGCATCTGGAAAATGGGTACCAAGGAGGAGTTGCAATGTTTCCTCCCCCGTGTAAGTCCATGACCCATCCGGCCTTTTCAAACACCCCGGTTCGCTGCGAGGTGATTTAGATAGGATCTTCCGTAATGTAGCACCCTCTGATGCAGATTCTATCCCACTACAAAAATCCCTCCAGGAAGATCTTTTAGCTTTCCTGAGTTCCCCTTTGTATTTCCTCAGGTGCACCTTATACGCCTCCCATTTTGAGGCTTCCTCAGAGGCTTTAGCACTGTTAAAAGCCTGTCTGCACAGCTTCCTATATCTATCTAGCTCCGGGTTCCACCAGGGTGGTTTTTGCTTACCCCTAGCCTTTATAATGGGACAGGCTTTATCTAAAGCCACTTGATATGCCTTAGTGAACTTGTCCACTATGTCATCTAATTCTTTAGTATCCCTGGGTTCATCGGGATGATGGTCGGAAAGGAACTTGTCCAGTTCCCCTCTGTACGTTAGCCAGTTGGCGTTCTTAAGATTTCTATATGGGGAGGAGGTGGACGGTACGCCTTCCACATCAAAGCGAATATAGCGATGGTCGGAGAAGGAGTGCTCATCGTAAACCATCCATTTTCCGACCATGCCTTCCGCGCTTCTCGAGCAGAGCGTAACGTCCAGCACCTCCCTTCTATTTTTATTAATAAACGTGGGCTCCTGACCCCTATTGCATATACAGATATACTGTTGTAAAATAAAATCAAAGAGTGACTCACCCCTTTCGTTTACATCGGAGCTACCCCACGCTGGGTTGTGGGCGTTGGCATCGCCTCCAACGATGATGTGCCCCTTAGCCTTCTCCAGGACCATACGCACCGCCTGCGTAGGCGCTGGTCTATCATGTGCTATGTACATCGAGGGCAATGTACAGAACATACCATTGACCTCTATTTGAATGGATGTCGTATCCTCGTCACTAAATTGGGGAAGAAATAAAGCATGTATATTAGATTTTAGTAGGATACATGCCCTACATTCCCATCAGTAGCCCCACTTACCAGTGTACAACCTGCTGCCTTCGGCCCGCATATATTCTGCCCAACCACCCAAGGCTCCTGGATGAGGGCTATCTCCGCTGCCCCCTTCGTTGCCAGAAGGAGCAGCAACGCAGCCGCCGCTGCTTTGCTGTGGTGGAGGTTAATCTGCAGCACCCGCACCATCAGGGTTGCTGCCTCTCTCCACCACCGTGCATTGCCAATGTCCTCATCCGACATTGGCTCCTCTCCCGAGTGCATCTCGCACAACCTCCCGAAGCCCTTCTCTTAAAAAGTTCAAAATTTTCCCAGTAGGATTCTCAAATTTTAAATTGTCAATTACAACTTTATTATTAAAAGTGCTTATCTTTTCCTGTTATTAATATTACTGCCTCTTTGATTACACAAGTATACACGGTTTTGGATCTGGGCAACTAAAAGTGGTTCTTAAGTCAATTTATGACGCTGAATCCGAATCTGCATTCCGTTTTTTAAGATTGATTTAAGATTTCGAGATATCGGTAATTTTTTGTTTTTTTAGGTATCATATCGTTCAAAAAATCGTTTCGCCAACTTTACAAAAACCGAAGAACGGAAGCAATAGCTTGTTCGAAAGAAAATTAAAATACTCTTCTAACTACGTATAATATGTAGGGAAAGGTCAAACCATCGCTGAGCAATAGTCGAAATTTGGTAAAATTTTTACGATTTTTGAAAATTTTGATTTTAAAAATGGTGTTTTTGTACGAAGTTGTGAAAATCAGGATTATTTTTTTTCCTAAAATTAGTGTGTTTAATAACAAACACTTTTAGCAAAATATTAGGCAGATCCGGCAAAAACTCTATTTTGGGGGATTTTTTTTGTAACATTCAACAAAATGCAAATTCATTTTTTAAGATTTTTGTCAAATAATATTCATTTTATTAACTTAAAAGTAACAAATCAGAAATGAAGATTGGTGGAACTTTGCCTTTTGTATTGTTTAGTATCTGTTTCGCGTATTAGAGTCCAACAATAGTCGCTCATCATGCCTTCATTCCAAAATCCTTGGTATCGTCTTTCTATTTTGGCTAGATCTTGATGTAACCGCTCTCCCTGTTCGTCGCTCGTATCACCCAAGTTTTCGGGAAAGAAATCGAGATGGGAATGCAGAAAATGCATCTTTAGAGACATCCGAGCTCCAATCTTTCGATAATTTTCCAACATATCGCCAATAATTTCCTCAAAATTAGGGGGTTTGTGATTACCAAGAAAGTGGTGAACGATATTTTGAAAAGATGCCCACGCGGCTGCTTCATCGGGCGTTAAACATTTTGTAAATTCTTTATCAGCCATTAGTTTTCTAATATCAGGTCCCACAAATATTCCTTCTTTGATTTTTGCATATGACAATTTAGGAAAGAACTTGACTAAGTACTGAAATGCCGGTCCTTCACGGTTTAATGCTTTGACGGAGTTCTTTATAAGGCCAAGTTTAATGTGAAGAGGTGGCAGAAAATGTCTTGTGGACTTACAAGTGGTTCAGCGGAGACGTTTTGCTGTCCAGGCTCATATTGAGTACGACTTTGCCATTCTTTCCTCACATAATGATGTTCAGTTGCGCGGCTATCCCACAAGCATAAGAAACAACAAAATTTGATGAATCCAGATTGCATCCCAGCTAAGATGCCAATAACCTGTTGAAATAATAAAAAAACAAGTGTTTTCGATTTAATTGGAATTAATGTTTATACCTCTAGATCACCACATATTTTCCATTTATGATCATTGTATTTGATGAAGCACAGGATCTTCCGCATTGTTTCGTAGCATTCCTTCGTTTGTACTGCATGAGCAATCGGAATAGATGGTTTGTTGTTCTCGTTGTGGAGAAGAGTAGCTTTTAGGCTGTATTTGGAACCATCAATAAATAAACGTCATTCGTTTCGATCGTAGCGTGCATTCATTTCATTAAATAAACCATTAATATCGTTACAGAAACTTATGTTGTCTTTTTTTTGAAGAACGGTCTAAGTGCCTCGTTTCTTTTTCCGTAAACAGTAACTTGTGTTCGAGAGTCTAAATTTTTCCATTGCTGCAGCCGTGATGCTAGCAACTCTGCTTTTTGTTTGGACAAACTCAAGTCAGCAATCAAATCGCTTAGTTCATCTTGCGAAATTAAATGTGGCCCTTCCATGACAAAGTCGCTTTCACTGCTCGGGGGTGATGGAGTTAAAGTTTGCAGGACGTTTGCACTTATACTTCGATAAACTGGCAATGGATCATTAGCAGTACGTAGAACTGGCTTGGATACTTATGATACATCAGGATAATTATATTTTGCTAATTTTTCTGCATTTATACCCGTAACTTTCATCAAACAAAAGTAGCAATCATATTCATGGTTTTTAGGTTCTCTCCAGAGCGTTGACTTTAAAAAGGAAAAGTACTCACGTTCTCCCAATGACCACTTATACAGCTTTGTTTTGCATGCGTTACAAATAAATTTCGGTCTCCATGACTTATGAGTGTCTGCTACTCTGAAACCAAAGTAGTGCAGATACGCATCTTTGAGCGCATTTGTTATTATTTTGCCACTTTTTTATACCCAGCGACTAGTACTAGTACAAGGGTATTCTAATTTTGTCCACATAACGGTACTATGTAACGGCGCAAAATAATCGAGTTAGATATAGAGTTCCATATAAATATGAAAGTTCTTAGGTTGAAAAGAGGAATTGATTAAGACATGTCCGTCCGTCTGTCCGTCCGTGTACACGATAACTTGAGTAAAAATTGAGATATTTGCATGAAATTTTGCATACAAGTTACTTTCTGGCCAAGGTAGGTTGCTATTGAAAATGGGCGAAATCGGATGATAACCACGCCCCCTTTTTCGGTATCGAAAATTTCGAAAATCACATAAATTGACATAACTTACGTCAAAACTGAGATATTTGCATGGAATTTGGTGTATTGGTTACTTTCTGACCAAGGTAGGCTGCTATTGAAAATGAAAGAAATCGAATTATAATCACGCCCCCATTTTCGATATCGAAAATTTTGAAAATCACATAGAATAACATAGTTTGCGTAAAAATGTAGATCTTTGCATGACATTTGTTATTTTCAATGCCTTTTATAGGAAATGTCACAGCATTTGCTGATGACTTGGCAATTGCATATAGATCAGTCAATGCGCGTAATCTGTTTGCGGATATAAATCACGATGTGAGCCTGCTAAGAGAATGGTTCGCTTCGTAATGTATTTTAGTCTTGGTGGAAGGGAAGTATCAAGTGGTGATATTGTTTTTCACTCTGCAAGCTGCTTGCGGCACAAACTTTGTATTCATAATTGTTTTGAGAACGAGTCTACAGTTAATTATTTTCCGGAATTGAACTGTGACGCAATGTGTTTCAAAGTCGAAGTTGTTCAAAATTTTAGGTATTTAGGTGTCTTAGTCGATCACAACCTGAGCTGGTCGTCGCATATCTGTGCTTTGAAAAATTACTTGCTAGCAACTGTTCGCTCATTTTATCGCCTACAAAAGCTTTGTGCAAGCAGTGTACTGAAAATTATGTACTATGGACTAATACAGTCCAAACTGGAATATGGCATAACCTGCTGGGGTAGTGCTTTCTCAAGTAAAATTCGTCCACTCTTAATGTTGCAAAAGTGTCTTATACGTAGAATTTGTAATGCAAGCCGTTTATCGCACTCCATGAATCTCTTTAAAATATTAAACATTCTACCTGTAAGACACTTGTACTACTTTAAAGTCTTAAAAGTTTTTTTTTATGAGGAGTGGGTATTTACGAAGTCCAATATATACTTCAATCGTGTTAAGAAGCAATTCTCACACTAATGTTACAGGTCCTGCCTCACGCACAACTCTGTATCGTAATTTCTATACCATAGTATCGTGTAAGATTTTTAATAAACTTCCTAGGGATATACAATCAATTCGAAGAATAAGCGTTTTCCTAAAGCTGGTAAAATTATGGCTTCTTGGTTTAAGCCATGACGATATTAACGTTCTGTTACGTCCTATCATATAATCGGCTTCCAACAGGCGCGTATTCAGGGGGGGGGTTTCGGGTGTTCAAACCCCCCCCCGAAATTTCCGAAAATTAAAAATTAAATGTCTGTACTAGAATAATTACTCTATTCACTTTTAAAACTTCTGTTAAGAAAATAGCATTAATAGAAATAATGAAAATACGAAAGAATAAAATTACATAAATAATATTTCACACTGAGAGAAGTTATTGGTAGTCCCTAATCAATTATCAGAGCAAGTCTGAGAGGTCACAACTAAACTCCTGCAACGGTTCACTCATTTGGCGCTTTAAGAAATTCGCGCAAAACTATCAGACTTGCTCTGCATAAGATCAACGTAGCAACTCAACTACATAGCATGTTAACAATAGCAAGAGTGATTCGAACTCAAGTCTGTTGAAATTCAAATTAACTGCTTTTCGAGTTATGAATACAGCGGGAAAAAATCGTAAAAATGAGTGTCTCTCGTTATTGTAGTCACGGTTGCCATAAGTTTAATCAAAAAAATGACCACGAAGTTAAAACAAAAATACCAAAAATTACCAAGCAGTACACAACGCAGTCGTATTGAATTATCAAAGAAAGTAGCAATTAGATTGTAATTATACTTGTCAGGAGATAAAAGTTTAAAAGTAAAAGTCTGGTATGCTGTTAAAAAAAAATGCTGAAGAAATATTGTCAATTATTTCTTGACCATGAAATTGTCATGAATAGCCAAGAAATATTGACGTTCCGTTCTCCATGTTGAATAATTGCAACATTATATGTGTCTAAGCTTTAGAGAAGGCGAGTTGTTTTTTGAGTTATTATTATTTTTTATTTTATTTTATTTTATTATTGTTGGCTCTGAGGCATGGCGCGATTGGCTTCCTCATTTTCGCTTGGAAAAACCACACTTTGGCTTCCGAAAACATAAACTATATCTTCGAAATATTTTATAAGCTGATTGCGAATTACAATAGCATGCAATGCAAATAAAATAAACGAATGAAAAACCGTAGCTTATGTATGTATGTATGTCGCTTAAACAATATGAATGTTCTTTTATTATATTCTTTGTCTTTTTTTTCCGAAACTTCAATTTTTCTCCATGAAATAAAGCGACAACTATTTATTTCTTGCCAAAGCCAGATTTGCGCAGGTCGCTTTTTTGTAAAAATTTTCCAGAAATTAGCAGTAGAAAAGTAGAAGAGATTCTGACACAAGAAATTTTTCTCAAGCTTTTCATGTGTCATTTTATATAGAGTTTTTGGATTTCTTTTGAACAGCGTAAAGCCCTAAAAAAGAAAAATATTTTCCAATCCCAAAGGAGGAACGACCAAGCACGTTCATTGATGCATTAAATAATTGTTCCGTATCTTCTTTCCCTATGGTACATCGATATATAAAAAATGCTGCAAATCTTCCAGTTTCCGTTGCTCCTTCGGTACAGTCTTTCTCTTCCCTTCGAAGGTTAAAAACTTATCTAAGAAGTACAATGGGGCAGGAGAGGCTCAACATCCACTATACTTTTGAAGTAACTTCTGAACAAATTCTAAACAAAATTTCAAAACAAACAAGAAAAATAAATAATGTTTTGTACACGGCTAAAAGTTTTAGCCTAGATTTAAAAGTTTTTGGGGCTACATAACCATTTCTTGAATTTTCAACAAAGTTCTTAACTTTGAGTTGCAATATTTTTATTGTGAATTACTTTCATTCAAAAATAATGAAATTAGTCTAAAGAAGTTAATTTTACTGGAAATTCCAAAAACACCCTTTGAACGCAGATATACTGGTCTAGGTGTATGACCAAACCAAATTTGGTTTAGAATTAAATTTACGCCGGTTGTCATAGAAATGCGCGTAATAAAAATTATTTAAATTTTAAACCGAAAATGTTAACAATTTTTTATTTTTTTTTTAATGTTTGGACTCGAACCGACGTGCCCCAAATCAGTGCGCAATGCTCTACCTATCGAGCTACGGCGCACTCATGAATTTTGTGCGAAAAGTACACATATTCGCTGTGTATACGACTTTTGTTGTATATTTGTTTATCCCAGTTAGGTTTTAAATATAAACCGCAAAAAATTGAGAATTTTGGAATTTATATCCAAAAAGTTTTAAAAATTGTGTAAACCAATGAATGCTTTAAAATTTAGGATAAAATTTTTAGCCGTGTAGAAAGAGAAAAATTTCAAATAAATAAAAGTATAAATATGTAATATGTAAAAATATAAATATCTGTGTATTTACAGGTAATTCTTATTTACTGACACTTTGGCCAAAACCCCCCCGAAATTTTTTTCTGGCTACGCGCCTGCCTTCCAATAATTTGTATCTATTTTAAATATGTACATTTTCTTCAATTAATTAATTTAGTTTATTTTTATAATTTATTTTTATCAATTTTATATATAATTAACTGCGTTTAAAGGATATTTGATTGCACCCCACATTTCTCAACTTCTATTGTAATCATTACTGTTCTCATTTTGACCACCCAACGCCATTAGCTATTATCTTATTACATATAGTTAAATGCTAATTCATATTTCATGTTAATTTCTTTAATTGTTTAAGATAATAATGAATAAAAAATGAAATGAATGAACTTTTTGGCCAAGGTAGGTTGCTATTGAAAATGGACGAAATCGGATGCTAACCACGCCCCCCTCTTCGATATCGAGAATTTCGAAAATCACATAAATTGACATAACTTTCGTCAAAACTGAGATATTTGCACGGAATTTGGTGTATTGGTTACTTTCTGGCCAAGGTAGGCTGCTATTGAAAATGGACGAAATCGGATTGTAACCACGCCCCCTTTTCCGATATTGAACACATCGAATATCACATAAATTGACATAACTTGCGTAAAAACTGAGCTATTTTGCGAAATCTGATGCTAACCACGCCCCCTTTTTTGCTATAGAAAATTTCAAATAAGGTTCTAGGGCCTATATCATTGCCAAGTCATGATATTTGTATCTCGTTCTGAAAACTAACGCTGGGTATTTAATGTTCGGTTCACCCGAACTTAGACTTCCTTACTTGTTGATATAGTAATTGTTTGCAATAAATTTTTTTTTCATTTATAATAAATTTATTTCTCTGTTTCTCCATTGTTGTTGAAGTCATTTATTATACGTGCCAAATCCTTTACTGTCTTAAGCATTTGGGAGTTTGTAGTAAATTGCCGGTTTCTATTCTCTATTATGTCGTTAACTTTGTCCGTAATCCTTAAAAAGTCATCATGGCCAGGTGTGCCTGAAATCCGCTTGTCACAATGTTCCTATTTCATTAATTCTTTTTTTTTTGTCTATTTGATTTTTCATTAATTGTCCTAAAAGTGTTTCCATCAATTCTATTTCAAAATGTACTGTAGCTTTACCTGTGAAAACAAAATCATACTGTTGTTTTTATAACTTTCTATTGCATATCGCACACTAAATCAAAAAGAGTCACAACTCAAAATCCGAGTAACTTTCAGTTAATTGCTTCTGGATCGCATAAAAGTGATTTAATTTTTATAAACTTGACATCACTGTGCTCTTTAACACTGGAGTGCACGCGTGGCCTACGATAGTAGACCATTGGTATATCTTTGTTGATAACTAAACAATTCTGTATGTTAGAGGGGAGTAATTCCAGGAAAGCCCTATGCATTAAATTTGTCGTCAAGTCACTACCGTGAGAGCTTTCTGCTCGTACACATATATCTGAAGATTAGCGAAAAAGTCTCGGGACCACCATAGCAGCAAGAAATCAATCATCAAAAAAGTGGTGCAAAACGTGCAACAAATGGATTTGTCCTAATCAACCGGCTGTGATGTGTAATAAATGTCACAAAAATAGGTTTTTGATAAACTTTAATAATGTAAGAAAAAATTTGAATCATTGGTCTCAAAAGTACAAGTTTTGGTATTTTTTACTATTATAGAACAAAATTGGCTTCAATTTTAAAATGCTGTTTTCTATGGATAAATTAAAGCTTAAATTATTCTTTTAAATAAATATAAATACGCTTTCAATCATTAGTTTCAGTAATATGTAATGAAACAAATTTTTATTGCTATTTTAAAATGGTCTACCATAGTAGGCCACGCGTGCGTTAGTGTAAAAAAAAAGGCGCGTGTACTCTAGTGTTAAAGAGTAACGATAATAGTCAAAAAGAAAAATATTGTATGTATTAACTGCACTACCTTTTATTAGGCAATCTATGCCAAGAAAGAGACCTAAAAAAATTTTGAGTTGCGACTCTTTTTGATTTAGGGTGCGATATGTATGTTAGCACAATATCCGTACCATCACATGATGTTGGCAACATATCGACACATAGAAATATTTTTCCCACCATTCTGTCGGCAACATGATCCCGATTGCATATTTACAAATGAACACCTGCAGACGACAAATACGCTAATCATCAAGCAACACAAATCGTGGGAAGGAAAATCAACAAGTACGGCCACGCGTTATACCGTTAATATAATTAAGTGCCCGAAAAACAAAAAAAACGGCCACGTGTTATAGTGCAAAAATAACAAAGCTGCTTCGCAAAGACATCAAGGAAGGACAACAGTGACGCCAAGGGACCGGAGTACGAAAGAAAACGGAGAAACCCAAACGTTCGAAATCCCCTCCGAGGAAGATGCCACGCTGGTTTTTAATGTAAGGATTAGTACGTAAGGAATTTTTGAGAAAGTAAAGGATATTGTGATTTACTGTTCAGTGTTTTTAAAAGCAGATATATCAAGGAAGTTACAAAACGAATGAAAAGAGTTATTACAGAAAGAAAAATTGTGGAAGTTTAAGGAAAAATTAGAAAGAAAAAAATTGTAAAAAGAAAGAAAAATTCAATTAGAGGAAAATTGTGAAAAAGCCAGAAAAGAAACAATTTTGAATAATTAAGAAAATAAAAAGCATGAAAGATTAAGAGAGGAAATTGTGAAAAGAAAATCGAGAAAGGAAAAATCTAGGTTGAAAAGAAATTTGCTAAAAATAAATCAAAAAGAAAAGAAGGAAAATTTAAAGGAAGATTGTGAAAAAATTTTGAATGATTAAGAAAATAAAAAGCATGAAAGATTAAGAGAAGAAATTGTGAAAAGAAAATTGAGAAAGAAAAATCTAGGTTGAAAAGAAGATTGTTAAAAATAAATCAAAAAGAAAAGAAGGAAAATTTAAAGGAAGATTGTGAAATATTTGTTGAAACAAAAGGAAAATCGTGAAAGGTTAAAATCGTGAAAAGTCAGAAGAAATAGTGAGAAGCTACCCGTAAAAATAAAAAAAAAGAAGAGAGGTTTTCGTGATCTAAGTAACAGAACAAGAGTAAGTAATTTCCAATTTATACATTAACAGAGAAGAGAAGGCAACCACTTCTGCAGAAGAATTGGTGGAGCGGATAAACCAGATGCGACTCGATTACGCAGGTGAACCCGATCCCCCAGGAAATTCAAATCCTCCTGCTCCTAACCCTACCATTGGCCCCACAACTTTAGAGTCCGTGGTCCGAGAGGTGCTTACGCGAATGAACGCACCAAACGTCAGGGATGTAAGGGAAATGGAGTATAACATTTCGTTAAATAGAGCCAACATGAATGAGCTCGACAGAATACCAGGGCCCTATTCCACAAAACAACTTATCAACTTTTCACTTTGCACTTTGCAAATTTTTCGCCAATTTGCAAAACTTTGTGTTCCTCAGAACTGTAAAATTTGATAAGTTATAAGCTGAAGTTGATAAGTGTAATTTGAAAAGTCTTTGCAGTTTTTGTACTGTCTTTTCGAATTCTGTTCCACGTACGTTCTCTTTGCAAAGTGCAAAGCTAATATTGAAAAGTGTAATTTGCAAAGACTTTGCAAATAAATGCACTCTTTTCGTTCCTCAAAACCTGTAAATTCTATGTTTGCAAAGCCAACTTTGATAAGTTTTTCAAAAATTTGCAAGGTAAACGATCGCTTTGCAAATTCACATTGTTATTACTAGTGAAGTTTTCAAAATGTTAAGACGTGAGTTTTTGTTCGACGATAGTGAAGACGCGGTTATAGAAAGAAATTATAGAGACCGAATTAATTTTTCCTGGCTACAAAGTTTTAATTTTAAAGAGTGCTTCCGTTTAAGCCAAACACAAGTTGATTTCATTTTAAATAAAGTTGGTGAAAAACTAGAACACAAAACACAGCGCAGTCATGCTTTGTCGGCTGAAAATCAACTTCTAGTGTGCTTACATTGGCTCGGAAATGGTTGCCAGTACTATGGTATCGGAGCTATGCATGGTGTTTCAAAAGCAACAGTTTGCAGAGTCGTGCATAGGGTTGTCGATGTTGTAATAGACGTTTTACTTCAAACCACAGTGCGGTGGCCCGATGACGTCAGTGGCATTGCTGAAAAGTTTCTTACTATGGGTGGATTCCCTTGTGTGTGTGGTTGCGTTGATGGTACAATCATCAAAATTGATGCGCCTTCATTACACGAGGAAGTATATGTGGATCGGCATGGAAACCACTCATTGAATGTAATGATGATATGCGGTCCAGACTACACATTTTACAGTGTAAATGCAAGTTGGCCGGGCAGCGTTCATGACTCAAGGGTGTTACGGAATTCGGCTGTGAGTCAAAGATTTGAAAATGGATGGAGACCCTTTCCGGATGCTGTTATTTTGGGTGATAGTGGCTATGGACTGAAAAACTGGTTGATACCACCATTACGCCGAAATCCCGATAACCCTGCTGAAGGTGCTTTCAATCGTTGTCATAAAAAAACACGGCGTGTAATTGAAAATAGTTTTGGTATTGTTAAAGAAAGATTCCCTTGTTTAAATTATTTGCGATTGAGGCCTGAGTTTGCAGGAAAGGTGGTCATTGTTTGTGTCATCTTACACAATATTGCCAGTAGAGTCGGAAGAAGTACTGAAAGCATGCAAACCATTGAAGACAATGGTAATGAAATGGAGGAAATGGATATGGAAAATGCTGAAGAAGAAAATGAAAATAGTATGTATGATACGAGTGGAATGGAAAGACTTACTTATCTGCTGCAATACTTTTCATAATATCAACTACTAAAATATTGTATTGAAATGAAATATTTTTTTTTTGACTACGAAACTACTAAAATATTGTATGGAAACAAAATGTTTTTTTTATTTTTTATTATGATACTTTTCTAATCCAAAACTATATTATAATAATAATAAACAAAATAACAAGTTTATTTACAAACGAAAAAAGAACAATTCATTTAGAATAAAAAAATTAAGAAATCTATGTATTTAAAACTCGTCGAACGAAAGAGTGTTTTCAACCATTGTAGTTTCTGCCACTGTCAGTCCTTTTGTTACAACAGAGGGTGGAAGTTGAAGCTCCCTCTCCAGTTTCAGGCATTGAAGTTTCCTGTAATAAACTTCAACCTCGAGAAGCTCCAGTCGAAATTTTTTTTCTCTATCCATAGTTTCACTTGGAAACTTGGTAGAGCTCTTCCTCTTCTTTATGGGTGTAGTTGGGTTTTCAGGTACTTCCTTTGCGTTTGATTTTATGGAATCAGACTCAGTTGTTGAACGGCTTTCTGAATTTCCATAGCTTTCTGGTAAATTCAGTCCATCTACCACAGCTGAGTCTGATTCCAGAATATCTAGGATGGCCAAGTCTCTTTCATCCATAATGCTATGCTTCCCACCTGCAGACCCAGTTTTTCGGGCGTTATCTCTTTTATTCTGCAAAAAAAAAACAAAATTACATTCAAGGATAAATCTATATTTATTATTATTGATTGACACTCAATTAATTTTTTACGCGTTTTTTCAGGAACGCATCTACCGTGTAAAAAGAGAATTGAGTGTATTTTCAAACAATCATAACCCAACAAACATTTTTATCAACGCGCATTTACATTTTTATGTAACGGGCGAATTTTAGCTGTCAAAGAATTGGGACACCGTATCACATCGGAAATAAAAAAAAAATCCAAAAAGATTGTTTAAGATAAAAATTCATTAAAGAAATTTTCAAAGTCCATTACAAAAAAGGTATCATTTTAAAGGAAAAAGATCAAACTTTAAATTAAAATAAAAAAAAAAAAATTTTTAAATGCCGAAATTTGAAATTGATAAATTTTTTTTTTATAAAATTTTTACTAAAATTTTTCAATAAAATTATTTTTAAAATTCATATTCTAAAAGAACGGAAAAAATACTTTAGAAACCGGTTTACGTGTTCCTTCTAAGCACGTCAATTACAGTACTTCTAATCAGACCTGTTAATAATGATTACTAATCGGTAATGATTACCGGTTTCATTGATTATTTTTTGAGAACCCACCTAATGATTGATTACCAATTACTTTAATTTTTTAATGATTATTTTTCAATTGATTAGAAAAATAGTCAAAAAAAAATCAAAAATACTCATTACTTTTGATTATTTTTGATTTTTTGATTTTTTTCCAGTATTGTTGTAGAAAAATATGTACATAAATATTCACTTGCACATACATACAAGTTATAGATGAATCAAGAAGTTCTTTTCTACAAATGCATGTAATCATGCACATAAATATCCCTGGGGGAAAAAAATAATCAAAAAAAAATCAGAAAAAAATAAAAAAAAATCAAGAAAAATTCAAAAAAATCAAAAATAATCAAAAGTAATCAAAAACGCCTACCAAAAAGAAAATCAGCACTGACAATAAGTAATAGATTCAGTAACGAGCAGTTTGAGATGCACTGTATTCTGACACTTAAAAAACATCCTCAAACAGCTGTGATAAAAGTAGGAAAGATAGACAAAAAATGCACAACAACAACAATTAAGCAAAAGCCAATCAACAACAACAAACACTATGCAAAATGACGCGCGCGCTATTTCCGCGGCCGTTATTGCACTCCACCATGATTTGTGTATTGTATTACAATTAATACAAATTCTAACAAAAAAAAGTGATGCAAATAAAATTATTTGCATGTATGGCAATAAATTGTTTTACTTACCAATGTTCGACTCTTCCATAGCCCAAACAAGCTATCCCTCGCATAAGTCCATGTTTTTTTGGCCGATGCCAGTTGCAGTGACTGGGCTTTATTTAAAACTTCCTCCCAGGCTGCCTGCTTATCTAATTTATTAACCTTCAAAATGAAATATATGCTTAAATATGTTTTAAATACTCACAATAATTTTATAAAAACATACTTACTTTATTGTCTTGAAAGCTAGCAAATAAAATATCTTTTTTTTCTTTAATTAGCTTTAGTACGGCTAACTTTTTTTCTATTTTTATTTTTCGGCTCATTATCACACAATGAAAAGTGAAGAGAATGAAAACAAATGCAAAGACGTTTTAATGCTTTGTGGAACACCATGAACCAATTACAACAGATCACGCATTCTGACAACGGTGTATTTGTAATTTAATTTGAGAAAAAAGTTGTTTGTCAAAACTTGACAGTCAAATGACGTCACGATTTTGAAGGTTTCAGTTTGATTAACTGACTTTTCTCCTCACACTTTTTTTGACTTTTTTTTGGAAATTTTAAATTAAAATTTTGTAAACATTAACTTTAAGAGATTTTATAGCTGCTTGAAGTGGGAAACCGTGGTAGAGATAGTGAGCTTGGTTAGCACACCGAAGGTCCTAGATTCTCGCCCTCGATAGAGATTTGGCAAGACCTAAGATGGGTTCTCAAACTCATCTGCCCTGCAGCTTCCGTTCGGAGTCATAATAATAGAAATAAAATCACAAACAATCAGAATATTTGTTTGTTTGTTTACGTTTTTATTTCCTTTCTTATAACATTTCAGACGTTTAAAACCAAGCAGACATGTTTATAAAACCGTGACGTCAGAGCTATTTTTTAATGCGAGATCTTGGTTATTGGATCATGGTGGAACACCTTGCACGCTCACTTTTCAATGGAACGCAAAGACTTTGCATAGAGTGAAAAGTCTTTGCAAAAATATGTTACGTTAGCAAAGCCTTTGCAAAACTAAGCTCAACGCATAGTGAGATTTGCAAAGAATATTGTGGAACAGAAACACTTTTCACTTTGCAATAAAATAAAAAACGATAAGTGCAAAGTGAAAAGTTGATAAGTTGTTTTGTGGAATAGGGCCCAGATATGGTAAAATGCACTGAGGGAAAAAACAGTGCATATTCAACAAAAACGAGGTCAAATCGACAAAAAATGTTAATGATAGTCAGCCTACCTTGAAAATTGTTGCATCAATTATAAAAATGTTATTTTAAGCTTGAAGTCATTGCGTGGCATATGACGTTGCCATTTGTCAATTTAACATTTTCTCTGAGTAGGTTAGACGTCGGAATATTGTTAATTCAAAGCTTTGCGATATTTGTTTTAAGCATATTTCATGATGAAGCAACAACACAAAATGGTTATTTTAACCTAAACTCTTTTTAATTGAACATTGTATAGAGTAGATTTGATATTAAAGGCGGGTTGATTCTAAATTGAAATCATGTCAATTTGAAAATACTTGAATGTCAAGTAAACGCGTTTTTATTGTTATTTCAACATTACATTTTCATATTTGACTTTTAAGCGTGAACTTGAAATTTAATCCCATTTTGTATTAAAAATGCAGATTATTTGTTTTGGTAAATAATATTTTTTTAATGAGCACATATTTATTTTTATATAAAGGCATTCGACATATAAAAATAACTTAAAATAAGGAAAGTTTGAGTTACCAAAACTTATTCCACATAAGACGTACATATTCCAATGTATAGGCACAAGCAGCTATCTAAACAAGTTATTTACATTTTGGCCACTTTGGGCTATTTTAAATTTATTTAATTAATGTTTAGCAACATTGTAATAAAAATGGAATTAAAACTTAAAAATTTTAGTAATATATTTATTAAAAAGTAGTTCAGTAGTATATGCATTAAATTTGACCAAAAATTGGGTAGGGTAAAACCGGGATAGATGCCCCACTTTTTGGAAAAGCTGCCTAAATTTGAAAATATTAGTTTTATTTGAATAATTTTTTTTAATATAGCTAGTTCAAAATTTTAACTTTAATTAGTTAAATTTTGGTTTACCTGTCGTACATGGTTTTTCCAGAAATTACTTTTTCCTGAAACCTTCTTTTTGAGGGATAGATGCCTACCTTAGGGATAGTTGCCCCACCATGAAAATAATGCGAAGGATAGATGCCCTTTATGGCATATAAGCGAAAAACACAAATCGAACGCAACGTATGTAGTTCTACCCTACTCAAAACCATAATAAATTAAACATGTTGGGTTTTTAATCTTTTAATTACTATCATTAGAAGATACCTAAATCTAGTATTAGGTACATCAATGGCCATACCTACCTTATTAAATTGAAGCGTTTGCTTTCAAGAATTGGCATGCATTTTTATATATGTTTATTAAATTCAATTTTATACGTACGTGTTTATTTAGAAAAAAATAAAAATTATATTTTTATAAAAATACATTTTACATACAATCTTACACTAAAATAAAAGCTACTTAGTAAATCTATAGGAAACTAGAGGCAGCCAATAGTTAGATAAACGTTTATTATATCCCTTTTTTGTTTTTTTAGCAGCATATCGTCGAATTAATTTCCTCGATGGAATCCCATATTTTTGGGATAATTCGTTTATCCCCATCGTATTTTTGTTCATTTCGTCGAACGCGGCCTGCAGGCTTTCTGTAGTCCCTTCCTTTTGTACTTTCGCGGCATAATTTTGCTGAAAACAGTTAAAAGTCCATAAAGTAGTACATAAAACATATATCAGACTCCAAAAGTATGTAAAAAATATATACTTACTTCTTTGCCCCTAAGGGCATCTATCCCTCGAAAAATCAGGGCAACTATCCTTTTTGATAGGGATAGATGCCTACGAATTTTTTGAATAAATTATAAACAAAAAAACATCTATTTTTAGTTAGATGCAGTCTCAATGAATCAGTTTATTAAGGTACTAAAAAATATAATGGAATTTATTACTAGTTATAAAGTTATACAAAGCACAATACTTACCTTTAAAACTTTTACGGGTATTTCAATTTCGTCGCAAACAAAATGTTTTATACTAACAAAACGCGTGTTCACTGCTCGAAGCCCTTAGATAACTAAAATGCGCTGTGGCTGCGGCTGCTAATTATTAAATTAATTGTTAGTCACGAGCTCGGGAAGTTAGATTTTTTGAATATGGGGCATCTATCCCGTTGGGGCATCTATCCCGGTTTTACCCTACATAGCTTAGAAAGTATACATTTAGAATAAATTTGATAAACTTGCTTCATAAAACTAGTTCTTTAATTATTAATATTTGTGGAAAGTTGTGTAGTAAATGTGTAATCGGTACGAAACTAAGTTAAATCTGTTTAATTCTGCAATAAGTTTTACCGATGTTGAGTACAGATGAAACGGCTTGCTTGTAAATGAAGAAATTTTTATAATTCGTAATTCCTCAATTTTTTTACCCACTTCGTATGCTTGAAAATGTGAACTATCGTATAAAATTACCATAAAAGTCATTAATTTTAGTTGGTTTTCGGCTTACCTTTTGCTTTTGCCACTTAAACAGCTTATCCCTAAATTGGACTCTTCATCCTAATGGTAGAACAGCTTCTTTAAGCTCTTCGTGTTTTAAATATTGCAAACTTTCATAAGTCACTTGTGAACCTGCCATATTGAGTAAAAAATTAAATAACTACAAACAATATAAATTGCACATTTACCTACATACTTTTCAAATGGTCGAAAACAGCTTCCAATTCAAAGTCTTTCAATAAAGATTTCAACTTTTCATCACTTTTTTCCTCTTCACTTAAAGTTTGCGCGTTAGTAACATTGACGAATTCACCTTCTGTGGTGTAAATCACATCACCAAAAGAGGAACACTTTCCATTTTTGAACATGCACAATTAAAATTCTTTAATATTGCAAATAAACTCTTTAATATCTTCTTCCCCAAAAAAACTTTTAATAAGCAATGTAACGAAGCCGACAATGAAAAGACAAATAAAAGCAGAAAAATGAGAACCGTTAGCCGTGTATGCATTTTGTTGTTTCTTTGCAATGAGCTGTATACATACTTTCAATGGCAGATCAACAATGCCCACTTTGATTTTACAATGTGGCCATATCAAATTAAAAAGATGTATGTTGAAATGAACTCGTTTGTCTTGTTGCTTTATTTCCACAATGAATTATTGTTAAATTGACGATATTATTTTAAGCCCAACGAAAAAATTGTCACTATGAGCTGTAAACATTTCAATTCAACTCGAAATTTCTCAACATTGCAAAATGTAATATTGTCAACGTCCGGAGCTAATTTTACAAAGCTGTTTTTCCCTCAGTGTGCCTACCAGAATTTTCCGGTAAACCCCGAGAATTCAGTTCATGGCGCAAAAGCGTGGACAGAATCCTTAAGGCATACGAAGCCCTAAAGGATACGCCAAAATACTTTTCAATCCTCCATACCATAAGACACAAAATAGTCGGCAATGCCGACACTGCTCTTGAGTCATATAGTACCCCACTTGAGTGGAACCAAATACGCAAGTGCCTAATGATGCACTACAGCGACAAGAGAGACATCGGTACCCTTGAGTACCACATGACGACGTTGGCCCAACGGCAGGACGATATTTCTACCTTCTACCAGAAGGTCTACCAACACCTGTCGCTAATCTTAGACAAGATCGCATGTCTCGACCTTGGCGAGGAAGCCATTAGAACGATGACAAAATCGTATCGTGAAAAAGCTCTCGATACCTTCGTACGCGGGCTTAATGGCGACTTACCCCGTCTCCGCATTGCCACAGGCCCTCAACCTGTGCCAAAAACTAGACAATGTGTCTTTTCGCATGAATCATGCGCACACTGTGAATAGATCACTAAATCAACCACCTATACGACCTCCCCGATATAACACGAACAGTAATAAACCCTTTTACCCCGAACTAACCTACTCGGTACCCCAACCGAGGTATGGCTATAATAATGCAAGAAACGGAAACTATAATAATTATAATAACTATCGACCACCCAATACGAACCCCCGAGGGCAATCTAATCAAGGTAATTTTGGAAATCGCCCAAACTTCCAACAAAATACGAACTTTGGGGGGCGTCCCCAACAACAATATAATGCGGGCTTCAACAACCGGCCCAACCACCACCAAAGCCACTAGTCCCAATGGAGGTAGACCCCTCCCTGCACTCTAGGCAGGTTAACTATCAGAATAGACCTAACACCAATTATAGGGCCCAACCCCAGCCCCAGAAACGCCCACTCTCCTTACAACATACCCGCCCTCCTAACAAAATGCAGCGTAACTTTCACGCAAACGCAGGGCCACTAGGCACAAATGACTACCAGGGAGATCCGGACCCGAACCAGATCTACGATACCTATCCCCAAGACGACTATTACGGAACAGCCCAACACGTAGATGTGACTACAGGGGGACAAACCAACTACACTTCCGAAGAACAAAACCAAACGGACCTGATTAATTTTGTAGATTAACGCCGTCCTCGCTCCCTTATTACGAATTCAAGACAAAACGCGGAGACACAGTGGATTTCCTGATGGACACAGGATCCAACAAAAATTACGTACAATCGACTAGGATCAGAAACCCATTACCAAACGAACCATTCAAGGTGGAATCAGTAGCAGGCGCTTTCGAGATAACCCACCACACATTCATAGACGTCTTTGGACCGACCGTGGAAAAAATAAAATTCTCTATCCTACCACCCCTAAACTCATTCCACGGAATCATCGGTAACGACACTCTGAGAAAGCTTAAGGCCATAATAGACACTGAGAAAAGCACGATGACCATATTTCCGGGAGTCGTCATCCCCCTAAAGCAGCGAGTATCTCAGCAAGTTAACACCGTCAATATAAATACTCCACACCTGTCTGCGAAACAACAACTTAAGATAAAGAACATCATTACGAGGTGCCCCATTCCCGAAATAAATGAAGTCCTATCGAACCTCGGAAACAATAGACTATTTACTGTAATAGATTTAAAAAGTGGGTTTCACCAAATACCACTACGCAAATCAGACATAGAAAAACCCGCATTCTCCGTTAATAACGGAAAATACGAATTCCTTCGACTGCCGTTCGGGCTGAAGAATGCCCCGGCAAATTTCCAAAGAGCTTTAGACGATATCCTTAGGCAGCACATAGGAGTTCGATGTTACGTTTACATCGACGACGTAATAATTTTTGGAAAAAACGAAGGAGAACACTTAGAAAATCTGGAACTGGTTTTCAAAACCTTAGAAAGCGCTAATATGAAAGTGCAATTAAACAAATGCGCATTTGCCAAGCAAGAGGTGGAATTCTTGGGGTACGTCGTCAGTTCAGAAGGAATTAAAACCAACCCTAAAAAGGTGGAAGCTGTTGCGAATTTCCCAGTTCCCCGAAATCTGAAGGAGCTGAGATCTTTCTTGGGCATGTCAGGTTACTATAGAAGGTTTATTAGAGATTATGCGAAAATCGCTAAGCCCCTAACAGCACTCCTCAGAGGAGATGCCGGCAACGTCTCAAAACGAAACTCCAGAAAAATAGACGTTCAATTGAATGAAGAAGCGATAGAGTTGTGTAACAAAATTAAAAGCACGTTAATTTCAAGAGATATAGTCCTAGTCCACCCAAATTTCAAAGAGGAATTTGAACTTACCACAGATGCTTCCGACTTCGCTATAGGAGCAGTTCTGTCACAGGGTAATCGCCCCATAACCTTTATTTCATGGACACTCAACAAAACGGAAGAAAACTACGCGACCAACGAGAAAGAAATGCTTTCTATAATCTGGTCCCTAAGCACGCTAAGAAGCTATCTGTAGGGATCTAAGAAGGTGAGGATAATCACCGACCACCAACCCCTAACATATGCCCGTAGCCATAAAAACGCAAACAGCAAAATGAAACGATGGAAAGCAATACTAGAAGAGTATAACCATGAATTGATATATAAACTGGGAAGATCAAATGTAGTCGCAGACGCCTTATCAAGAATGCCTCCCCAAATAAATTCTCTTACCCCGACAACCCACAGTGACGAGAGTTCAGGACATAACCTCGTACCGTGCACTGAAGTTCCAATAAACGTTTTTAAAAATCAGATATTTTTCAGGGAGGACGGAACATCTTCATATCAGTTTAAGATAGTGTTTCCAACTGTCCATCGTCATATAATCACAGAGCCACAATATGACGAACAAATTCTCACTACCCACCTCAAACGATACCTTAACCCGTCCGTCATAAACGGAATTAAGACAGATGAAAGGATAATAGGTATGATACAGAATATTTACCCTCTCCACTTCAGTAATTACAAGATACGCTATACATAAAAATTAGTAGACGACATCACTAACGAACAAGACCAATAAAACACCATTCTGGACACCCATAAACGTGCACACAGAAATGCAGTTGAGAACAAAATGCAAATCCTAGCAAAAAGCTACTTTCCCGGAATGCTTAGTAAAATAAAAAGAATTATAACCAACTGCACTGTCTGCAAAGAGAACAAATACGAACGCCATCCTAACCGACCCAAAATTGGCGAGACGCCATTACCCACATACCCCGGATATACAGTACATATAGACATATTCTTAACGGAAGGAAAAGTAATTATGACTGCCCTGGACAAATTTACTAAATACGCACAAACAAGGAAGCTTCCAAGCAGGGCAACAGTAGATGTTAGAGGTCCTTTAAGAGACCTGATATTTTATTTTGGAGTACCAAAATTAATTGTAATCGACAACGAACCCTCATTAAATTCTCCCTCAATTAAATTTATGATGACGGACGAACTGGGAATAGAAGTTTTCACAACGCCACCCTACACAAGCCAGGCAAACGGCCAAGTGGAAAGATTCTACACTGGTTGAAATAATGCGTTGTCTCAAAGAGAATGGAGGACACAGAAATTTCGAGGAGCTCCTAGAAAGAGCAGTGTCAGAATACAATCATACTATCCATTCGGTGACGAAAAAAAGCCAGTAGACCTATTTTTTGGCAGAAATGTCACGTTTACCCCAGAAGACATAGAAAGAAGTAGGCAGAGCAACTTAGAAAAATTGGCACGTAAACAGAGAAATGACTTGGAATATCATATTAAAAAAAAGCATAACTTAAAATCATACCTACCAGGACAAATAATCTACGTCAAGAAAAACAGAAGGTTAGGGACTAAATTAAGTAAGCCATATACTAAGGCAATAGTTAAGGAGAACCACAATAGCACAGTAGTTACCGAAAGAGGACAAGTTATACACAAAAGTAGGATACGAAACTAACGATCAGGAACATTTCGTATCAGAATACTCCTAATAAAGGCATGCCTCGCCGAAGTACAGATACAAGACTACTCGAACTCGCAGTTAATTACCATAGAAAAAGGACTTGCAAAATTACAGACCGGAACATTCCGAATAATACACGAAATCGACATCGAAAAGTACGCCGAGATCCTCGAACACATTGAAGCAAAAGCAAAGTCGGAAAGCCTATCCAAAAACCCCAATTATCCTTTCATAGCTCACCTTATATCTCAGATAAAAAACCATATAAGCAATTTAAAAACACACAAGGAACATAAAAGATCATTAAATTTTTTGGGTAGCGCGTGGAAATGGATCGCCGGAAATCCGGACCATGAAGACCACGAAATAGTTTTAAACAAACTAAACAATGTCCTTGAGAATAACAACAACCAGGTCCTCATAAACAGACTTAGGTACAATAGGAAAAATTAATGATATTACAAATATAACGAATCTCATTACAAAAGAGTTACAAAATAATAGAAATGAGGAAATAGAGTTGTTTTTAAAGCTAAAGTATAAGTTGGAAATTTTGAAAGAAGAAATCGTGAATATTGTATACGCAATTCATTGGGAAAAGGCCAATATAATTAATTCATACATAATATCAAATGAAGAAATAAGCATTGTGAAACAAATTTTTGACAGAGATAATATTCCTTTTGTTAATCTGGATGAAGCTTTAGAATTTGCAGAGGTTAAAATAGCAACAAATGGAAAAACCATACTCTATATCATGAGCCTACCTACTGTGGAAGACCAAATTTGTAAAACAGTTGAGATTAGACCAGTAAAAAAGAACAACAAAATCAATAAGATAAAATTTAGTTCCATCCTGTTGTCAAAATCGTACTTTCGGTATTAAGATCAATTGCAAACATTATAACGCATTACAATTATGTTCAAAAAGTAATTTAGTAGATTTAAGACTGTATAAGTAACCTTCTAAAAAGCCGCCCGCCAAACTGCACAGTGACCAACAGCCAGCACATCCCGGAATTCGAAGCAGTATCACCAGACATATTATTCCTAAACGATTTTAGAGGAGAAATAGAAATAAATGAAGAACTTACAGTCCTTAATGGTACCTTCATAATTCATTATAACAACGCCACAATTAAAATCAATGGAAATAAATTTTCCAATCAAGAAATATCATCAAACAAACCCCTACCCGCCATACTTCAGCCATTTTCAATATCAGATAGAAGAGAAGAGACACTTTCATTAGAGATGTTAAAGCAATTGAATGTTAACAACACTAAACAGATAAATCACGCAGAATTGGCAAGCCAATTAAAACATGCTATCAATATAAGTTTTACTACAATAACAATAATAGCTATTATTTTGTTCATAGCAAAAACAATGCTACTAAAAAAAGAGATCAAACAACAAAAGCCCATCGAATTGACAGAAGCCGCAATAGAGGGACTTAATCAGATTTTTAAAAAAACCGACACCTCAAACGCGGACGTTTGAATTTTAGGGGGGGAGTTGTTAGCACAATATCCGTACCATCACATGATGTTGGCAACATATCGACACATAGAAATATTTTTCCCACCATTCTGTCGGCAACATGATCCCGATTGCATATATACAAATGAACACCTGCAGACGACAAATACGCTAACCATCAAGCAACACAAATCGTGGGAAGTGCGTCATCAGCAGTTTTGGCAGCTTAGCAGATTAGGAGATTTAGGTTTAGAGCTAAGTAAAATAATTTTGTTAAGTTAGTTCTAAGTTGAAGGGATAGAAATAAAGAGCATAAGCTCCAAAAAAATATATTTTCATAACCGTTCGAACTCAATATAATTTAACTTGTATATATGTACATATTTACATATATGGCGCGATATACAACAGTTATATCATCAACCTCCTAAGAGATTTTTTCCCCCGACCTTCTCTTCCAGTTTCTAGTGTGCCGCTTTGAATTTTTAACAACAAAGTGGCGGGCCCTACGGTTTTTCGCCGACTCCGAACGGCATCTACAAAGCAGATGAATTTTTTCTGAGAAGCCTTTCATGGCAGAAATTCACTCGCAGAGTTTGCCAAACCACTGCTGAGGGGTGACCCCTTTTTCAAACCACTTTTTTGATGTAACCTGTACCAGGGCTCGAATCCTGGACCTTAGGTGTGGTAGGCCGGCAACACTACCTCCACACCACGGAGGCCGCCGTTTGATTACTTCTCGAAAAAGGGATAAATTAGTTAAATTAAAAATTGATTCAAATTCCTCAAATATTGCTGCGTTTCCTTCCTCTCTTATAATTTTATCTAGTGTAGTCAATCAAATCTGAGTTACTCCCCATATAACTGTAAGCAATTTTATTGAAAATTCCATTTTTCATTCATTTGATTCTATTTCTTGTTTTAACCTTTTTTCCTAAATCCTCACAAAGTATTTGTATCCTATACCTTGGGTTAAGTATATTTCGTTCTCCAAAAAATGTTTCGTATATTATTTCACCTGGATAATAATTCTTCTTGTGCAATTTCCAATTTATCCTTTACATCAGAATGGTTTTCTTTATTAAATAAAATATTATACGGTTGTTTCCCCGCTACTGAGTAAATTGATGTATTGTATTTTTGTACCGCTCTTATGATTGACTCCAAATCACTTATTAAGTTATGTTCTGGTTTCAAACATCGAACTATTTTAACTATTGTTGAATGTAATCGGTCCACTTGTCCATTTGTAGTGCTATGCCTTGGTGTGCAAAAGAAAATTTGGATATTCAATATCTTCCATAATGATTTAAATTGTGCGGTACAAAAACTGAGTTCATTATCCAAAATTATACTTCTGATATTTGTAAAATCTCAAGAATTTTTACATCCATATCCAATTTATTCTCTATATTTTATAACTGTGAATTTTGAGTAAGCATATATACAAGTAATAAACTTTAATTTTTGCGCAAAAAATATATTTACTTATTGGAGCTTGACCTCTTGATATTAGTTTTGGGTGTTTTTCGTACTTATAATACATAATTGCTTGGTCTTCCCTATTTTTTCCTATTATTATTTTTGTTTTAACGTCAAGACTGTTCCAGAGACGAACGAGCATGAAATGTTTGCACGTATGACAAGAAGAAGAGATAGTCACATCCAATTGGAGCTGGGTCGATGTCCGTCTCCAGATACGTCTGTTTGTGTGTCCGTCTGCCTATTTGAACTCGGCTTTGTGATGCCAGAAAGGATCACTACTATATTTATAATGTTCGGTTCCACCGGTTTTTTAAATATATTTGCAACGTAAGATTTCGCTTGGCTGAGGTGCTATGAGAACGTTTTGCTCAAAAGTTTACCAAATTGTGTTTTTGTTTGCATAGGTGTGTTTGTTAGGTATTGACAATTAGTGGGTGCGTGACTGTGTAAGTATGTGTGTGGTGGGGTTTGGTGAATGCTGGCGTTGTTTTCTGTCATGCATCGGCCCTGGTGGCCTGTGGTCGTTCAGGTGGTACGGTGGGCGCCGTTGCTGCCCTAGGAGTTGAAGTGCGCGGTGCTGCAGTGGGCACTGTTCGTGCTCGTGACACGGTAACCGCAGAACAGATTGTTGGTGTCGGGGCGACTTCCTGAATTTCCATATTCATGATTATCTGTAAAGAAATTATACACTTTAGTGTCTTATAAAGTATAGGAGTGCTTGATTTAAGATCTTTTATGCGGGTTTTTATTTGCGGTATAAGTTCACGTTTAGTTCGAGAGAACGAAAGCAACCTCTTTAGGAGTGGGGTATTTGTTTAGGATAGCAACATCGCTTGGTTGGATGAATTGCTTCGTATTTGCTTTCATATTGATTTTACACTTGGTTGGTAGAAAACAAAGTTTTACGAGCGGTCGAGTTAATTTGCCGTTTTGTGTACGTAGGCAACTACTCGGATGTGACCGTGGGAACCGTAATGTACCTTTTCGATGCGGGCTAGCCGCCATTCGGTATGAGGGAGACAGTCGTCATGAATTAAGACGCCTGCTCCAATTTTCGGTGCTTCTTGAGCATTTTTCCACCGATATCGTTTGTAAAGGTCTTTAAGATATTCTTATTTACATCGGCAACTAAAGTCATGTTGGAGGATTTTGATCCGTTTCCATCAGTTTATGAGGGAGAGTGAATCCACGTTTTGTTCTGGCATGGCCCAGGGGTGAGGGCTGTAAAGTCGGAGGAATCTTGCTAGAGTTGTGAATTCAGATGAGGAGTTAACTAACCAATTTATTCCTGTATTCACTAGATCTTCCTGGGATGCCATCACACATATTGTTGCTTAAAATTGGTTCACCTATAATTCTTATATGAAGTATAAATCCACCACAATTGTGCAATGACTTTAAATAAAGCAAAAGGGCAATCGCTTAAGGTTTGTGGATTAAACATCGAAAATCCATGTTTCTCACATGGTCAGCTATGTATGAATATGTGACATGTTCAGGAGTCGGGCATCCACAAAATTTATTTGTTTATACCAAAGACGGGAAAACCAGAAACATTGTATATCCTAAAGCACTGCAATAAATGGAATGTTAAAAATTAATAAACAAATATTTGACAATTTATTTCTAGAAAAGTCACTGGTCACGCAGAAGAACGTCTGCTGGGTCTGCTGGTATGATATATAAAGCTAAAGATTTTTGTGTTGGAAAATAAGTGGGGATAACACAAATGAATTAGAATTTCAGCATCATTGTGTAGTAGGGTAGTTATTGTACCTTGTGTTTTATTTCATGTTCTTTTAACGTTTTAATGCTCTGCCTCTTACTGTTCTATTAATTCAATTTACAGAACTAGGTATATTTATACCTAGTAGTGCTTCGCACACAAGGTATATTAACATCATTCGCCTAACGGTTGTATGTAACGGCATAAACGAATCGAGATAGATATTGACTTATATATATCAAAATGTTCAGGAGGAAAAGAGAAATTGATTGAGCCATGTCCGTCCGTCTGTGAACACGATAACTTGAGTAAATCTTGAGAGATCTTAATGAAATTTGGTATGCAGGTTCCTTTTCACTTATCTCGGAGCACTATTGAAAATAGGCAAAATCGGTTAAGAGCCACGCCCACTTTCTATACATATAATATTTTCGAAAATACAAAAACAGTGATTATTCAGTACATAATACACCTATAAGGATAATATTTGGTGTGCACTTTAGCGTTGAGGCAACAAATACATTTTTGAAGAAATTTTTTAAAAGAGGCGTGGCACCGCTCACTTTTGACTAAGTCAAATTTGGAAATGTTATTAATCATAAATCAAAAACCGCTCAAGATAGCAAAGTAAAATTCAGAACACATATTTATATTAATATAGGCAATATTCAGAAAAAAAATTAGCGAAATGGGGTAAGGTCTACTCCCAATTTCATACGAAAGATTTTGAAAAGGATTATAGATATATTGAATATGCAATAACTTTGCTTAAACTAGCTGTACATCATTTCTATTTCACCTCTAAAGTGTTCATGGGCAAAGAAAGTCGAATGCACAAAATTTTTGGAAAATGGGCGTGGCCCCGCCCCTTTATTGTGGATTATTCCAAAAAACTTTCCATGCCATAACTCCGGTAAAAATTACTTTATTAAAACGATATTTGGAGAAAGTGTTCAACATATAAAGCTAACTCTTTGCTGTTAAAATAAACGAAATTGGTTAACGGACACGCCCACTTTTTAAACAAAGTTCTGAAAAATTTCTTTGTAAAATTAAAATCGCGATATTTCCATAATTGTATAAGTTATATAAATAAGATTTTACACACATAATAAGCTTTTTAAGCAAAACTAAACTGTAAAAAAATGTTGCAGATTTTGGAGAAGTAGGCGTGGCGCCTCCCACTTTTCAGCAAAGAAGGTCAGCTATTTTCAAAACCGATTGCTTGAAATTTCAAAAAGGTATTTCAATGAAAGTTAGGGAGATGCTTCCCAAAAGTATATAGTATACTCTTGTAAAAAATTACGCAAATCGGATAGCAAACACGCAAAATATACGGACAAGTAGTGAACACCCTACTGCCTTTTTATACCTAGTAGTGCTTCGCACACAAGGTATATTAACTTCATTCGCCTAACGGTAGTAGGTATGTAACGGCATAAACGAATCGAGATAGATATTGACTTATGTGTATCAAAATGATCAGGAGGAAAAGAGACATTGATTGAGCCATGTCCGTCCGTTTGTCCGTCTGTCCGTCTGTCCGTCCGTCCGTCTGTGAACACGATAACTTGAGTAAATCTTGGGATATCTCAATGAAATTTGGTGTGCAGGTTCCTTTTCACTTATCTCGGAGCGCTATTGAAAATAGGCAAAATCGGTTAAAAGCCACGCCCACTTTCTATATATGTATATAATATTTTCGAAAATACAAAAAGTAAATAATACGCCAATAAGGATAAAATTCGGTGTGTACGTTAGCGTTAAGGCAAAAAGTAAATTTTTGAAGAAATTTTTAAAAAAGGGGCGTGGCACCGCCCACTTTTGATTAAGTCAATTTTGGAAATATAATTAATCAAAAACCGCTCAAGATAGCAAAACGAAATTGAGCACACATATTTATATAAATACAGGCAATATTTCGAAAAAAAAATTAATGAAATCGGGTAAGACCACGCCCAATTTTATACACAAGATTTTGAAAAGGATCATATATACATATATTGAATATGCAATAACTTTGTTTAAACTACCTGTATATCATTTCTGTTTCACCTCTAAAGTGTTCGTGGGCAAAGAAAGTCGAATGCATAAAAATTTTTGGAAAATGGGCGTGGCCCCGCCCCTTTATTGTGAATTATTCCACAAAACTTTCCATGCCATAACTGCGGTAAAAATTGATTTATTGAAACGATATTTGGAGAAAGTGTTCAACATATAAAGCTAACTCTTTGCTGTAAAAATAGACAAAATTGGTTAACGGACACTCCCACTTTTTGAACACAGTTCTGAAAAATTTGTTTGTAAAATTAAAATCGCGATATTTTCCTAATTGTATAAGTTACATAAATAATATTTTACCCACACAATAAGCTTTTTAAGCAAAACTAAACTGTAAAAAAATTTTGTGGATTTTGTTGAAGTAGGCGTGGCGCCGCTCACTTTTCAGCAAAAAATATCTGTAGTTTTCAAAAGCGATTGCTTGAAATTTCAACAAGGTATTTCAATGAAAGCTAGTGAGATGCTTTCCAATAGTATGCAGTATACTCCTGCCAAAAATTATGCAAATCGAATAACTAACAAGCAAGAGTTACGGGAAAGTAGTTAACACCCTATTGCCTTTTTATACCTAGTAGTGTTTCGCGCACAAGGTAAATTAACTTCATTCGCCTAACGGTAGTATGTAACGGCATAAACGAATCGAGATAGATATTGACTTATGTATATCAAAATGCTCAGGAGGAAAAGAGAAATTGATTGAGCCATGTCCATCCGTCCGTCCGTCCGTCTGTCCGTCCGTCCGTCTGTGAGCACGATAACTTGAGTAAATCTTGAGATATCTCAATGAAATTTGGTATGCAGGTTCCTTTTCACTTATCTCGGAGCACTATTGAAAATAGGCAAAATCGGTTAAGAGCCACGCCGACTTTCTATATATATAATATTTTCGAAAATACAAAAAGAGTGATTATTCAGTAAATAATACGCCAATAAGGATAAAATTCGGTGTGTACGTTAGCGTTAAGGCAAAAAGTAAATTTTTGAAGAAGTTTTTAAAAAGGGGCGTGGCACCGCCCACTTTTGATTAAGACAATTTTGGAAATATAATTAATCCTAAATCAAAAACCGCTCAAGATAGCAAAACGAAATTGAGCACACATATTTATGTCAATACAGCCAATATTTCGAAAAAAAATTACCGAAATCGGGTAAGACCACGCCCAATTTTATACAAAAGATTTTGAAAAGGATCATATATATATTGAATATGCAATAACTTTGTTTAAACTACCTGTATATCATTTCTATTTCACCTCTAAAGTGTTCGTGGGCAAAGAAAGTCGAGTGCACAAAATGTTTGGAAAATGGGCGTGGCCCCGCCCCTTTATGGTGAATTATTCCACAAAACTTTCCATGCCATAACTGCGGTAAAAATTGATTTATTGAAACGATATTGGGAGAAAGTGTTCAACATATAAAGCTTACTCTTTCCTGTAAAAATAGACAAAATTGGTTAACGGACACTCCCACTTTTTGAACACAGTTCGGAAAAATTTCTTTGTAAAATTAAAATCGCGATATTTTCCTAATTGTATAAGATATATTAATAATATTTTACCCACATAATAAGCTTTTTAAGCAAAACTAAACTGTAAAAAAATGTTGTTGATTTTGTTGAAGTAGGCGTCGCGCCGCCCACTTTTCAGCAAAAAAGGTCTGTTGTTTTCAAAAGCGATTGCTTGAAATTTCAAGAAGGTATTTCAATGAAAGCTAGTGAGATGCTTTCCAATAGTATGCAGTATACTCCTGCCAAAAATTATGCAAATCGAATAACTAACAAGCAAGAGTTACGGGAAAGTAGTTAACACCCTATTGCCTTTTTATACCTAGTAGTGTTTCGCGCACAAGGTAAATTAACTTCATTCGCCTAACGGTAGTATGTAACGGCATAAACGAATCGAGATAGATATTGACTTATGTATATCAAAATGCTCAGGAGGAAAAGAGAAATTGATTGAGCCATGTCCATCCGTCCGTCCGTCCGTCTGTCCGTCCGTCCGTCTGTGAGCACGATAACTTGAGTAAATCTTGAGATATCTCAATGAAATTTGGTATGCAGGTTCCTTTTCACTTATCTCGGAGCACTATTGAAAATAGGCAAAATCGGTTAAGAGCCACGCCGACTTTGTATATATATAATATTTTCGAAAATACAAAAAGAGTGATTATTCAGTAAATAATACGCCAATAAGGATAAAATTCGGTGTGTACGTTAGCGTTAAGGCAAAAAGTAAATTTTTGAAGAAGTTTTTAAAAAGGGGCGTGGCACCGCCCACTTTTGATTAAGACAATTTTGGAAATATAATTAATCATAAATCAAAAACCGCTCAAGATAGCAAAACGAAATTGAGCACACATATTTATATCAATACAGCCAATATTTCGAAAAAAAATTACCGAAATCGGGTAAGACCACGCCCAATTTTATACAAAAGATTTTGAAAAGGATCATATATATATTGAATATGCAATAACTTTGTTTAAACTACCTGTATATCATTTCTATTTCACCTCTAAAGTGTTCGTGGGCAAAGAAAGTCGAGTGCACAAAATGTTTGGAAAATGGGCGTGGCCCCGCCCCTTTATGGTGAATTATTCCACAAAACTTTCCATGCCATAACTGCGGTAAAAATTGATTTATTGAAACGATATTGGGAGAAAGTGTTCAACATATAAAGCTTACTCTTTCCTGTAAAAATAGACAAAATTGGTTAACGGACACTCCCACTTTTTGAACACAGTTCGGAAAAATTTCTTTGTAAAATTAAAATCGCGATATTTTCCTAATTGTATAAGATATATTAATAATATTTTACCCACATAATAAGCTTTTTAAGCAAAACTAAACTGTAAAAAAATGTTGTTGATTTTGTTGAAGTAGGCGTCGCGCCGCCCACTTTTCAGCAAAAAAGGTCTGTTGTTTTCAAAAGCGATTGCTTGAAATTTCAAGAAGGTATTTCAATGAAAGTTAGTGAGGTGCTTCCCAATAGTATGTAGTATACTCCTGCCAAAAATTATGCAAATCGAATAACAAACAAGCAAGATTTACGGGAAAGTAGTTAACACCCTATTGCCTTTTTTTTTATTAATTTATTTTCATACCTTTCATAAGCATGGGGAAAACTATTTATATTTTATTATTTAGTGATAATTTAATTTACTAATTACAACAGAAGTGTTTTTAATCGAAAACAATCAGTTGTATTTATAACAACTTTTCAGGTATTAAAATAGACCTGAGTAAATTAGGATACCAAAACAAATCACTACGAGGTATTTGATGTTCGGTTACACCCGAACTTAGACTTCCTTACTAGTTGTTATTAATTTTTTTTATTTTCATACCTTACATGAACATGGGGAAAGCTATTTGTATTTTGTTATTTACGTGTCGATTCTGAGCGTAACCGGAAACTTTGTACCCAGAAGATTATCTAACCAAAAATCGTAACCGGTGCATGTACCCGCGATTCTAGCGCGCATGGTAACGATGTCAAAAACAAACAATCCGCAAAAGAGAATAAAAGGCAAACGCGCACGAAACATCACGTAAAAAAGTGCTTATATTGTTTATTAATTCTTCTGAACTAGTATGTGTATAAAATTTGTGCTATTTTCTGTCCAAAAAAATATTTACAAAACACGTGCAATTTGTCGCGGTTACTTGGCGTTACCACCTCTTTCGGTGGTTACGAAATTGAGCTGCAACTTGAGCCGGCAGAATACCAAACGGGTGTAAAAGTTTCCAAGATATTTGTTTGCCGGGTAAATCGAATGTTGTTACCACTGTAGAATCGACCCGTTAGTGATAGTTTAATCTACCACTTACAATAGAAATGTTTTTATCGAAAACAATCAGTTCGCTTTATAACAAATTTTCAGGTATGTTTAAAATACACCTGAGGAAATTAGGATACCAAAACAGATCACTACTAGGTATTTAAAGTTCGGCTATAGGTACCCGAACTTAGACTTCCTTATTAGTTATACCCAGCGTACTAGTACTAGTACAAGGGTATATTAATTTTGTCCACATAACTATGTAACGGCGCAAAATAATCGAGTTAGATATAGAGTTGCATATAAATATGAAAGTTCTTAGGTTGAAAAGAGGAATTGATTAAGACATGTCCGTCCGTCTGTCCGTCCGTGTACACGATAACTTGAGTAAAAATTGAGATATTTGCATGAAATTTTGCATACAGGTTACTTTCTGGCCAAGGTAGGTTGCTATTGAAAATGGGCGAAATCGGATGATAACCACGCCCCCTTTTTCGATGTCGAAAATTTCGAAAAACGTATTATATAATTCGGGACACTTCACTGCACTCACCTTTGCACTCACTACCGAACTTTCAATAAAAATGTAAAGATTTAGGCGTTTTTAAAAATTGGCGGACGCTGTTGTTGTGACCAGGTAGCCCGATGTGGGTGTGTTACGCGAGGGTGTGGTGCGGAAAGTGGCTGGGGCCTTGAGCGCGCCTGTTGACGCCCAGCTTGGTTACGGTGCAGGAGCGTATGGTGAGGCCTGTCGAACAGATGGCACATGACCGTCGAGGTGCACTCTGCCGTGGCATGCCACAGTGAAAAGCAGTTTAGGCAGTACCCGTGGGCCTGCGCTACTTGTTGACGTTGCTGCGGCTGCATGCCTTTAAAAATGGCGCATAGCCGTAGCGCATGTGGACGACAGCAAAGCGGGCAACGCACGCCATGAGCTACCACGGGGTCCCTTCGGGTGGTTTCCGGCCATGCATCGGCCCTATTGACTTGTGGTCGTTCCGGTGGTACGGTGGGCGCTGTTGCGGCCCTTGGAGTGAGAGTGCGCGGTGTTGCAGGGGGCACTGCTCGTGCTCGTGGCACGGTTACCGCAGAGCGGATTGTTGGTGTCGGGGCGACTTCTTCGATTTCCATATTCATGATTATCTGTATGGATAGAAATTATGGACTTTAGTGTCTTATTAAGTATAGGGGTGCTTGAGTTTAGCACTTGATCAACATATAGTCTGAAATGTGATATGATTATTGCATCTTTTATACGGGTTTTTAGTTGCGGTATAATTTCACGTTTAGTTCGAGGAAACGAGAGTCCTTCGAGCTACCTCTTTAGGAGTGAGGTATGTATTTGTTTCAGATAGCAACATCGCTTCGTTGGATGAATTGCTCCGTATTTGATTTTATAGTGATTATAAGTTTTTTGCGCGATCGGTATTAGCGGTATTAGACTCGGTTGGTAGAAAACACAGTTTTACGAGCGGTCGAGTTAGTTTGCCGTTTTGCGTACGTAGGTCAACTACTCGGATGTGACCGTCGGAACCGTAATGTACCTTTTCGATGCGGGCTAGCCGCCATTCGGTAGGAGGTAGACATTCGTCATGAATTAAGACGCATGCTCCAATTTTAGGAGCTTCTTGAGTATTTTTCCACCGATATCGTTTGTGAAGGTCTTTAAGGTATTCTTCCTTCCATCGGCGACTAAACTCATGATGGAGGATTTTGATCCGTTCCCATCGATTTATGAGGGAGAGTGAGTCCACGTATTGCCAGAAGTGGAGCTCCTCTAAGAAAATGCCCAGGAGTGAGGGCTGTAAAGTCGGAGGGATCTTGCGAGAGTGATGATAGTGGCCGTGAGTTTAATCCGGCTTCAACTCGAATGAGTAACGTAGTGAACTCTTCAAATGTAAATTTATGATTGCCAGTGGTCTTTTTGAAATGCGATTTAAAGCTTTTAACCTCTGATTCCCATAGTCCACCCATATGTGGGGCACTTGGAGGGATAAATTGCCAATTAATGCCTTGAGGTGCGTATTTTGAAATGACATGCGGCGAGACTTCTTTTGCGAACTGCAAGAACTCTTTTCCAGTTGCGCGTTGGGCACCGATGAAGGTTTTACCGTTGTCGCTCATGATTTTAGAGGGAAATCCTCGCCTTCCAACAAAGCGTGCAAATGCCGCAAGAAAAGCTGCCGTTCTCAGATCTGAACATAATTCTAGGTGCACGGCTTTTATCGTAAAGCATACAAAAACAGCCACGTAACCTTTCATTGTGGTAGAAGACCTTAACATCGACGCCTTTAGCTGGAAAGGCCCGGAAAAACTACACCAGCGATGGTGAAAGGCATAGAATAATTGCAGCGTTCGGGTGGTAGAGCTGCCATGATCTGCGTGAGCATCTTTTGCTTGTGTAGCGTACAGACTTTACACATAAAGATGCATTTTTTGATCAGAGGCTTCAATCGAGGAATATAATACTCTTGTTGGATCATTTGTTGCATTAGCCTGTGCTCGGCGTGTAGCATTAAGAGGTGGAGATAATTTACAAAGATTGTGGCAAATACGGATTTTTCCGGTATTATGATTGGATGCCGCTCATTGTAGCTCTGACTGGAGTTCGCAAGCCTGCCATTGGCACGAAGCAGTCCTTTAGAGTCTACAAAGGGGTTAAGCACTAAGAGTGTGCTCTTTTTGTCGATAGGCTTCGATGCCTGCGTGGACTCGATTAGGGCTATTTTTGCCCGTTGCAAGTCTTGATGCGTAAGTGCATAGCTTGCGGTATTGGCTATCCCTTTCACCTTATTCTTTAAGCGATTTACAAATTGAAACATATACGCTATTACTCGTAAGGCTCGGGGGAACGACGAAAATCGCTCTAGGATGTCTGTATCCTCCAATGTTGTATGAAAGCCTTCGATTTTTCTACTTTCTGGGGCTATTATATTGCGCGCAGGCGACTTTAGCCATGCGTCAGGTGATTCGACCATCCAGTTGGGGCCATTCCACCATAGTGTGGTGGTTGTAAGGTGCAGGGGTTTGCAGCCTCTTGTTCCAAGATCCGCAGGGTTATCAGCACTGGCTACGTGTCGCCAAGTTGCTGGCCCAACCAAGTCAATGATTTGAGCTGTGCGGTTAGAAACGTATGTTTTCCACGTATGTGGTGGCTTTTCTAGCCATGCTAGTACGATTTCTGAATCGGACCATAGATATAGTTTCCGATCGCTCAGGTTTAAATGTGCTTGCACGGTCGAGGCTAGTTTTGCGAGCAGGAGTGCGCCGCATAGCTCGAGCCGTGGGAGGCTTACGGTCTTAAGAGGTGCGACCTTGGCCTTTGCCACTAATAAGTGACTTGTTATTTTGCCATCGTGCTGGGTTCGCACATAAATAGCAGCGCAGTATGCTTTCTCAGAAGCATCGCAAAAGCCGTGTATTTCGGCTTCATGATCGAGTGAGAAATTCACCCACCGAGGTATTTGTATCTCGGAGATAGTGTGCAAGTTACTTTCAAATTGGGACCATTTTATTAAGCGGAGTGGTTTCACCACTTCGTCCCAATCGGTTCCATCTAGCCATAATTCTTGAATGAGGATTTTTGCTTGTATCATGATTGGCCCAGAGTTTTAGTGGTGCTCTCTTTTTCAAACTTTAGAAAATTAGTATCTAGCAAGTTTTCTTTATTTTTTTTTGCCAGTATTTCTGGATGGTTGGAAGTTATCTTTTTTAATGGAAACCCTGCTGATTTGAGGGCTTCGATAACTTGCGCTAGTGACTCGCACGCTAGAGGAAGGCTATGGCTTCCCGACAGTATGTCGTCTACGTACGTTTGAGAGCTAAGCACCTGGGCGGCTAGTAGTAGTTTTTCTTTCGTATCTTTTGCCAGTTCGTGTAGTGTACGAATGGCTAGAAAATGGGCGCAGTTTACGCCAAATGTCACCATTTTTAGCTTGTTGTCGCGGATTGGACTGCTAGGTGAATTGCGGAATATAAGGCGCTGGTAGTCTTGGTCGTCGTCATGTACTAGGATTTGTCTGTACATTTTTTCGACGTCACCATTGAATACGTATTTATACATCCGCCATTGTAAGATAAGTAGCATTAAGTCGGGTTGTAATGTTGGAACCGTGTATAAAACGTCATTCAGTGAATTGCCTGAGCTTGTGCACTTAGATGCATTGAACACCACTCTTACCTTTGTTGTAAGTTTTTCTGGTTTGATAACCGCGTGGTGTGGTAGATAAAATGAGGCGTGTTTGCCTTTTGTAATTTTTTCATAGGATTTTACGGCTTCCATATGATCTAATTTTATGTATTCCTCAAGGACGTTGTCGTATGAGGTTTTTAGCTCGCCTTTTTTAAGTAGGTTTCTTTCCATACTTAAAAACTGTTGTAGCGCAGAGGTTCGTGAGTGACCTAAGGCGAGTGTATCAGGAAATTGTTGTTTGAATGGTAGTCGTACGACGTACCGCCCGTTTTCTGAACTCGTAGTTGTGGCTCGTAGAAGTCTTCACAATACTTGTCGTCAGCTGTAGTAACGGGTATTGGGGGTAGTTCTTCTACCTTCCAGAATTTTCTCAATTGTGAGTTAAGATAGTCATTCGAAATATCTTCCACTTGCGTTGTGAAGCTGGAGATTTTCTCTTTGACTTGACCGCTTAAAGTCCATCCAAAGATGGTATTTTGGGCTAGTAGGTTGTTGGAGATTTTCTCAACACCTTGAAGTATTATTTGGGGGATTAGATCGCTTCCCAATAATATGTCGATTTGATCGGGTGTATGGCAGTTGGGATCGGCTAGTTTCAGATGTGAAAACTTTTGCCAGTGCTCGCTATATTTGTCAGTCGCGGTAGAACTATAGCTTGTGCTTTTATTCGTTGATCCGCATTTGAAGACATCAAGGTAATGAGGCAGATTTTATTTGAGTTTTGAACTACTCTTCCACCCATTCCCGATATTTCAAAATTGGCTGATTTTGTTGGTAAATTTAAACTTTTTTGGACCTTAGATGCTATAAATGATCGCTGTGATCCTTGATCTATTAAGGCCCTTAGTTTAAATAGTTCTCCTCTATGTTCGATGGAGACTATTGCTGTCCATAAAATTAGTGATTTTTCTGGTAATGTGGCAGCACAGATATTGACCAGAATAGGGTCCCAGTTTTCAGTGGGGACGTTTTGGGTTGCTAGAACCGATAAACAGTTTGTTACTGTCGACTGTAACTTCAGAAATTCCTCACTTGTTTCTTTTTGAATTTTTGGTAATTTCATTAAGGTCGTTATTTGTTTATCGACCAAAACTCTTTCATTTTCATATCTAGCTTTTAACGCTTCCCAAGCCAGATTAAAATTGTCATCATTGAGTGCGAACTGTTTTACTATTATTCCTGCTTGACCTTTTGTTTTATTTCGCAAATGGTATAATTTTTGCGCTTGTGATAGCTTTAGGTGGTTTATGTAAACGGCTGAGAACATGTCTCGGAACGACGGCCATTGCTCATAACCCCCATGAAATACTTCAGTATCACAGGCCGGCACTTTAAGGTATATGCCGGAGCTTGCTTCTTGTATTTGTCTTTGGGGCAGCTCTACTCGCTGGGGTGGAATAGGTGCAGTTATAGGCTTAAGAAGTTTTAATTGATCGGAGATCATAGCCTTTGTTTCTTCATATTGGTCTAAGCAGTGTTCATACTTGAAATATGCCGAGTTTTTGAAATTTTCGGGCAATTCTGAATCATCTGTTTCGATGATTGCGTCACATGCCGCTTGGAGCCGTGTCCAAAATCTATCCAGTGATTTTTCTTTCACTTCAAGAACCGATTCTGTATTTTCCTCTATAGCAATGGAGGAAAACCTTGTGCAGTATCTTATGATACTGTCACTTTCTGCAATGAATTTTGCAGCTGAAAAATCTTTGCCCTTTATTTGCTTTGCACCCTGTTTTGAACGGGTGCTTTGAGCTGGGTCCGTTGACATTTTGAGTCGAAGCTGAACCTCTTTTACTATAGAATTACTGATAAGATTCTATTTATATTTTGTATTAAATTAATGTACCGAACTTTTTGTTTATCGGTGCTAATTTTTTGCGCGCGACTGTAGTTTTTCAGTCGTTACTGATTTGATTTATTATAATCAATATAATACTGTATGTTTATTTATGTATATATAATAATTTTTAGTTTACCGCGATTTTATAGGTATCACTGCTTTTATTTTACTCTCGACTGTAATTTCCAAGTCGGGTTTAATTATACTTATTACGTTTAATCTAAATATATATGTTTGTATATTTATAATTTGCTTTATGCTTTCGTCCCCAAAATGTTTGTTGGGTTACTCCCTTGAGTAAGGTCAGTTATTAAATTTTTTATGTATATATATGTACGTTTGTACCCTTCAAAAAGTAGTATAAGGAGTTTTCTGAAATAAGGAATACGCCAGCGCCGCTGCTTACGTCGTTTTTTGACATGGCTTACCAACCTTAGAATAATGGGTTATTTATTCCTTATTTTATACGGTATATCAGCCTTAGGAATAAGAGTATCTCTCAGAGAGTTGACAGATGATTTCCATGGCAACCGCGTGTAAAGCACGCAGTAAATTGTGCAGAATATATAATAAATTGTTTATAACAAGAGAACGAATTATAAAATTACAAAATTCAAGGTTTCCACAGATTGTATCCAACGAAGATGTTAAAATTTCAAACGTCGTCAACATGCCTCGATATTATATTCCGTGGATAATATCCTATAAATCGCCTTATTATAGCCTCATATAAATACATATATATCTGATTTTTTATGATTTATAAGCCTTATCAAAATAAAATTTTACTCCAAACAGCACCTTATTATAAGGAATAGAGTAAGCCTTATTTCACTAGGCTTATAAGGCTTATTATAAGGCAGTTAATCTCCATATCAATCCTTTTTATAAGGAATTATGTAAGCCTTATTTTACTCTGCTTATAAGGCTTATGAATAAGGATTCCTCTCAGAGAGAGAGAGTATTCCTTATGAACTGATGACATTAACACAGCAAAATCAGGCGTAATATAAGGAAAGCTTCATACAACTGACATTCCTTACAGAATTCAGGCATTAAATTATAAGCCTTATGGTCATATGAAATAGGCCTCATATAAGACTCAAATTTTTTGGAGGGTATGTACTGTGTTTTTTGTGAGGGTGGCTAAACACAAGTTTGTGTGTTTGTCTATATGTTTAGCAGTGACAATAGGCGCGGTGGACAAAAGCAAGGCAGGTAACCAATATGATAAATTGTGGTCTGCTTTACTTGTGCTAATGCAATTCTTATTTCAATGCAATTGAGTGCAAGGAACTTTGTTGCTTGTTTACCCTTTTTTTTTGTATGCTTTTTGCTTAACACACGTTTGTGTGATTGTCTGTATTTTTTCCGTGAATATAATAAGACTCCAAACAATTTTTGATGGGATGTCAGAAATAGGTTTGTGGTTATTTAAATGTTTTTGGTTCTTTTTTACTTGTTAGTTTCTGCTTATTTATTGTTACAATCCTGCCTTTGCTTGACTTGTATGTGTAAGGGAATGTAAGCAAAGGGGGTATTGCGGGAAAAATTTGCAAGTGAAAAGTTGAATATATGTATTTTGTTTTTATTAATTTTTGTTTGTGGTTGATGACACGAAAAATAAGCAGAAAGCCGCGATTTTAAATTTAGTTAAGTATATTGTATATATATATATACTTTTGTGCGGTACTTAATATGGAAAAATTACTTTTATATGTATATACATAAATATGTTTTAATTTATGTATGTAAGTGGGGATCGGAACTTCGATAAATCGGGACGACTGTATATATATATAAATTTTTGCGGCTTTTTACCGACTACAGTTTATTATAAAATACTCCGTTTCCGATGGAAAAATTTTCCCTTTTTATATTTTAACAAAAATATGTACTTCGTTAGCAAGTACAAAGGGCAGGTTTGGGTTTTTGTTACTATTGTTTTTGTAAACCCAAACTTTTTCGCTAAATATTTTATATGATATGGATACTTTTTCAACTCACCGCTCTTTTTTCAGGGGAAAGGGGGGTTGTACTTATCCTTTTATTGTGTTTGTGCAGTTTTGTTTAATTAGTTTTGTAGTTGTTCGCGCCCGAATTTGGAGAGTTAGTGGACTGTATTTTTTTGTTTGATATGTAATTGCCGTGTTGTTAACCGGCGCGCCCGAATTTTAATTTCTAGTTTTTATATGTACATATGTATAATTTTGTGTTTAATTGTTTTTTTTTTCGTCACCCTAGTGTTTGTGTTTGTTTTTTTTTCACTTTTATGCTTTAGGGCACTGCACTCTTGGTATTTTCTGTTTGGGTAAGGACCTCTTTTTTTTAATATATTTTGTCACTGTCCATAGGTGCCTGTCTTTTAGGCGATGTAGGACCATATATAATTCGGGACACTTCACTGCACTCACCTTTGCACTCACTACCGAACTTTCAATAAAAATGTAAAGATTTAGGCGTTTTTAAAAATTGGTAAATATATTTTGGCTCAGGTGCTAAATGGCCGTCTTGCTCGAGATTTAAGAAAAAGTATTTTGTTTACAATATGTGAGTGTGTTTTGTGTTGACAAATTATATGTGCGTGACTGTGTGTGTGTGTGTGGTGTGGTAAATGTTGGCGGCAGGGTTGTACCCGCCAGTGTTGTGGCTAATCTAGCCACGTATAAAACGGGTTAATTCCATATCAGAAGCAGCTACAATGATAAAATTTGCAATATGTATTGATTTATATACTCTAAGGCGGATTTTATCAAATTTTTTGAAATACATATATATATTTGAAGAAATTTTAAAATTTTGACTCTTAATAACTTGAGAACAGTTTATGCTAGTATAACGAAATTTTGTAGAGGGCATACTATTGATGTGTTAAATTCAGATATAGAAACTAAACGAAATCGCTTGGTGACCACGCCTACTTTTTTATAAAAGTTACATTGAAAGGAGGTGGAAATATTGAAAAGTCCATATCTAATTAACTGATACCGCTATAATAATATAATTTGGTACATACATCAACTTTCATATTCTCAACATAATTTTTGCAAAATTTTGAAAAGTGGGCGTGGCACCGCCTACTTATGAGTCAGGCAAATTTCAAATTCGACTGCTAATAACTTCAGAACGGTGTGAGATAGGTTTACGAAACTAGGTATCAGGCATGTTATGTTTATGTAGAGTATTACCACAGAAAATAAAAAAATCGGTGAACGACCACGCCCCTTTTTGGACTAAAGTTCTCTAAACGAGAGTTAGGAAACCGGAATATGCAATATCTGTTTAACTGATAAAGATATAATGCTAAACTTTAGTACACTCATTCACCTGATGATGTTATTAGTGATGTTTAAAGTTTTTTTGGTAATATTTTGGAAAATGGGCGTGGCACCGCCCACAAGTGAATAAACAAAATATCAACATTTCACTATTAACAAGCCACTGTGAAAGTATCATAAAGATCTGCAACGAAAATAGGGACAAACACCATAATAAAATCCGTTGGCGTGCCACCACCCACTTTTTAAAATTATGTAAATATTGATTAATGGACACATATATCCGTACATCAAAAAATTTCACAAAATACGTTAAAAGTTATGGGCATGGCACGCCTTCTTTTCCAAAGTTATATATAGGGCATGGTATAACCCTTGTAAAGATCGATTCAGTACTTTTGGCTCTTGTAAGCGGTTAAAGCTTTATAAGCAAGGAGCGTGGCCGCGCCCACCAAATTCGCTATTGTTTAGGCTCGGAATAGATTGGTTTTTAAAATGAGCGAAATCGGATGAAAACTACGCCCCCTTTTTCTGAAAACTAACGCTGGGTATTTAATGTTCGGTTCACCCGAACTTAGACTTCCTTACCTGTTTTTTATTAATTTTTTTTATTTTCATACCTTTCATAAGCATGGGGAAAACTATTTATATTTTATTATTTAGTGATAATTTAATTTACCACTTACAACAGAAGTGTTTTTAATCGAAAACAATCAGTTGTCTTTATAACAACTTTTCAGGTATTAAAATAGACCTGAGTAAATTAGGATACCAAAACGGTTACATCCGAACTTAGACTTCCTTACTAGTTATTATTAATTTTTTTTATTTTCATACCTTTCATGAACATGGGGAAAGCTATTTGTATTTTGTTATTTAGTGATAGTTTAATTTACCACTTACAATAGAAATGTTTTTATCGAAAACAATCATTTGCCTTTATAACAAATTTTCAGGTATGTTTAAAGTAGACCTGAGTAAATTAGGATACCAAAACAGATCACTACTAGGTATTTAATGTTCGATTATATCCGAACTTAGACTTCCTTACTAGTTTTCTAATAAATTCAATCATTTTAAAAACCAATCTATTCCGAGCCTAAACAATAGCGAATTTGGTGGGCGCGGCCACGCTCCTTGCTTATAAAGCTTTAACCGCTTACATGAGCCAAAAGTACTGAATCGATCTTTACAAGGGTTACCATGCCCTATATATAACTTTGGAAAAGAAGGCGTGCCATGCCCATAACTTTTAACGTATTTTGTGAAATTTTTTGATATACGGATATATGTGTCCATTAATCAATATTTACCTAATTTTAAAACAGTGGGTGGTGGCACGCCCACGGATTTTATTATGTTGTTTGTCCCTATTTGAAGATCAGTTTTCATTGCAGATTGATATTGATATTGATATTTATTCAAGATTCTTGTACAACTAAGATCTTAAGGTATTTTATATGTACATCAACTCATATTAAAATCTCAAACTTATGTATAGGTTTAATGTTAACAAAAATAAAAATAGAAATAAGCTTATAAAAACATATTTTGGATGTATTTACTTAAATTATGCTTAGAATTATAACAAAACTAGTCACATAGGTGAATGATAAGGAGGGTAATAGAAACAGAAAACAGTTAGAAGATGGAGAAATAGGAATCAGACAATAGTAAGATTATTTGTAGTCAATATATAGACGAGATATTAATACTGCTAAAGTATTCAAGTATAACACTTTTGAAGTTGCCCATATTTAGCCCAACAATGACAGATTCGGGAATAGAGTTCCAAAGTCTAACAGCACTAATGAAAAACATCTTTATGATACTTTCACAGTGGCTTGTTAATAGTGAAATGTTGATATTTTGTTTATTCACTTGTGGGCGGTACCACGCCCATTTTCCAAAATATTACCAAAAAACCTTTAAACATCACTAATAACATCATCAGGTGAATGAGTGTACTAAATTTTAGCATTATATCTTTATCAGTTAAACAGATATTGCATATTCCGGTTTCCTAACTCTCGTTTAGAGAACTTTAGTCCAAAAAGGGGCGTGGTCGTTCACCGATTTTTTTATTTTCTGTGGTAGTACTCTACATAAACATAACATGCCTGGTACCTAGTTTCGTAAATTTTGCAAAAATAATGTTAAGAATATGAAAATTGATGTATGTACCAAATTATATTATTATAGCGGTATAAGTTAATTAGATATGGACTTTTCAATATTTCCACCTCCTTTCAATATAACTTTTATAAAAAAATAGGCGTGGTCGCCAAGCGATTTCGTTTATTTTCTATATCTGAATTTAACACAACAAGAGTATGCCCTCTACAAAATTTCGTTATACTAGCATAAATTGTTCTCAAGTTATTAAGAGTCAAAATTTTAAAATTTCTTCAAATATATGTGGGCGGTGCCACGCCCCCGTTTCAAAAAATTTGATAAAATCCGCCTCAAAACATATAAATCAATACATATTGCAAATTTTATCATTGTAGCTGCTTCTGATATGGAATTAACCCGTTTTATACGTTTTTCGAAATTTTCGATATCGAAAAAGGGGGCGTGGTTATCATCCGATTTCGCCCATTTTCAATAGCAACCTACCTTGGCCAGAAAGTAACCTGTATGCAAAATTTCACGCAAATATCTCAATTTTTACTCAAGTTATCGTGTACACGGACGGACAGACGGACGGACAGACGGACGGACATGCCTTAATCAATTCTTCTTTTCAACCTAAGAACTTTCATATATGGAGCCCCATATCTAACTCGATTATTTTGCACCGTTACATGGTACCGTTATGTGTACAAAACTAATAGTTCCTTGTAATACTACTAGTACGCTGGGTATAAAAAGGAAAGGTAAAGCGGCGGTTAACGGCTCTAGCTCGCCATAAGTCACCATAGTCAGCACAGACCTTATTAACTGCGTTTACTGGAAAGCCGATGCTATAGCTTGCATCAGATCACCTACCTATAATTGCCTCAATCGATGGACCCACCGAATTTATCATCGCTGAGAACCGCACATTTACTAATTTCTAAAAAGCCGACTGGGATGGTTTGCTAAGTACCCTAGTTCCCTTTCCGCTCCGTCTGACGTACGAGAAGAGGAAAAAGCAATTCACATGGTCTTAACTTCAACCAACACATTCCGTCAGGTAGATTAAAAGACGTGCGATCATGTTAGACGCTTGAACCCTACGGATCCTCAAATCAATGATCTCAATGCAGAAATCAGTCGCCTAGTAGATAAACACAAACGTGCTAAGTATTAGGAGCACCTAAGATTTTGTATCATCTCTGCAACCCGACTAAACCCAATGACAAAATATCCATCGCCTTCGGCTAAGTTTTAGTGGAAACCAAAAAGATACGCGAGCGCCTTCTGCCGACAATTTGTACTGCATCTTTCGTTGGACAAAAAAATTCACCATACCACCAGGGAAGTGGACTAACTCAAAAATAGCGAAGCGTCCACGGCGGCTCAAGAGGCCATTCGGTGATCTAAAAACACCAAATACATATGCCCCGATGGTATTTCCATACTGAAGGAGTAAGATACCTAACACACATCTTCACCTTTTCCTTGTCCACCTTTGTCATTCCTGAAAGATGGAGACAGGCAAAGTTGGTCCCACTACTAAAGCCTGACAAGCTAGCTGCCGTGGGGTAGTCGTATCATCCAATATCACTCCTCTCGCCAGTAGTGAAAGTTTGTAGTTTGTCTTACTTCTTTACTACACCGCAAATTTACACCGCAAATTTACGGCTCCCCGACCATTAGCATGGTTTTCGCAAAAACACAACACAAGACTTCGACACGGTCAACCATGCGCAACTATTAAAAGACCTGACAGACCTGTTCCCACAACAGCCGGCTCTACGTACCGGAATGACCCGGGTTTTACCCGCCAAGGGCTGTTATCTCAGTGTAACCCTGTCCAATTTGTCCAGTCCCACCCCTAAATTGTCATCCTCGGAGCAATCCCTTGCAGCAGGGTTGCTTCAATGTCTCTTGTTACGGGCTATTATCGAATCCAAACCCCGGACCAAGAGACTGGATCTGCTGCGTCTGCTGGAAGAAAATATATATCAAACGTTCACATTCCGTCCAATGCAGTAAATGCACGAGATGGTAGCACAGATCTGGATGCTCAGGGCTTAACCCTGCCATTCCCAGAACCCGTACTTTTTTCAGTACTTTTGAGGCACCATGTTGTTCGCGCTCAAGCGCGTCCCGCGGTTCCCGTCGCTCCGGCGCTCCCACACCGCACCCACCATCATCAAATGGCCACAACAGTGGCCCGGTCTCCACGACCAGCAGCCTTGCTGCTCCCGCCTCACCTCAGTCCCCACTCTCATCCTCCCCTACTTCCAGCATGCACGTGGGTCAGGAACATAACCTCCTCGTACCTTTCACCACGTGCACTGTTTGTCGGAAAAGATTATATACGCCTGCGGCATCGGTTAAGTGCAACAACTGCCTTAGCCTGTGCCACATCCATATGTGCTCTGGGCTTGCAAACAGGAACCTTTGGACGGATGCATTTATAGCCCCTTGCTGCAGTACTCAGCCGCCCTCCACGCCACACAACATCGGCCAAGGCACGCTGAACCCTAGACTGCGTCACAGCTTGGGACTAAGCCTACCTCCATCTAGGCAACCACATCCTTCCCTTACCCCCAGCATGCCTTCACCCTCCCGACACACTTCAAAATCCTACAGCTGAACTGCAACGGATTAGCTGGAAAGATCGCGGAGATAACGGACTTTATGAAGTCGAACAACATTAAACTGGCCGCCATTCAGGAGACCAAACTGAACACTAACTCAGACTTACGTACTCGAGATGGGTACAATGTGCATAGGAAAGACCGGCCCAGCGGTCATGGGGGCGGCCTTGCATTCATCACACACCATACTGTACAGTATAGCCTATTTGCCCCGGACGTTGACCCCAGGGACTCTACCCTTGAATACCAGGGCATAGCAGTCCGGTTAGGCGACGTCGACCTGCGAGTGATGAATATATACATTCCCCCTGTTACGTGATTATCGCCCTGATATTAGTGCGTCGCTAAGGGGCGATAACTGCCTCATCCTAGGTGATTTCAACGCACATCACGATCTCTGGCACTCCAACTTGCCAGCAGATAGCAGAGGGCACGCACTCGCAGAGCAAATAGACAACTCGGAATTGTGTACATTGAATGGAGATGCCCCCACTAGGGTTGCAGGTAACTGCCACAGCTCGCCAGACATCTCCATTTCTAGTGCGGGCCTTATCAACCATGTTAACTGGCAACCAATGCTTACACTGGCATCAGACCACCTACCCATCCTACTAAACATCGAACGACCGTCCGACTTCATAACGACAGAAAAACGAACGTACATAAACTTTAGCAAAGCGGACTGGGACCGCTTTACGGACTATACAGAGCACTCCTTCGCTGACCTACCCACACCGACGGACGTATGCAAAGGTGAGAAAGAGTTTCGCAAAGTCATCGATTCAGCCTCCGGCCGCTTCATCCCTGCTGGCAGAATCCCGGAAATTCGGCCGAATTTCCGTGCGGAAGCAGCGGCAATGGCAAGAGAACGTGACCAAGTGAGACTCTTGAACCCCGCAGATCCAAGAATAAAGGATCCCAACGCAGAAATCCGTCGGACTGTCAATGACCACAAATTGAAAAAGTGGAAAGAACACCTAGAGTCATGCAACCTCTCCGGCGGTGTCGGCAAACTATGGTCGACAGTCAAGGCCCTATCCAACCCGACTAAATACAATGACAAGGTCGCCATTGCTTTCGGCGATAGCGTCAAATCGGACCCCAGGAAATGCGCGAGCGCATTCTGCCGGCAATTTATACTGCATTCTCCTGCGGATAGGGCTAAGAGAAAAGTCATTCGACGTGCGCACAAACACAAACACATAGCCGCGCCCATTGTCGTCTCCGCTGCAGAGGTTAAGGAAGCTATAAGGAAGGCGAAACCTTCTAGATCACTCGAACCCGACGGAATTGTCATGAAGATGCTGAAACACCTCGGCCACGAGGGGCACAAGTACTTGGCGGCTCTTTTCAACCTCTCACTGACCACCTTCGTAATACCAGATATCTGGAAACACGCGACTGTGGTCCCCCTCCTGAAACCTGGGAAACCGGCGAATCAAGGAGATTCTTATCGTCCGATCATCAACATGGCTTCCGTAAAAATCACAGCACAACACCAACCAAACCACAGGACGGTTCTCGTGGCACATGACCTGTCGAAAGCCTTCGACACAGTCAACCACGCCACACTCCTTAAAGACCTGGACGAGACACCGCTTCCTGCCGGCCTAAAACGTTGGACCGCCAACTACTTAAACGGTCGGCTGGCCTCTGCGCAGTTTCGAAACGAGAGATGTAGACCTAGAAGAATTAGACAAGAGGTTCCGCAGGGTGGTGTCCTATCACCCCTTCTGTTTAACTTCTACATCTCGAGCCTCCCTCCTCCACCAGAGGGGGTCTCCATCGTTTCGTACGCTGACGACGGCACTGTGATGGCTACGGGCAAAGGACCTTCCACGGACGAACTATGCACCAGACTAAATTACTACCTGCGCGATCTTTGCAGCCTCTTCACAGAGCGGAACCTGACACTGTCCCCGACTAAATCTACGGCGATACTTTTTACCACTTGGAATGCGCATATGGGGCCGGAGTTGGATGTCCACGTAGATGGTGTTCCACTACCTACAGTCAACCACCCCAAAATTCTAGGGGTTACATTCGACAATAGCCTCACCTTCGCTAATCATGCCACCGCAATAGCTTCAAAGGTACAAAGCCGCAACAAGATCCTCAAGTCACTGGCCGGCAGTACTTAGGGCAAAGACAAAGAAACCTTGTTGGTCACCTATAAGGCTATTGGCCGACCGGTTATTGATTATGCTGAGCCCATATGGTCGCCTAACCTTCACGACACCAACTGGAGGAAATTGCAGGTCTGCCAAAACACCGCCATCAGAACCGCGACGGGCTGTTTGCTTATGTCTCCTGAGTCTCACCTTCACCAGGAGGCTAAAATACTCAACGTTCGCGAGCATGCGGAACTTTTAACAGTTCCTTCTGAACTGTCATAGACCCAGTCATCCAAATCGACAGCTATTGGATGAAACTCCGCCCCCCAGAGACATAAGGAAACATCTCCGAAAGCATTATGATGAGATCCGGCATCACATCTCGTTGCCGTTTGAACTGCGGGACCATAGGCGGGCCCTAAAGGACCTCCACACTGAGTCGGTGGACAGATCCCTCAGATCCCGGCCTGTGAACCCCGTTATTGGTGCCCAACCACCCGTTCTTGCTGAGGAAGAACGTGTCCTTCCGAGGGAGACTAGAGTCATGCTTGTCCATACTGAACCCCACCATACCGAACACATGCCCTGCATACGGTATGGCCCCCTTGACACGCAACATCTCTTTTCGTGTTCTTCGGAACATACTCTTCTAACTCCCCTATCACTTTGGTCCAATCCTGTTGAAACAGCGCGTTTCCTTGGACTTCCGTTAGAAGAGCCCGATGACAACTAGGAGTGTACTGGCCCTTTGGGCAGGGCGAAGCACTGCTAACAACAACAACATTAAAAGACCTGGAAGATTCTTCCCTTTCCCCCTGTCTTATAGGTTGGACCGCTATCTATATGAGTGGCCGTCAATCGTCGGTTGAATTTAGAGACGCAAGGTCAACACTCAGAATAGTTAAACAAGGGGCATCCCCGCTTCTGCTTATATATTATGTATCGAGACTCCCCCCCCCCCATCATACGCCGAAGATTGTACGATACTGGAAGCAGGTCCCTCCTTTGAAGAGGTCTGCTTTCGCATTAATTCATACCTCCCAGCCTTGTCCTAATTTTTCGCTGGGAGAGACCTGACACTATCACCGACCAAGCCCTCGACCACCTTATTCACGACGTGGACAACGCAGGTGATCATGGAATTAGACGTCTAAGTTGATTGTGTCAAGCTACCAACTGTCTCACACCCCAAAATCTTAGAGGTCACGTTTGATAACATTTTCAAATACGGCGCTCATGTAACCGCGATTGCCAATAAACTGGCAGCACTTGGGATAAAGACAAAAAAACGTTACTAACTACATATAAGGCAGTTGGTCAGCCGGTGCTGAGCTAAGCGACGCCAATATGGTCGCCGGGGCTTGTAGACACGCACTGGACGAGGCTTCAGGTCTGCCAGAACACCGCCCTCAGAGCCGCCACTGCATGTCTTCTTATGTCTCCTAAGCACCATCTTCATAATGAAGCTAAAATGCTCGGAGTAAAAGAACATAGCCAGATGTTGACCAAGCAATTCCTGTTCAATTGCACTAACCCGCAGCATCCGAACAGCCTGCGGAAGCAGCGGCAATGGCAAGAGAACGTGACCAAGTGAGACTCTTGAACCCCGCAGATCCAAGAATAAAGGATCTCAACGCAGAAATCCGTCGGACTGTCAATGACCACAAATTGAAAAAGTGGAAAGAACACCTAGAGTCATGCAACCTCTCCGGCGGTTTCGGCAAACTATGGTCGACAGTCAAGGCCCTATCCAACCCGACTAAATACAATGACAAGGTCGCCATTGCTTTCGGCGATAGCGTCAAATCGGACCCCAGGAAATGCGCGAGCGCATTCTGCCGGCAATTTATACTGCATTCTCCTGCGGATAGGGCTAAGAGAAAAGTCATTCGACGTGCGCACAAACACAAACACATAGCCGCGCCCATTGTCGTCTCCGCTGCAGAGGTTAAGGAAGCTATAAGGAAGGCGAAACCTTCTAGATCACTCGAACCCGACGGAATTGTCATGAAGATGCTGAAACACCTCGGCCACGAGGGGCACAAGTACTTGGCGGCTCTTTTCAACCTCTCACTGACCACCTTCGTAATACCAGATATCTGGAAACACGCGACTGTGGTCCCCCTCCTGAAACCTGGGAAGCCGGCGAATCAAGGAGATTCTTATCGTCCGATATTTCTCCTCTCGCCGGTAGTGAAGTTGTTAGAGCCTATCTTGCTCCCATACTATACTGCAAACCTGGAGCTGGCCAATCATCAACATTGCTTGAGTAAAAATCACAGCACAACTTCGGCATTGAATGCCATCACGACGCAGATTAACTTCGGGGGTCTCCATCGTGATGGCTACGGGCAAAGGACCTTCCACGGACGAACTATGCACCAGACTAAATTTCTACCTGCGCGATCTTTCCAGCCTCTTCACAGAGCGGAACCTGACACTGTCCCCGACTAAATCTACGGCGATACTTTTTACCACTTGGAATGCGCAGATGGGGCAGGAGTTGGATGTTCACGTAGATGGTGTTCCACTACCTACAGTCAACCACCCAGGGGTTACATTCGACAATAGCCTCACCTTCGCTAATCATGCCAGCGCAATGGCTTCAAAGGTACAAAGCCGCAACAAGATCCTCAAGTCACTGGCCGGCAGTACTTAGGGCAAAGACAAAGAAACCTTGTTGGTCACCTATAAGGCTATTGGCCGACCGGTTATTGATTATGCTGCGCCCATATGGTCGCCTAACCTTCACGACACCAACTGGAGGAAATTGCAGGTCTGCCAAAACACCGCCATCAGAACCGCGACGGGCTGTTTGCTTATGTCTCCTGAGTCTCACCTTCACCAGGAGGCTAAAATACTCAACGTTCGCGAGCATGCGGAACTTTTAACAGTTCCTTCTGAACTGTCATAGACCCAGTCATCCAAATCGACAGCTATTGGATGAAACTCCGAACCCCAGAGACATAAGGAAACATCTCCGAAAGCATTATGATGAGATCCGGCATCACATCTCATTGCCGTTTGAACTGCGGGACCATAGGCGGGCCCTAAAGGACCTCCACACTGAGTCGGTGGACAGATCCCTCAGATCCCGGCCTGTGAACCCCCGTTATTGGTGCCCAACCACCCGTTCTTGCTGAGGAAGAACGTGTCCTTCCGAGGGAGACTAGAGTCATGCTGGCTCAACTTCGGTCTGGATATTGCAATAGGTTGAACTCCTATTTGTCCATACTGAACCCCACCATACCGAACACATGCCCTGCATACGGTATGGCCCCCTTGACACGCAACATCTCTTTTCGTGTTCTTCGGAACATACTCTTCTAACTCCCCTATCACTTTGGTCCAACCCTGTTGAAACAGCTCGTTTCCTTGGACTTCCGTTAGAAGAGCCCGATGACAACTAGGAGTGTACTGGCCCTTTGGGCAGGGCGAAGCACTGCTAACAACAACAACATTAAAAGACCTGGAAGATTCTTCCCTTTCCCCCTGTCTTATACGTTGGACCGCTATCTATCTGAGTGGCCGTCAATCGTCGGTTGAATTTAGAGACGCAAGGTCAACACTCAGAATAGTTAAACAAGGGGCATCCCCGCTTCTGCTTATATATTATGTATCGAGACTCCCCCCCCCATCATACGCCGAAGATTGTACGATACTGGAAGCAGGTCCCTCCTTTGAAGAGGTCTGCTTTCGCATTAATTCATACCTCCCAGCCTTGTCCTAATTTTTCGCTGGGAGAGACCTGACACTATCACCGACCAAGCCCTCGACCACCTTATTCACGACGTGGACAACGCAGGTGATCATGGAATTAGACGTCTAAGTTGATTGTGTCAAGCTACCAACTGTCTCACACCCCAAAATCTTAGAGGTCACGTTTGATAACATTTTCAAATACGGCGCTCATGTAACCGCGATTGCCAATAAACTGGCAGCACTTGGGATAAAGACAAAAAAACGTTACTAACTACATATAAGGCAGTTGGTCAGCCGGTGCTGAGCTAGGCGACGCCAATATGGTCGCCGGGGCTTGTAGACACGCACTGGACGAGGCTTCAGGTCTGCCAGAACACCGCCCTCAGAGCCGCCACTGCATGTCTTCTTATGTCTCCTAAGCACCATCTTCATAATGAAGCTAAAATGCTCGGAGTAAAAGAACATAGCCAGATGTTGACCAAGCAATTCCTGTTCAATTGCACTAACCCGCAGCATCCGAACAGGCGCCTTGCCAACGAAAATCAGCCCCTAGGAGAATAAGGAGATATCTGCGCAAACATTTTGATGAGATCCCGCACCCGATTTCCACGCCGTCTGATCCTAAGGTGCACCGACAGGCCCTTACCCTCTTTCATACAGAGTCGGTAAATTCCTATGTCGACTCTCTTCCAGCGAACGCCCTTCTTCAGGCACCAACTCCACCCGTTGCCGAAGAGGAGCGTGAACTTCCTAGGGAGACAAGGATGATGCCGATCCAAACACCCCAGAACGTGTATAGGTAATAGGTTAAACTCTTACCTATCCAGACTGAACCGTGACTTTCCGATCTGTTCCACCCCTGTTGAAGCCGCTAGGTTTCTAGGACTTCCGTTAGAAGAGTTCGATGACACTACTGGGTAAGGAAACTGGCTACCTAGGCAGGGCAAAGTAGCGCTGCAACAACAAAAACAACAAGAGACCGTGGATCTCTTGTTATAATTGTTGATTGATGATGGTTCGGACTAGGCTGGGTCTTGACTTCTTGTTATAATTTGGAACTACTTTTTAACTTACACTTTGAATAGACAATAGTTAAACTAATTAAGATTTCGTAGTACATGTCGTATCGGTAGTACTTATTACGATCTCTGCTGACCTTACCTTGTCACACGCATATTTAACTGTTTTATACCTTAGATATATAGCTTGGCCGTAATGTGGGACATTTCCTCTCAACGCATTTATATTATAGATATTAACTAATCGTCTGCTTGTTTTTGTACTTTTAGAAAATATCTAAACCCTCGATTTTTGGCACAAAATGTTTGAAAACCGTTTTCCACTTGGATCAATTCAGATCGTGTCGCGATAAACTATTAAAACTGAAACAACATAAAAATGACGGATTAAGGGAAAGCCGGTCAAACCACAAGTTGGTACCTGGGCAGCAAATTGCTCAACCGCGTCCACGAAGGGTAAACAGCGGTTCAGAGGTGTCCATAACGCGAAAAGATAACGCTATTCAAGGATTTCAAAGACAGAGCAGCAGCGGGTACGTAGCAGATACTACAACTTACTTATCAGATTACAGTGATTGTATTTGCAGCTACGTCTCTTATTCTGAGTGCAGCTATAATTCAGGATCATGTACATGTACTTCAGCCGACAAATGCTATTGCAGTCTGCGAACTTCTCCCATTGAGGAAAGACTGCTACGCAATGACGACGTTAATTTGGCTCTATCGAAGACAACCATCAAGAGGGATTCGTTAATCTCATGCAAGTCGGATGATAAATGTTATTGCTCCATGGTTGAGCAAGTAAATGATTTTGGAAACAATCCATCGGATACTACATGTTGTGATACAGATAGCTGTATCAGCACCAGCAAATGCTACTGCCAGCAAGAAAATCAGCAAAAAATAACGAATTATGTTGATCCTAATGTGTCGAAACCGGGTCGTGGGATATCTTCTACTCCTACTAGTTCCGAGAACTTGGCCGTTGACTACGAGCTATTTACAATCAGTGACAATGGCAAATCGGTGCAACCTCACGAAGCCTTGAGTGTCAAAAAGAGCGTGGAAGTTGCAGCTATTTTCGCAGATGTAAAACTTAACCAATCCACTGATATTAGAACCATGTTTCCATTACCTTTAACTTCAAAGAAAACATTTCTACCAGTTGGGAGCAATAGCAATGAAAGCAAAAAAAAACAACCGGGAAAAGGGTATGGACATTCAAATATGGATTGTCTGCACAACGAAAATTCCGACTTTATACAATCATCGCAGAAATCGCATAGCGCCGACAATTTATTGGGTAAATTGAATGTTTTACAAACAAATTCAGAATCAGTTAAAGGTAATCAATCTCGAATCATGTTGACCGAAGTTGAGGATCGACAAAGCTGTCGAAGCAATTACCCGTTGATGAGTGCAGCGAATGCATCCCTTGAAGACACTTTAGGTTATCTGCCATAAGTTAAAACTAGCATTCTAAAATATATTATTGTTAGCATTAAAAATAACTTTTTTAAGTATGAATGTACAGTTTCGTCTCGACTTGGGATATCCAGGGGTAGATCTTATAGCCTTATCCCGTTTAAGGAAAAGTGAAACAATTTTTTGAACACTTAAACTATAAAGCAAATTTTTGATTTTTAGTTTTTGTTGTAGATCATGGAAGAGGGATATGCTAACTTTTGGCTGACCGGGTTAAAGCCCTCATTCATACATGCTTTTTCTTTTGGAGGACTAATATTTCTACTATCACGCTATATCCCATCTATCATCTTTTGGATTCCACTGACAGTGTCGTTTATGTGCCATTAGGACGCTTCAATCATGGCTCCGATTTTGGAATTAAATCCCTTGTCTACCGTACTGTGGCGCCGCTGCTCCATTCCAGTTAAATTTCGGTCTCTTAAGTATATGGGACTACTATAACAAAAATGACAGCACCTTGAAGGAGCGTTCAAATGCATTTTTAACATCCCATGCGAAGTTGTTCTCAGAGGGATATAGGATTTATAAGAATGTGCAGCTGTTTCGCGCAAGCACAGTAAGGTTAATTATAAGGGAGAGATTGGGCCCGATTTGTCCTTCTGGATATGGACAAGCCGAACAACAAAAAAACTGCTAACCTCTTCCTTGGTAAGTAATACCAAGTTGTAGGTTTCTCGACAAAATTTTATCTTGGGGTACGTTGCCAAACTCGCTTTCCATGCAGTGTTGCCATTTTGGTGCTTTTAGAGCTAGATCTAGCGCTTTTTTTTTGGCGTTTAGCTCCAAAATTCTGTTTTAGCTCCAAGCTATTTTCTAGTACTTTTTTCGTTTTTAGCTAATTTTTGGCCCCAAATTTATGTAAAATGAAGAAAGTTTTTATTTCCTTTATAATCGACGTCGAAAATATTATATTAGTTTCATTGTGTACCATGTGGCAACTCAGTTTCCCTCACCGATAACAAATACCTAATTCGGTTAACTTTGTCGAGTAACATTCCTAAATCCCATATGTTTATTTTGCGAACAATAATCAAAATGGAAAGGTAAGTAAATTGTGTGTAAAAAACACTTTCCTAAGTTGCTAAAGATTCTGAACGGCCTTACCCTCCGATTCTGTCTTCATGATAAATAATCAGAAAAAATATTTCAAGCGTTTTGAATTCTGAGTCAGAAATAAAATGACTTCATTTGACTTTGACGCAAAACTAGAAATTATTTTTGAGTTTTGCTAGAAATTAAATATTTTTTTCTTTACTATTTATCAAGCTTGATAACACAAGGTCAGGTCAACTTTTGGATCTGATTCTTAACTATATTTGATATGCTCAATTCGAATCTGCACTCAGTTTTTCAAGATTGTTTCTAGTTTCCGAGATGATAGCACCATTGTGCTGTTATAGCAGCTTTTAAATCGTGGCACTGCTTCATAAGTAAGTAAAAATGGCAAAATGTTCATAAAAGTATGAACATATAACTACGCCGCTCTAACATAAGTTAATTTTTACAGTCCACTAGAATTTAAGATAATATTGTCATACATACATACTTACAAAACAAACAGGATAAGGTACCCACCAGGAATTTTCGTTAGGTCCTACTTGTGTTATTCATTCCAGCATGCCTGATTTTGTTAGGTTCATCGCAGGTGCTGCTAAAATGTGTTAGCTGGTCATGCCATTTTTGAGTATCTCATTTTCCACCTTACTATAGCAGCTTAAAGTAGGAGAAGCCGAAGTTATCAGATGACAAAGTAAGGCTGTGAGCAGCTACGAATTCAGGATCTTTAGGAAGATGTCGGATACAAAAGCAGTAACAAATATGATTGCGAAAAATGATTTTTTTAAACCTGATTTCAGTGATAAAAAGGGTCGTAAGCGCTATGTTATAAAAAAAAATTACGCGTGTGGTCAGAGCTATTGACGAGTACATGAAACTGGCAGCTGTGACGAAAGTGACGAGCATGGCGAAAGGTTTCACCAGCAAATGAAAGTGATTGAAAGTCGGTATCAAGGATTATGGGATGTCGCTATGATGGGCGACTACTGTTGGTTTCTCATAAGAGAAACCGATCCTAATCTAAATAAGCGTCAAAACAAGACACATAACTTTTTCAATTATAAAATAAGATCATAGAGTTAAGACAGAACCATATGTACATATGCTATTATTTGTAGGGTACTTAAGTATTAAATGGATATATTTACTTGAATGCTTATAACTTTTGTATGCAGGACCTAGCAAAAAGTGTTGTATGTACTGATTATAGTAAATTTTATAAGCTTTCAAATTTTTCAAACGGTTTTGGAAGAGCTCAGTTTGTTCTTGAGATATACACGATTAAGTGGAGCCATCTTTTTTGTTTTTTGAAATAACGGTAAATCGTAAATATCTCAAAAACGGTACCATTCAAGTAAAAATAACTTTGATTTTCGGAATTAGGAGGTGATTTTACAGAGGAATTTCACTATGGCGTCTCTGGTGCAGAAAAAAAGTTGGAATTTGTGATCCAGTGTAATCGACAATGCGGCAGTAGACGCGGCAAAGTTCGAGCGATATATTTGTCTACTTGTTAGACGCGGAATATTAATCTCAACATCTAATTGATTAGCCAAACTTGTAATTTTATCAAACAATTAAGAAAAAGTATCGTCCGCATTCGCTCTATTACTTCGGAGTTTATTGAGTGTGCTATTCAAAGCTTCAGTAGCATTATTCAAATTGTCCAAGCTATGAGGGAGCGATAAGTTTTTTGTTTTTTTTTTTTAATTTAATTTTGTATTTGAGATTTTTATTATATTATTGTTTTAGGGTAGGTCAGGGGTGTCCAAAGCACGGGTTACTAGGGACGACCTTTTATTATCTATATTATTATTCTAAAACAAGGCGCTTAGCTAGACTAAACTACAATACGTACATAAATGAAATGTGTATCAAATGAAAGCTTATCATGAGCATGTTTGCACAAAATTACAAAAATTTCAATTGGCTAATTTGTTCATAAGATATTAGCGTTTAAAGTTTGCTTTAATTTTTTTCTAAAAAAAACCCACCCGATTATCGGGAGTTACATACTAGTTTATTTAATTTATGTGTTCTATATAGAACTGGGAGGATGCAGAGCACCTGTTACACCTTGTATGTATTCATTGGGGGCGAGCACTGTTAGCTCTGAGGCATTGCACGAGATTGGCTTCCTCATTTTCGTTTGGAAAAACCCCAGTTGGGCTAGGCAGCCAAAAACAATATCTCAGAATATTTCATAAGCTGGGTGAGAATTATAAAAAGGGTTGCAAATGAAATAAACGAAAGAAATTGTTTAAGTCGCTTAAACACAAATCAATAGAACGACCTTGTAAAAGTAGACTCAGTAGTCGTCGAAAATTTGCAAAAAGTAACGCGGTATGTATGAAAAAAATAGATTTAGGCAAACCGCTGATTCAATCTTGTACGGATCGCCTGTCAGGGGGCGCTCCACCCATCCATTTTAAAACTCCAGTAGGCGCTCCTATTTGTTTCGTTAGTAGTCACGCGTTCTATGTACATACATATGTAAAACATTTTTAAGATAATTTTTTCAAAGGAAATCTATCATAGAGGAGCCTGATTATCAAATCCATTTGCTATATGCATAAAATTGCTTCCTGGTCAACTTTTTGGGCGCCCTACTTCGGAAGGAAGACTTTTTAAATACTACAGGTGTTTTTTTTGGACCGTACTGGACCCAGTTTCAAATCGTAGGGAGTGTTTGGACAAAACAAAGTTGTTTGGTTTATTTTCAAAGATTTTTGAATGTTTTCCATAAATATTTTACTCCTTTCTCTTCTACTTTATTATGCAAGAAAATTATCGGTGTAGTTACTACTAACCTTCTGAAACATTCTACATATTATAACAACAATACAAAAATTTACTTACAACAGATAAGTCCGACCGCCACTCCCAAAAAAACTCACGCGAGTAGTCGCGCGTTCCACAATTGTGGAACATCACTTTTGGGGTAAAATTTGTATGACATGTGAAGGAGCCGGGCATAACAAACAAACTGAGTATGTTGGTTGGATAGCACTGTTTAACAAATCCAGGTTAGCAAAAGTTAGGTCTGTTCTGGAAGGCGGGGGTGGAAATAGAGGCTAAATTAGAAGACCCGTGTCGCGGCGTTTGTCTATGTTAGTTCGAATTTGATTTTAATCGACCATCGAACTTTCCAGTCAAATGCCGATTTTCAGCATATTGTTTGTATGGTCGATTAATTGATATGTTTTTTAATCTGTTAAAGCCAAGTTATTGCTAGAGACCTGTGCAATAATTAAAATTAAAAATGGTGGCACACAATTGCGTGCTTGGTGGATTTTGCTGCTTTTGTTTTTGTATGCAAAGTGAGCGCAATAAATATTGCGTATACGCCATGGCATTTACATTCGAAATATTACACAAACAAGTGCTTGCAGTTAAATAGAGCCATCCATGCGTTTCTTCTCAGAATACGTACCTAGTGAAGGTGCATCCTATGAAACATCAAAGGGCTAGTCACGCAAAAGCAATTGGATGGAATTGTTTCAATTTTGTGCTCGACTCAAAAGAAATCAGAAGAACTGGCTTCATTTTTAAAAGGAAAAAATTTGCTGGCGAAAGGTAGCAAAGTAGCAGTATATCGAAAACCCCAAAAAGAGTTACAAAAGTTCTTCATTGTAATGATGCAGAAAATTTCGCTTATTGCAACTATATCGAAAAGTTAATGGAGACGATGGTTAACCGATAAAAAAGATGATTGGCGTTTATTCATCGATAGTTCACTAATCAGCTTAAAAGTTGCGCTGGCACTTACGGAATCGCAATAAAACTCATGTATCTTCATCAGTGCTATATATAAATTACAGAGGATATTTGCATAGATACGCAACTTGAAAATTGCACCAAAATAAGATTGTGGAAACGGCAAGTGCCATCAGCAAACAAAAGCAACAACAACCGCAATCAGAGCAAGTAGAAGATTGTGTAACTATGCAATGTGAGTAAATAATATGCATAGATGAAATATATAAACTAAAAAGAGAAGTTTTGTTTCGTTTCGATCCTAGGACATTGGAATAGAATTAAAAGCGACGTCGCTAGCACGAGGCTATAGCACTTCGGCGCCGCGTGTACGCTAATTTAAGTTTAAGTTGTCACAACATTAACAAAGATATAAAAACTTACGAGTGTACCAAGGGTAGATCTATCATATATACTATTTCTGTAAGGTCTTTTTGTTTTTGCTCCTAAGATTCTGCTCTCATTTAATAAATCGTATCCTTTTTATACTGCTTATTTGTTTCTTTTGTTAATTAACTATAATATTATCTTTAATTGAACTTAAATATTGTAAAAAAGAGAAACCAAATTTATACAATCTGTAATGTCACTTGTGTTCACTTATATCATCATAATATTTATGTACATATAATATAAACCTGCCGGTAAGCACTGTAGCTTCGCGGGTTATACATAAGTACTTGTAATTTTTGTACACGAAATCTAAATAATAATTCAATTCAAAAACCAATATTAATAAATAAGATATCGTTTTAAAGGTGTGGGTTACCTCTACATGCGAAGCCATATATTAAATACATGACTGCTTTTGTTTAAGCGTATTTTATAAAAATTAAATTGTTAACAAACCATTGTGAATGCACAAAAAAAATCAATTTGTACTGCAACACCATTGTGAACCAGAGACTTTTTCTACTGGGTTGTAGATGTCGCTGATGACAGTGGTGAAAGCCTTTGATTAACCAGAACAAATTTTTTAATAAGTTAAACTAATTTAAGGTGGTCGAATTTCAACCACGGGATATACTAGTATATATCTGTGCCGTTTAAACATAACCAGCCCAATTATAAATATTCCCGCGGAATTTCGTTCTCTCGGTTTTTTTTATTCCATAGGAAAAATTCCTCCAATTCTTCTCTCCTCGCAGGCAAAAAAATTGGGGAACGGGAATTTCGAATTTTCGAAATCAGCTGTTTTGCCAAATGACATTTCATGGCGGAATTTTATTTTTGCAAAATACTCGTAAGCTCAAAAGTTTAATGAATGTGACGAATTCCCATTAAATAAAGTAAAAAAAATAAAAAAAGGGTAGAGTATTAGGTTTCATATGGTAGTGGAGGAGTATCAGAAGAAAGTTGCGCGATAGTATGAATCCGCTTGAATTGCCGCAATCGTTGTAAGTTTTTTCACTCAGTTTTCTTTCTATGTTCAATCTACTGTGTGCCCTTTGCAGATTTCAAAAGTATTATAGAGAAAATAAGCCTATAAGCATTTCGATACTTATTGGACCTTCTTCCATTGGGACCGTTCAAGTATTACGTAAGCAGATTTATTACAATTATTTACCCCCCATCCCCCTTGTCATCGAAAATAAGCAAAGCGGTTACCCCCTCCCGCCATGCTTACGTAAACATTTTAAAATTAATGTGTTGTTTTTTTTTATATTATATAATTATAAATTTTAAAATAACAAAATAGATTTAGGATATACATATATTAGATTAACTGATTCGATTAATCTTACGAGCATAAAAAACTTATTTTAAATTTTTGGTAAACACATTGAATTCAAATTAACAGTCTTCAGTCCATGAAACCCGAGCCCATGATTCTAAGTTGTCGATGTTGTGCAATATCTACGTCATTCTCATCACACCATTCAACATCACGGTGGTCTAACTCTTGAAAAATGTACATCAGTTCATTAGCACGACGAGCAGCGACTCTTACAGGTCTAACTTTCCTGTCAATGTTCATGTTTACTTTTTTATGGATATTTTCAATGTGACGATTTAGTGAACGCGGTAATTCCCCCAACGTATACATTATTTGCGGGATTTCCCGAAAATGCGTTTCGTTTTCAAGCAAAAACAATGTGAGGATTGCCATTCGTGTAAAAAAGTAAATAGCTACTGATGACGTAATCATCATCTAGACCTCCCCACCCCCATGTCATCGAAAATAAGCAAACCAAAGACCCGCCCGCCCCCCAATAGCGCTTACGTAATACTTGAACGGCCCCATTCCGCAATACTTTTTGTTGGTGGTCCTGCCGAATTCAGCTCTTCCTCATTTTTCCGCCAAAATCTATTTAACACCTCTTTACTTCACTTATGAAATCCTTGAGCAATTTCTAGATGGCTTTGCATCATGGTTATAATCATTTCTAATTGCTGTTTATTTGTACTTTTCGACCTAAAATAAAGAGTATTGTAGTAAAATATGAATGTAATTTAGTAGATATTAACAAACACAAATAGTTTTTCATTTGAAATACATTTACTTACATTTTTCTGTAGCTCTCCTTTTCGTGTCGATCGTGAAAAAATTCTGTATAAATGGCACTAAAATCTCCCGTTTACTCACATTCGTAACTAAAAGCTACTTTTCTCTCATAACCGGTTTTCCCATTTTCGAACATTATTCAGAATAGGAGGAAAGGGAGAAGTAAAAAAATTCCCGGGGAATTTTTATTCAGAATAAGGGGAATGGGAGAAGAGAAAAAATCCGTGCGGAATTTGTATTTAGAATTGGGCTGAACAACTTAAGTCGACTTAAGAAATTAGACCAATCTAAAAATATTGTGGCGATTTTGAATAACAAAATTGTGCAAGTTTCCAAGACTTTTATCGGTCTTACATTATTTTGTTTATAAACGATTGAATGTAACTGGCGCGGCTAAGCTGTGAAGCATTTTGGTTATTTGAGAACGACAGAAAAAGTTTTGATTGGTCTAATTTTTTCAGACTACTAAAGTTGTTGAGTTAAAACGGCCCAGATATGTAATTTGTAACGAACTTCTCCTCACGTCGCTGCTAAAACTAGGGAAACCTATGAAGGTGCGTTCGGAATGAAGCGGGGTGGCATACCTAGCTATGCTTCAGCTTAGCTCAGGGAAAGTGGAAGTGGGTCTGCTTCATCCTCGCGCAACGAAGTTGTTCATAAAAATGTAAATTGTATGCCATCGCTAAAAACAACAATAAATAAAAGCAAAACAAAACCAGCGAAACGATACATGCAGCAAAAATGTGTTGTTGTTGTTGTTGTTGTTGTTGTAGCAACAAAATCACTACCCGAAGGTTTTGGGGAGTGTTGTCGAATTAACAGTCCTTGGCCGGATATGAATCCGGTACGCTCCGGTACTCCCTTGCGGTACTGCCCGACTGCCGTGGTAGCGATTTGTTATGACCAGCGCAACCTTCTAGGTCATGTCATCTCTCCTTCCGAAAGGAAAGAGAAGATGGGTAATGAGAGGTGAGAGGCATCATGTCCGTAGATCAACCATCAAGTTGCACATCATTACCTATATTAGTCGCCTCTTACGACCGGTATCCCTACCGCGGGCATATTCTAAACCCCAACCCGCAGGGGTTAGCAAATATGTGTCTTTTTACTTAAGTACCTTAGTACCAGAGAAAACAAGTAAAACTCTAAAAGGAACAAGGGCTCGGAGTACGTAGGTTCAACAATATCGACGGGAGAAAAAGGTGGAATCTTTCTCCATGTCTTTACCCACCCAACCTTGTTAACCTAGGAAAGCTTTTTGTTTAGGTTAACCCTGACATATACTTACGCCTTTTCAGAGTTTCATAGCCCTACATTTCATCATTGACCAAATAAATTTACTCCTCCATTTCAAATATCAATATTTTACATTTTATTCAAAAACTAACTTTTCATCCAAAATGACTAAAATTCAAATTTAATTTATTTTACCTACGTTACGTAGGGTTAGCCATGTACATTATATTTAAACCCAAAAAGTCAACCTACCAAAAGACCGAAATGAACATTTTTTTCTCAAGTTTATCTAACTTCAACATATCATACGAATTATATTTCAAATTTCAAAAACAAATTTCAAATGATTAATATTCGCAATATTCCCACATCTGTACATATATGTCCGCATTGCGGGAACCAGAAACAACACTAAAAACTAACCGGCGAAAAGTTTGCTGACCGATAAACATGTGTGAAAAATAATTACATATGTATGTAAGTATTTGGTCAGGGAATTATTTTAGGTATTTAACAATGGAAATCAAACTTTCCCATCCTCAAGATAACAAAGTTTCTTTGAACCATCATGCAGATCGATCCAGCAATTTATTTTAGCCAATATGCAATTAGATTACATACGCATCTATATAAAAAGGTAACAAAGTTCGATCGATATACATACATACGTTCTAGGCCATATACAAGCGTTACAGAGTTGAAAAGAGTTTACTTACTTGCAATCAGCTGCTACTCCATCGATGCGACGTTGGGCTCAGCGACGACGACGTTGTAGGCGATTCGGTCGAGCGTGTTTCAATCGAACCAGGTTCGCTAGTGCTGCTAAATATTTAAGTAGTTAAAGTTTAGTTAGTTTCACTCATGTTCGATCGTCGCCCATAGCTATTTAATATATTTATGTATGGGTGTTTATTTCCCAGTAGGCCACCGAAGGTGGAAATCATGAATACTTTCAGCCTTACTCTTCACCAGCGGAGCATAACAACTTCCATGACTTTTCCCCATGACTAACGCACGGCGAGGGCCCCCTTCGCATGAATGACTTTGTATAGTACAAAAAGGAATGAAGAGTGATCGTTCGGAAATAATCGTGCGTACATGCTAATATAGCTGCCTTTTTCATTTGGTTGTTATGATACATACGTTAGGTGGAAGGAAGGTAAGATAGTGAGTATACGAACCAGCTCAGTATATAACTCCTTCATACCTGAAAATTGCAGCAGACCTCACTACGCAGCTGCCAGTTTCATGTACTCGTCAGTAGCTCTGACCACACGCGTAATTTTTTTTTATAACATTAGAGCTTACGACCCTTTTTATCACTGAAATCAGGTTTAAAAAAATCATTTTTCGCAATCATATTTGTTACTGCTTTTGTATCCGACATCTTCCTAAAGATCCTGAATTCGTAGCTGCTCACAGCCTTACTTTGTCATCTGATAACTTCGGCTTCTCGTACTTTAAGCTGCTATAGTAAGGTGGAAAATGAGATACTCAAAAATGTCATGACCAGCTAACACATTTTAGCAGCACCTGCGATGAACCTAACAAAATCATGCATGCTGGAATGAATTACACAAGTAGGACCTAACGAAAATTCCTGGTGGGAACCCTCATTGTCATGCATACATACTTACAAAACCAACAGGATGAGGTACCTAAACCTATCACACATACACACACACATATGTACAATGGAAAAATCTAGACTCTCGAACACAAGTTACTGTATACAGAAACAGAAATGAGGTACTTCGGCCGTTCTTCAAAAAAGAAGACAACATAAGTTTCTGTAACGATATTAATGGTTTATTTAATGAAATGAATGCACCCTACGAAACGAATGGCGTTTATTCATTGATGGTTCCAAATACAGCCTAAAAGCTACTCTTCTCCACAACGGCAATAACAAACCATCTATTCCGATTGCTCATGCAGTACAAACGAAGGAATGCTACGAAACAATGCGGAAGATCCTGTGCTTCATCAAATACAATGATCATAAATGGAAAATATGTGGTGATCTAAAGGTATAAACATTAATTCCAATTAAATCGAAAACACTTATTTTTTATATTATTTCAACAGGTTATTGGCATCTTAACTGAGATGCAATCTGGATTCATAAAATTTTGTTGTTTCTTATGCTTGTGGGATAACCGCGCAACTGAACATCATTATGTGAGGAAAGAATGGCAAAGTCGTACTCAATATGAGCCTGGACAGCAAAACGTCTCCGCTGAACCACTTGTAAATCCACAAGACATTTTCCTGCCACCTCTTCACATTAAACTTGGCCTTATAAAGAACTCCGTCAAAGCATTAAACCGTGAAGGACCGGCTTTTCAGTACTTAGTCAAGTTCTTTCCTGAATTGTCATATGCAAAAATCAAAGAAGGAATATTTGTGGGACCTGATATTAGGAAACTAATGGCTAATAAAGAACTTACAAAATGTTTAATGAAGCAGCCGCGTGGGCATCTTTTCAAAATATCGTTCACCACTTTCTTGATAATCACAAATCCCCTAATTTTCAGGAAATTATTGGCGATATGTTGAAAAATTATCGAAAGATTGGAGCTCGGATGTCTCTAAAGATGCATTTTCTTCATTCCCATCTCGTTTTCTTTCCCGAAAACTTGGGTGATACGAGCGACGAACAGGGAGAGCGGTTACATCAAGATCTAGCCAAAATAGAAAGACGATACCAAGGATTTTGGAATGAAGGCATGATGAGCGACTATTGTTGGACTCTAATACGCGAAACAGATACTAAACAATACAAAAGGCAAAGTTCCACCAATCTTCATTTCTGATTTGTTACTTTTAAGTTAATAAAATTATTATTATTTGACAAAAATCTTAAAAAATGAATTTGAATTCTGTTGAATGTTACAAAAAAAATCCCCCAAAATAGAGTTTTTGCCGGATCTGCCTAATATTTTGCTAAAAGTGTTTGTTATTAAACACACTAATTTTAGGAAAAAAAAATAATCCTGATTTTCACAACTTCGTACAAAAACACCATTTTTAAAATCACCACTTTTTCAAAAATCGTAAAAATTTTACCAAATTTCGACTATTGCTCAGCGATGGTTTGACCTTTCCCTACATATTATACGTAGTTAGAAGCGTATTTTAATTTTCTTTCGAACAAGCTATTGCTCCCGTTCTTCGGTTTTTGTAAAATTGGCGAAACAATTTTTTGAACGATATGATACCCAAAAAAAACAAAAAATTACCGATATCTCGAAATCTTAAATCAATCTTAAACAAGTAAGGAAGTTTAAGTTTGGGTGAACCGAACATTAAATAGCCAGCGTTAGTTTTCAGAACGAGATACAAATACCATGACTTGGCAATGATATAGGCCCTAGAATCTTATTTGAAATTTTCTATATCAAAAAAGGGGGCGCGGTTATCGTCCGTTTTCGCCCATTTTAAACACCAAGCTGCCTTGGCCAGAAAGTAACCTGTGTACCAAATTTCATGCGAATATCTCAAGTTTTACTCAACTTATGTTAATTTATTTGATTTTCGATATCGAAAAAGTGGGCGTGGTTATCATCCGATTTCGAAAATTTTCACACCAGCTCACCTTGGCCAAAAAGTAACCTGGGGTGGCTTTCCGTAATTCGATATCGAGCAAAAACGAGTATCGAAGTATCGTTTTTGCTTTCTCTAAGCAAAAATATCGTCGCGTTGTATCGAACGTTCGATATAAACCGTTCGACACCACTTTTGCTCTCGTTTTCAATTTTCGCAGCTGCCAACGCAATAAAATGTAAGTTGAAAATTTAAAATTTTTATAATTTTAAATTTTGTAAACCTATTTATTTAGGAGTCAACAGACGAACGCTACTCAACTGAAGCTATTAGTTGAATTTATGGAGATTGTGGATTGATTGAACCATTCCTTACATGGCAGAAAGTCTTTTTCAAAATTTATCCATTGGCTGCATAGATGTTCTTCCTTGGGTAATAATGTGTGCCGAAATATCTTCGACAGCGTACTGTGTCCCATTGGAGCTGTGTGTGAGCCGCCAGTTTGCCATTGGTAACCGCCACCAGCTAATATCTCCAATGTCGCTGCTAGTCTCATGATTGGAGGAATATATGTGCTTCTTATGCCTTCCCTTAGCTTTATTTAACTGAGAACATATGTACATGAATACCTCTTTGGTTAGACGATATTTAGTTTGGAAGCTATGAAATAGAAATTAAATAATAGATATTGCTCTTTTTTCGAAAATGTGTATAAACCTTACTATATTTCTGGCAACTCCATAGGATTTGATGAATCTCTTATCCTCCTTCTATTAACTGAAGAGTTTTCCGCACAAAAATCGTCAAAAATCCAAAAAATTACGGCAATTATACATTTTACGGTTTCAAATTACTCTTTATTTTTATTTTTACACACAGATTTTGACAGCCAGAAAGTGCTTTCCGAACGCTTCCTTAAAAATTAAAGTACTTTCTGGACATTTCCTGAAATATGAAAACGATAGTGCCTTTGTCGAAATACGGGAACCAAAACGGCATCGTTGAGAGTTCGATATCGTTTTGAAGTATCGAGCCAACGAGTGTCGACTATCGAATTACGGAAAGCCACCCATGTATAACAAATTTCATGCAAAGGTCTACATTTTTACTCAAGTTATGTTAATTTCTGTGATTTTCAAAGTTTTCGATGTCGAAAAAGGGGGCGTGGTTATCATTCGATTGCGACAATTTTCAACAGCAGCCTACCTTGGCCAGAAAGTAACCAATACACAAAATTCCATTCAAATATCTCAGTTTTAGGCAAGTTATGTCAATTTATGTGATTTTCGATATCGAAAAAGGGGGCGTGGTTATCATCCGATTTCGCCCATATTCCATAGCAACCTACCTTGGCCAGAAAGTAACCTGTATGCAAAATTTCATGCAAATATCTCAATTTTTACTCAAGTTATCGTGTACACGGACGGACAGACGGACATGCCTTAATCAATTCCTCTTTTCAACCTAAGATCTTTCATATATGGAACTCTATATCTAACTCGATTATTTTGCGCCGTTACATAGTACCGTTATGTGGACAAAATTATAATACCCTTGTACTAGTACTCGTACGCTAGGTATAAAAACGGAATGCAGATTCGGATTCAGCGTCATAAATTGACTTAAAAACCACTTTTAGTTGCCCAGATCCGAAACCGTGCACACTTGTGTAATTTTTCAAGAACACACTTATTTCCTTTTGTTGAGTTAATTATACTTTTTATACGTTTTAAACATAGTTAAAGTTAAATCTATACTATAATAAATCTCTAGAAAAGGCGTACATTAAAAATCTGATGACTTGGGGAATGCTATAGAGTTCATCTGGGCCCTCACTCTGTAGTTCTATTCGAAAGGCTGTTCTACTCGAAAGCAAAAATCGATTCTAAAACACATCGGCACTCGGTAGTTCGTTAGAATTCACTTTAGAAAATATTCGTTAAGGGTGAGCAACACTGTTTCACAAATGTCAAACTTAAAGAAAAATACGAAAAGAAAACAAAAGCAAAACAAACCAAATTGAAAACATTGCGATTTAAGAAGTTTTAATTTTACAAAATAAAAGGTAAATAGAATATATGTGAAATGGATTCGGTAGCGCTATGGTTGGATGCAGATGAAAATACAGTGACGGAGCGAGTGCAGTTGCGCATTATTAATAACTAATTTATTTCGAATTATTCCTTTACAGCTTTGTACAAAACTTTAGGTTAAATAAGGACACATTTCAGTATGTACTAAATGCAATTATCCCCGAGCTAAGTATTCCTCAAAAATCAACAGCGATTCCACCAATTATTAAGCTCGCCGCTGCACTTAAATTATTAATACTGCACCATAATTTCAAACTGTCGAGGTTTCGTATTTGGCTGCTTAAATCTTTCTGCCCTGTCAACGATTTTTTTATGAGAAAAATAGAAATATTTTTTTTTAGTCATAGGAACTTACATTTTTGTTGATTTTCGTTTGCTAAATTATTGTAGAATAGAATTTTCTAACATTCGACTATTTTGACATTTGTTTTCGAGACAGAGAGTGCCAAATTTTCTACAAACGAAAGGGGAAAAATCAAATCCGAAGGGAACAAAATGGAACTCGAACAACGAATGTATTCTAATCGAAAATTCTTTACAGAGTACGAATCGCTCGAAAGCGAACGAAATTTCTTTAGAATAGAACTACAGAGTAAGGGCCCTGATCTATTTTTAAAATTATTGTCGGTCGTTTGTCTGTTTGAACTTAAGATCTCGAATGGATTTTGATGAGAGTTTCACTAATGGCTTGAAGCTTAGAAAGGGACCTTTGTTTTAGCAAAATCGAACGACAAACAAAAAAGATATACTGAGGTATGTACCTATGAAATTTATTTTCTTACATAAATTTATATGAAGAAAAATTCACTTACTTTGCCAGAAAAAAAAATTAACCATGGCTCAAAAATTTTTGTTCATTTTTTTCAATTTCAGCTAAATCAAAAATCAATTGCATAGGTACTAGATTTGGCTGATCCCGTGATTTTGAAGGAGCGGCGTGATTTGTGACTGTGATTGCTGAGTCACAGCGATTTTGATCCGTGATTGTGATTGGCATAGAAGAACAGGGGGAGCAAAGAACGTATACAATCACAGATGAAACTGTGTACGTTCTTTGCATGGTACAATGAACTAATAACAAAGCAGTAAAATGCAACCGAAGCGTTTCTTACAGTTTTGTTACTCAGATAGCATAAGGTTTGGTTTCTGTTAGTTCTAATTATAAACTATTTTTTTTTAAGAGAGTTTCGTTACAGTTTGGTCACTGATTGGGAAAGGTTCCAATTATTTCGTTTCGAGTTGTTCCTATATTTTTATGTTACAAATAACAATAACGGCAGAAACGGTGCTTTGTTTCTGTACGAGTTTTGTTACAAGTACCTATTGTAAACCCTCTTATAAAATAAAAATGAAAAATTCGATTTATATCTATTTATGTATAAAAAATTTAAAAAATTAAAGTTTGAAATCCAATTATTTATTAACAATTTTTTTTATTTATTATAAAGTCAGGTTTCAATTAAAAATCCAGTTACTAAGCAAAGCTTATTAAAAATAAAAGTTATAAAAATAAAAATATATCTGTAGCGGTTTTGAAAGAACTTTAAGAAAGTCCCAGGTCATAGACATATAAATCTAGATTCTAGGTAATGATCTTATAAGAGTTCGAAAAGTTTTTCAAAGCATTTTCAATGAAGTTTTTGAACTCTTATAAGATTTATGCGTCTGTGACAATAGGCATCGTTCACTTTTACAAAAAATTGCCACGGGCTTACTTTTTAAAAAGGACATATTAATAATGTGATTTATTTTTTTCCACTTACGTTACAAATTGCTTTAAATTCAAACTGATAAAAAAGTAATTTCGTTCTGCGCGGAAACTTTTTTGCAATTTCGCAAAAAAAAAAATTATGGGGGTTCATACTTTTGTAAGCTGGTATGCCGTTTTTCGTATTTGCAAAAATTTTAAAAAGTTATATGCCTAATATACATATGTGGTTCCCCTAATAGTCTTTCCATTTATTTTAAAACCGCAGCTGCCATCTACGCAAAATCACAAATTCATATACTCTGTTCCTGTGATAAGGATTGTGATTGGATTTGTGACTGTGATTGGGAGCGGGAGCAAATGCTGAGACTGTGATTCGGAGCTGGAGCGGGATCAATTGCTGTGACTGTGATTGGGAGCGGGAGCAGATGCTGTCACAATCCGTTCCTACAACCTGTCGCTTTGTCTTGCTATGATTGTTCAGTAGCTGTGATAAAATCACAGGTACACGAAATATTGCCAACTCTAATAGGTACGCTGCCGTACTAAATATGTGGGTATCAGCATATCTTTAATAAAACTCTAGATAAGTTGTAACTGTATATTTGAAATGACTGGGGATGACTTGTAGAAAGTTTGGGCACAGCTAAAGAGTGAAATGGGAAGGAGATGACAAAATGTCGAAGTTGACTATTAAAATAAAAAACGCCTTTACTTTAGTTGGTTGCCGTAGACATAAACGGGATATAATGTGGGAAAATAAATATTGTTCTGAACCTTCTCAGCCTGTAAATTGTTTTCGCAATTGAGGGTAGATAGCAGGAATTTATTAACTACTTATGCAAGTTAGCACCCAACAATAATGCCAACAACAACTGTAACCCAAACTCAAAGTTGGCACCCAACAATAATGCCAACAACAACTGTAACCCAAACTCAAAGTTGGCACCCAGCAGGTATGCCAACAACAACAGCATCAAATAAGCCAGACGCCTAGTCAGCAAGTGAACACTTAGCCGAGGGCGTTCTCACGATAGTGAAACTCGAGCATACCAATGAACGGCAAATGCCAAGTCATCATTATCACGGGCAACAGTAGCGATTAGGGAAATAGGCATTTAGGTGCAGTCACCGAGTTCTTGTATTCAGTCTTAATAACTCACCGAACCGGATTGGTTGCCTGACTCGTGTCAGGGAGATAATAAAAGTTGTGAACAAAAAGCGTTTGCATATCTGGCGCCCAACGTGGGGCCACGCGAAGTTATCCCTATAAAAGGATACGAAAGTTAACGTGGCCAAGGGTTCGATTCCCACAACAGAAAAATAAATTAAAAGTTTGTAAAAATTACGAAAGTGATTAAACGTGTGTAACACGTTCGGGTTGGATACCCACAAGAGAAAAATAAATTTAACGTTTGTAAAAACACAAAAACTAATTGAACGTGTGTAACGCGTACGAGTTGATACTTACTAATTTAGCCAAAAGGGGGTCAGGTACCCACAAAAAATAAATTAAACATTTAAAGAAAATAAACAAAACTAATTAAACGTGTACGGGCTAATCCCTATTAAATAGATAAATAAACTATTCAACAACCAACAAGTTAATCAAAAGAGGGTTGGATACCCACAAGAAAATAAATTAAACATCTAAAAAAATACAAATCGTACGGGCTAATAACTGCCGAATAAATAAATAAACTAATCAACAATCAACAAGAGGTACAGGCTGCTCCAGCGAGGACAATCGGACAAGGACACCAAAATGAAATCAAATATGAATATCTGCATGTAAGTAGAGTGTTCAGCATACCGTTTAAATAAATAAACAAATAAATAAAGTGTTAGGAGTTTTTGAAAAGTGTTGCCTTGAGAGACGGTTGTTAAGTGTTAGTCTTAAAATGGACCAAGCTCAAATGCAGGCCCTTCTGAATGTTGCGGTTCGCGTGGCGACCGAGCAGACAAAGCGTGAGTTTCAAACTCAGGTGGAGGAACTGACCAGTAGGTTGTCGAGAATGGAAACCACTGCTCGAGTGGTAGAATACGAGGCTGTCACAATTCAGCCTGGCGTTACCTGTGACGAATCACTAGATCTTGTTAAAACAATGCCGGAATTTAGGGGTGATCAGGAAAGGTACGTGTCCTGGAGGCAGGCCGCGCATACGGCCTATAAAGTTTTTGAAATTTATGTAGGAAGCTCAAAGCATTACCAGGCTGTGGGCATAATAAGGAACAAGGTTGTGGGGTCTGCTGATATGGTTTTGTCTTCTTTTAATACGGTCCTGAATTTTCAAGCAATAATCTCAAGGTTGGACTTCACTTATGCTGATAAAAAACCAGTGTATTTGATTGAGCAAGAGCTCTCAATGTTGAGCCAAGGGTCATTGTCGGTAGCTAAGTTCTATGACGAGATAGAACGGAAGTTAACACTTATAATCAATAAAACTACGATGACTCACGGCGGAAATAGGGTACTTATCGAGTCGCTTAGTAAAAAATATCGCGAAGATGCCCTTCGCGTCTTTATTTCTGGCCTTAATCGGCCATTGTGCGATATTCTCTTCTCGTCGCAACCCTCGGATCTACCCTCTGCACTGGCATTGGCCCAGGAACTTGAGGCCAACCGAGCGAGGATGACAAAAATGACTATAATGAATTCGATCGGAAGGACGAATCTTTTACCTCAGGTCCCCGGTTCATACCAATATTCACCACAATACCGTAGGGTCCCAAATGACCAAATACGACATCGTCCGGTCCCGATGGAGGTGGACCCATCTCTCTCACGTTTTAGGCAAACCGGCCTACAACCGGCGCCATACAATGATGCCCGACAAGTGGTTCAGGGTTCTTCCCGAAACCAAAATAATGGGAACCCGCGCAACTCGACGGTACCCATAACCACCCAAGGTAATTCGCAGCCGGCCACGGTTGCACAAAAACGACAACACGGATGCGAACGCTACCCCACCCCAAAAAAGGAACGTATTAACCACCTCTCTCATGAGATGAATGATTTGGAGGGCGAACTTTATCCGAGTGAAGACGACTGCGGCTAGGCTAACTGTAATTTCGACGAGCGGTTTGAAAAAAATGAATTTGATCCAAGCGATGACGTTAATTTTTTAGGGG